>JAHTLZ010000274.1:16098181-16140885 GCA_023846285.1 Phrynocephalus versicolor | reverse complement strand
GTGTGTGTGTGTGTGTGTGTGTGTGTGTGTGTGTGTGTGTGTGTTTGATATGCAGAAAATGAAGACGATTTTATCCAGGTGATTATGAAATAGTTTTCCAAGATAGCTTTGTATGTTTTAGTTTCAGAATGCTGCTTCCTATGGTTTTTATACCTTCTCGATTCAACCATAATGGACAATACAGATGTTAATGGTAAATGGAAATTATAGACAGGTCTTCACCACTAACTTAAGTAGTTCAGTTGTTGGTAGCTTATAATGGTATTTTTAGCTACATGTTTCCTTTGCTGTAAGAATACTGCCAAAAATGACATCTGGCAGATACCACCTCTGCTATCTGATGAATTGTCTCATAATACTGTAGGTAGCCACATCATGCTCATATCCCACATTTGTTGCTAGGCCAATACTACTTGTGGTGATGGATGTCAATGCAGTATATAATAAAGGGGCCTATAGCTCAGAGACAGAGATAAAGATGTGCATACAGGGCGATTCACAAGTTCAATTCCTAACATGTCCAAATAACTGATTAGAAAAAAAATGGGCCGGTGGTCCAGCTCAATATAAGACATCTTTCTTAACATTTGCCTTCCTTCAGTATATGTTTTAAGGGATTTAAGGAAGAGTGTTGTCAGTCACAAGGCTGCAATTTTGGCAGAATCCTTGTGTCAAAGATGTCATGTAAAGCAGATCTTACTGAAGGCAAATGTAGAGTAGCTTATTTAAACTAATTCCACTCTTAAATTGTTAAAAATGTACAACTTTGTTAGATAAGTATCCTCAGTATTGACTCAGATATTTTGTATGTGAATCATTCTGAACAATGGCATAGCTTGGATCATTATGTTTGAGTAGATCCAATGTCATATTTTGTATGTTTCGTTTGTTAAACCCTGATTAATGTGCTGCAGTTGTTAATTAGAGCTAGACCCTTGTATTTCCCCCCATTAGGTCTTGAAATGGAAAAGTGTCATGTAGAAAGGCTGATTATTTGAGACCACAACATGTTACTTTTGTATACATAGTCATTTCACTCTGGATTTTATGACATGACCAAATAGTGTGTTGTGTGCTTGCAAGGCAATAACAGACTAGAAGCACCTTTCATGTTGCAGTGGGTATCCTTTATGGCTCCGCCCCTATCTTGCAAGTGCTAATAGATGGAGAGTTGCAATGTGTGTTCCTCTTCATAGCCTGGCATTGCAGGAAAGAGATGTGACACTTGTACAAATACTGTGGTGCGTTGTATAAAGGAATTATTTCGTTCCAAATGAAATTCTGTTAAGCAAATTTTCCTTTATACAAATTTCCCATAGGAATGCATTGAAAACGGAGTAATCCCTAATCGCGACCATTTTTATGTTGTACGGAATCGCCCCATAAGCGATTCTGTTAAGCAAATTTCCCCTAGGTCTGGAATTTATGTTGCACAGATTTTGTGTTATACAAACCGTTTGCATAAAAGGGTCCACTGTAGTATTAGGTAGGGCTTTCCAGGGAGGGCAGCTACATAGTAGCTGAAATCTAGTAGGAAGTCACAATCAGAATATGTCCATTGATTCACTGTGGATTGGTGAGCCAGCAACTTTGTAAGTTCCATTGGTTTAGAGAGCAGTGGGGGTGAACCGTCGGCATTTCAGATGTTTTGGACTACAACTCCCACAGTCCTTTATCATTGGCAACAGAGGCCTGGAATTCTGGGAGTTGTGGTCCAAAACATGTGGAGTGCCGAAGGTTTGCTACCACTGTTCTAGATGCAGCATGCCACTGCGTTTCAGACACTAATATAAACTAATCTGTGTTAGAAGCAAGGTTCCTTTTTTCTTAGAGAAGCAGCAGAATCTTGGAAAATGATACATGCCTGTTTTCTTTCTTACTCCGATCATACTAGTTGTGGATGATCAGAATTGGACTCCAGTATCATCTAGAGAGGGCTTTACCTGGTCTGTCACATCCTTTTGTATAACATATATTTAGTTCTTCAGATTTGGCATAAAGCTATCATCTTGCTTGTTGCTATGAGAAGCATCACTCTTTTTAGAGTCTCTCTCTTCCTCCAGTCCCATTTCTAACAATTTTTCCTATGTCAAGGGAAATTTCCTTTGGAAAGTGAGCACTATGTAGGGCAGATGTATATTTTCTCTGGTTTATGAAATGTCCATGAAATAATCTCTTATAGAGGCTTCAATGTGATTATGCTGACGGCTGCAGCAGGAAGGACTTATTAGATCTGGGATAAGAATAGGCTACTATTTTAATACTGACATTTCCAAAAAATCCATTAGCATCAACGTTCTTGACGTCTGCTATGTTGGTGCCTACAGGGCCCTTTTGATAAACACTCTCTAGACACATAATTGTTCCTATCCCAGAAGTCTTATCAGAAGTGACTCATGTTGTTTTTTCTTTTGAAATGAGACAAGGAGCTGACTGTCAATGGACAAATGTCAATAAATACTGAATAAAGAGCTCATTTGGGGTGTTTCAAGCTGGAAGCAGAAAGTTAATGTGTTTTATGATTGCAGGCATTAGTCCATTATACGTACTATTTATATATTATTGGTTCTTTATATTCCTGGGGTTCATTATTACAGGAGAAACTCAAAGTGTCTGGTTTTATCTTTGGATTACTGATAATACAAAGGCTATAGAAAAATCCTACAAAAATGAGCTGTACAAAGGATGGCTCCGCAATTTTGAAAGCACTTCTCATTTATGAGAGACTAGCTCTTAAAAACGGAATGCAGCACTCATCTAAGAATATTCTGTATTTATAAGGGTATCTTTTCAGGAGTCCCATGATCTCAGTAATCTCTACAATGCTGGAAAATTATATATTGAAGGGTGGCATGCCAAGATTCAAAGGCAATAAGAGATTTGTAGTTCCAATCCTTAGCTTATGCTTTAAGCATCAACGCTGCATCTACAGCTTAAGTTTATGCATCCATCTTGCACTCAATCCATGGTACATTAGAGTGATCTTTTTAAATCCTGATAAAACTAAAACATATTTCAGATGCTTGCCTTTATTGGCTGCTCCGCTGGCATTGTCCACTTTGTACAGCTCTTGTAAAAGTTTAATTCGTATTTTGCTATTCTTAATTTTGTCTTTCAGTGCCTGCTTTTTGAAAATGCCCATAATTTTTTTCCAGAAAAAAATGTTTTTAAAGTCTAAAGACCTGCCCAAATATCTATGAACCTTGCCTTGCATATAGCCTGTAAAAGGTACAAGGGAATGTACAGGAGCCTCTTTAAAAAAGAAGTGACGCACATAAAATGAAATGTTCTGTTTCCCTATATGAATTGGATCTGTGTGAAAATACTGACCCAGAATACAACTTTATGAGATCACTGTATAGGCAAGACAATATATGCTGGTACAAAATAACCTTGTTTGGTTCTATGATGTTCAACTGGAGAAGGTTTTTGGATTCTAGTGCAACATTTCTTTCCTATAGAACAGAGCCACTGAAACTATGAGTTCTGAGATCATTTTACTGTGGTTAATGTAAGCTATAATTTTTTTATCTTTAAATGCAAATGCTCTGTTTAAAATAATAAAAAGCATACTTCAGTTGTGTTGCTGAGTCAGTTTTCATATCCTATAAATTGCAGGTGGCAAGGATACCATAACATTCAATGACCTTCCTCTTCCTGTTATCCAGAGGTCTCAGTCTCTGTTACTAACTTTCAGCGAGAAGCCACAACAGAAGACCGAAGGTAAGCATTCAGGGCATTAGCTGGTTTTTTTCCTCTTTTTTTCCGTAAAGCTGAACATAATAGGACATGTTGCCGAGAGGAAATCTCTACCACAATGTTGTCATAAGACGTAAAAGTATTTACCTTTTATTGAGCAACACCAGTGTTTACCCTTCGTGTTCTTAGTACTGTGTTTGGTTTTCTTCTGTTCAGAATAAACTGTATGCCATCTTGGTTCAAAGGGGATCCGAGACTTACTCACACGATCTTTCTCCGACATACTTGTCATTTCTTAAGTAGGGTTTGGATATGGACATTAACTGCCAGTTCAGCAGTTTGTGCCGGTGCATTTAACACCACAAAAGGTAGCCAGGAGTTTGGTGCTCTGTCCTTTCTAACAGGAGACCATTCACAAGCATCCCCAGAGGAGGCGGGGCAAGAAAGCCAGGATGATGCTTCTGAGTGTGTGCCTGTCAAAAGGGGGAGGGTTCTCTGAACCACTAAATATCTGTTACAGCTATAAACAAATTGGCATAAAACCACTGAACCATCTCTATGCCCACCTTTAGTAGAAATTTCTTACATTATTGGAAAATTATAAGAAAAAATATGAGATCTCCATTGGCATGACTCAGATTTCAGATAAACTCACCTGGATGACTGAGAATCTTCACAGACTCAGCCTATGTTCTTTTGACCTTTTGGGTCCATCTCCAACTTGAGCTTAATCCCTTGTGTGGCCTGCTAGAGAATCCACTAAAAGTCCACATAGGAATAAACTTGTTAGTCTGAAAGGTACCATAATACTTCTGTTTTTGTTCTGTTTTTATTGCTGACTGACCTCCCTCCTTTCCTTTTATTTGGCATTATTTTCTTCTCCTCAGCCTATTTATGTCAGCCATTTACTGCTCCATCACCAGTGTCTTTGTAGGTTTACCAAATAATGTCTGCTTCTATCTGCATGCACCTTTGTCCCTATTTGGCCCGTTTCGAAGTACCACATATTCAAGTACCTGAAATGCTTCTCTGTTTCTATATCCCTTCTCTCATTTAAGTGGCTTAATTCCTACTGTATTATTATTCATTTATTTAAAAAAAATTACTATTCTCCTTAAATAAGTATCCAAAGGGGCTTAAATAATTAAAAGGCAGTATGTAAGGCTAACAACCATGTGTATACCATGCTAAAAGATCAAACAAAACCACAGTCACAAGCAGTAAACAAAAGTAATACCAAAATTCTTTCAAAGCAGTCAAGTACTACAATCTGTTTTTTTTAACACAGGCAATAATAATAATTTATTTATTGGCATTGTGTGTATATACACACAGTATACACATACAATGAAATTCAGACACCCAGAGACCAGATTCAACACACACACACACAAATCTCCAAACACTCTCACACACATTAAAAAAAAACCCTTCAACACACACACATAAAAATCCCTGAACACTCCCCCACCCACCCCCACCCCTAAAAACACAAGCATCTACACAACAGGCTAGGTAATCCTGTCCAAGTGCTCACTGCTGGTGGTCCTTGAGTTCATTATTAAGTGCAATTATAGCTCTGGGATAAAAACTGTTCAGAAGACGTGTGGTCCGAGTTTTAATTGTTCTGTATCTTCTGCCAGAAGGTAACAGTTCAAAGAAATTGTGAGCAGGATGAGTAGAGTCCCTCAGAATATTGTGTGACTTCCTCAAACAGCGAGATGTGAAGATGTCATCCAGGGTTGGTAGCTGGAGCCCGGTAACGTTCTGGGCAATTTTAATTATTCTCTGTAGAGCTTTTTTGTCCACTACAGAGCTGCTCCCATACCATGCCATAAGTTAGGACACTCTCAATGGTGCTGTGATAGTAGGACAGAAGTAGATGCTGAGATAAATTCATCTTCCTGAGCATTCTCAGGAAATACAGCCTCTTCTGTGCCTTCTTCACAACCATATTGGTGTTTGCAGTCCATGAGAGGTCCTCTGAGATGTAAGTGCCCAGATATTTAAAGCTGCCAACCCTCTCCACCTCCTCACAATTTATATACAATGGTAAATGTACATCTTTCTTCCTCCTGAAATCAATTATAAGTTCTTTAGTTTTTTTGGTGTTAAGTATAAGATTGTTTTCTTTACACCACTGAGTCAACCCTTGTACTTCTTTCCTATAAGCAGACTCATCATTCTTACTAATGAGCCCCACCACTGTTGTATCATCTGCAAATTTGATGATTGTGTTGGAGTTATACAGTGGGGTGCAATCATGTGTGTACAAGGAGTAGAGGAAGGGGCTTAGCACACAACCCTGAGGAGCTCCTGTACTTAATACAAGAGTCGAAGAATGGTGGAATCCCATCCTTACTGACTGTGGCCTATCAGTCAGAAAATTCCTTACCCACAAACAAATCTTCTGATGTATACCCAAATTGGCCATTTTGAAAAACAACCTATTAGGTAGAATTGCATTAAAAGCAGAGCTATAATCCACAAATAACAGCCTTGCATATGTTCCCTGTTGTTCTAAATGGCTCAGTACAGTATGGACAACAATGGATATAGCATCATCAGTGGATCTGTTATGCCTGTATGCAAACTGAAATGGGTCCAGAGTAGATGGAAGTCTAGCCTTAATATAATCTAGCACCAATCTCTCAAAACACTTCATAATAACAGATGTTAAAGCTATTGGTCTATAGTCATTGAGAGATGCCACTACTGACTGCTTAAGGACTGGCACTATAATAGATATCTTCAGGCAAGTAGGGACAGAGCACTGCAACAAAGATAGATTAAAAATGTCTGTAAATACTCCAGCTAATTCTGCAGCACAGTCCCTGACAACTCGTCCCATGATTCCATCCGGTCCAGCTGCCTTCCTAGCATTAATATTCTGGAAAGCGCGTTGCACATCAGAAATCTGCAGTAAAAGTGGTTGTCTATCAGTAGTAGATTCTATTGGTGTGCTATTGATGGTCGATGCTGTAGTGATAGTGGTTACAGTTTCCACCTCAAAACGGCTGAAGAACTGATTCAGCTGATCAGCCAAAGACTCACTGCTGCTAGACAGATTATTTTTAATATTCTGCCCCGTGATTTGTTGCAGACCTTGCCATATGTGACGAGGATCAGAGCTCTCAAAATGATGTTCAATCCTCCGACAGTACATAGCTTTGGCATCCCTGATGTCCTTTTTCAGTTTAGCTCTGGCCGCTCTGTACTGTAGTGCATCACCAGAGTGAAAAGCAGCATTTCTGGCCTTTAACAGAAGGCGCACATCTCTATTTAGCCAGGGCTTGTTATTAGGAAACACCCGTACTTGTCTGGTGGTAGTGACAACATCAATGCAGCTTTTGATATAGAACAGTACTGTTGAGGTATATGTATCAACATTGTTCTCCTCAAACAGTGCCCATTCAGTGCTCCTAAAGCAGTCTTGAAGTTGCTCAGATGCACCTGCTGGCCACACACGTATTTCTCTTGTTGATGGTCTGATTCTATTAACGAGAGGTCTGTATGATGGAATCATGAACAGAGATATATGATCTGACTGTCCTATACTGGGCAAAGGCTTAGTCTTGTATCCATGCATGATGTTACTATATACTTGGTCCAAGGTATTTTTCCCTCTGGTGGGACAGTCAACATACTGATAGAACTTAGGGAGAACAGTCTTTAAATTGGCTTGATTAAAATCACCTGCAACCACCAGAGCTCCGTCTGGGTAAGCCTGCTGCTGTTTGCTAATAGCAGTTAGCAGGTGACCCATAGCTGTAGTAGTGTTTGCATCAGGAGGTATATATACTGCAGTTATTATAACAACATTAAACTCACGTGGCAAATAAAAGGGGCGGCATTTCACTGCTAGATACTCCAAATCAGGAGAACAATGAATATCCATTATTTTAACATCTGTGCTCCAGTTGTTATTTATGTAAACACAAATCCCTCCACCTCTGCTCTTCCCGGATTCAATGGTTCTATCTGCTCTAAGTGCTGAGCGTCCTTGTAGCTGCAGAAGCTCCTGTGGAAATGAAGGATCCAGCCACGTCTCTAAAAGGACGATAGCACAGCAATCCTGGATATTTTTCTGCAGAGAGATAGTAAGTTCCAACTCCTCGATCTTATTGGGAAGAGATCTCACATTTGAAACAAAAAGACTTGGCAATGCAGGCTTGTAAGGATTTTTACTTAGCCTCACTCGAAATCCGGCCCTGCAGCCCCTCTTCTGCTTGCGTTTCCTCCGTTTCTTTTCTTTCTGGCAGGGAAAGCAGGGGGAGTAGCCCAAGGATATGCAGGCCCTCTGATAAGCTCAGCTGGAATGTTGTAAGTTGTAACCTCCTGGCTGCCTTCTCTGCCGATAGTTAAAAGCTCTTGTCGACTGTAAATTACTTGTGCCTGAATGTGCAGAGTCCATAGTAAAAAGTAGACAAATAAAACATTAATTAAAAGATACCGATCTCTGGAGTGCCAAGCCGCTGCAAGTGCTTGCGCCGCCATCTTGGTATGTGGCAAGCAATAAAGCAATAAAGACAACAAAGATGGGGCCATCTTGCCTCTTGCTCCCAAAGTCCGGTAGCATAAACAGAGAAAGCCCCCTCCCATGCCCATCAAATACACCTGGGAGGGTGGTTGGATCCAAAGAGAGGTCCCTCCTGATTATCTTGACACCCAGGCAGGCTCATAAAGGGAGATGTGGTCCCTGAGATAGCCTGGACACAAGCCATTTAGGGCTTTGTAAGCCAGCACTTTGAATTAAGCCTGAAAATTGATCTGCAGCCTGTGGAACATGTGTGACCAGGGAGTTAAATGATTCCTATAACCAGCCGTAGCCAGCTATCTGGTTGCCACATTTTGGACCCACTGAAGCTCCCTTCCATTTAGCTGTCATGGGAAGATAGAGATAGATGTTGTCTGCATACTGGTGATACTGAAACCTCATAACACCAGGCAGTCTCTTCCAGCACTTTCATGTGGATGTTAAATAACATAGGAAATGATCCAGCAACCTGAGGGAGCCTATAGACACACATCCAGGCCATCAAACATGAGTCCCTCAGCACCACCTTCTGAGTTTTCTCCTCCAAGGAGGACTGGAGCCACTGCAAAATGGTGCCTCCAAGTTCCTTCTCAGAGTGATAGGCTAGAGTGATACCATGGTTGGTGGCAGAACCAACAGGGACACACTACCCCTGTCACGTTTCTGGCGTAGGTCATTCTCCAAGATGACCAAAGCAGACTCTGTCCCATAACCAGGCTTGGAGCCAGAATGAGGAGAGATAAAAATGAGGGCTGTAGCTTGATCAAGTTGATTGGGTTGAGTTTGATAAAGGTTTCTTGTGGGGTAAATACAATCGTGTCTCGAGATACGAAATTAATCTGTTCTATGGGAATTTTTATATCTCAAAATCTTCATATCTTGAAACATGGTTGCCCATAGGAATGCATTGGAAACCAGTTAATCCATTCCAGAGGTCAGAAAAGTTTTAAAAGAGAGAGAGAGAGAACGGATTACATTGGTTTTCAATGCATTCCTAAGGAATGGCTGTCTCAACAACAGGAAGAATGGGAACAGCCTTTCCCCCTCTTTTGTGATGTTGGGTTTTTGACACCCCTCCCTGATCACAAGGAGCAGTGAAGGTGTGTGGAAAAAACCCTCTGCCTTCAAAGATGAGAAGTGGCTTTTGCTATCTATGGGGGAGGTGGGTTTTGAAAGCCTGCTCCAACCAGAAAAGCAGGGGAAAAGCTTCCCACCTTTGCTGGGTTGGGGGGGGAACCCCTCAATCAACCACCAGCAGAAGGCTGCTCCTCCCAGCCCGACACCCAGCTGATTTTGACAACTCGGAAATTACCTAGCTGTTGAGGAGCAGCCTTGGCTGCCGACTGATTGAGGGGGTTTCTCCCCAACCCAGCTGGGGGGGGGGGAGAGAAGCTTTCCCATGGTTTGCTTGGTTGGGACAGGTGCCTTGCCCAACTTTTTTCCCTTCTCCTTCTTCCCTCCTTTTCCTCTCTTCCTCTTTTTGCCCTCCTTTCCAAGCTTCCCATCCTCCTTGCACTCCCTGAAGCCCCCCTCTCTATCTCTCCCTCCCTCTCTCCCTCCCTCTCTCTCTCTCCCCCCCCCTCACACATATGCAGACACCGCAGAGTCAGAAGGAGGGAAAGGGGAGAGGGGGGGCTGTGGCTCGGGACTGAAGCAATTCCTCCCTCGCCTGTCCCATCCCTCCTGAGCTAGGCTTTTTGCTTGTTTTAACTCTTCCTGGTGGAGGGAGAGTTAAAACAAGCAAAAAGCTTCATTCAGAAGGGATGGGATGGACCGGGGAGGAATTGCTTCAGTCCCGAGTGAGGGTTTTTGTTTTTTTTTTTGCTTGTTTTAACTCTTCCTGGCGGAGGAAGAGTTAAAACAAACAAGAAGTGTCACTCAGGAGGAAATGCTTCAGTCCTGAGCTGCAGCCCCCCTCCCCCCCCTCCTCCTCCTCCTCCTGACTGCAGTGTGTGTGTGAGAGAGGTGGGGTTTCGGGGTGCAAAGAGGAGGAGAAGCTTGGAAAGGGGGAAGGAAGCATTAAAGAAAAAGACAGGGAAGGCAAAAAGAGGAAGAGAGAAAAGGGAAAAAAGGAGGGAAGAAGAAAAGGGGAGAGGCTGAGCAGGTCATGTGCCCCAATCCAGCCAAGCAGGGGAGAAGCTTCCCCCCTTTGCTGGGTTGGGGGGGAAACCTCTCAATGAACCGGGAGCCAAAGGCTGCTCTTCAACATCCAGGTGATTTTCCAAGCTGTCAAAATCAGCTGGGTGTCAGGCTGGCTGGTGGTTGAGGGGTTTCCCACAAACCCAGCAATGCAGGGAGACTTTTCCCCTGCCTTGCTGGCTTTGTCACTGGAAATGGGGTTGCCCAGCGGCACTTCGTATAATAAAAAATCTTCTTAACTCGAGTCATCCCCAGTTCCAAAGATTTCCCTTTGAATCTCAAATTTTATGTAATAGAGGCATTCGTATCTCGAAGTAGCGCTGTATTTTTACTACTTTTCCTCTTGTACCTTTTGTACTCTAGATATGTCTCTGGTAAATGAAAAAAAATCATTCATATGTATGCACCACTAGTGGTCAACACTCTTTTAGACTTCATTTCCAATTCCCACCCAGACAGGTGTAATGCATAATGTACAAAGCTTTTATTTGATTTTTTTGTTAAAGTATATCACAATGTCAGGTAAAATCTGGATCTGAAGTTGACTTAGTTCCAAAACTTGAGTCAAGTGATTTTCTTTTCTCCATTAATAGAAAATAAGCATAATTCGAAGCAGCTTATTAACCATTCCATCATAAAATATTGCAAGCAGACTAACCTCAATTATCTAAAAGACTCTGGGGAGAATCATTGCCTCAAATTAACAAGTAAGCAGACTTTTTCACACCTCTGAGTCTGTTCTGGAGGTCCCCTATGTGTCTTAATGTATTTGGATCAGCTATAATCAAGGCTGCTCATATATCATACAGGTATTGCACTAAAACATTTCGACATTCAGCACCTAAAATGAGAAAGTATCATTAATATCCATAAAGTTATTTACTTTGCAATGTCTAGTCTGAATCTAGTATTAGAAGTTGGAATGGGGTGACAGGAGAGGTAGGGGGTAGTTATGGGGCAGGGCAAAACATATAGGAAATAGGGTCCCATACCTCACTCATAAGGCAGGAAATCTCAGGTTCAGCCCTTAGCAGCTGGTGTTTTAGGAATAGGTATAATCTGATCCAAGTGAAGCTGTTTGGGTTTTTTCAACTTGGTTGGTTCTTAGAAAACTCACTATGCCATGCAGGAAGGCTAGCTTATGCATGTGTGAAATATTCCCATTTCCAAGATCCTGTCAGCCAAGTTCATTGAAATAAATCAACATTTCCAATCATGACTGCAGAAGAACTAGACATTTTTAATGCTGATCATGAAGAAATTGAAACAGTAGATTTTGTATACCTTGATTATGTCATCAGTTTAAATGGAGATGGAAGCCAAGAAATCAGAAGACGACTAATACTTAGAAGGGCAGGAATGAAGGAATTAGAAAAGATAATCAAATGTAAGGATGTGTCAGGGGAGACCATGATGAAAAATACCCATACTCTTGCATTCCCAGTCACTATTTAAAGGTATTAAATCTGGGCTTTAAAGAAAGCTTGCAGTGAAAAAAAATGATTCACTTGAAATACAGTGGTACTTCTACTTACGAGTTTCATCTGTTCTGAATGCGTGCTCATAAACGAACAACTCGTAAGTAGAGCAGCCTTATCTAAAATTTGTAAGTTTAAACACCAATGGTTTTCGACTCTTTGAGTCAAATTGCTTGTAAGTAGAGCTGCTCGTAAGTAGAGGTACCATTGTATGCTGGAGGAGAGCTTTGTGGATCCTCCTGACTTCTGGAAAGATGAACATGTGGATCCTAGAGCAAATGAAATCTGAATTATCTCTGGAAGCAAAAAATGATGAAACAGATGCTGTTTTACTTTGGGCACATCCTGAGAAGGTAAGATTCTCAGGGGAAAAGACAACAATGGCTGGAAAAGTGGAAAGCAGCAGGAAAAGAAGAAGACCAAATGCAGGATGAACTGACTCCCTAAAAGAAAAAACACCCACTTGAGTTTACAAGAGCTCAACAGGGCAATTGAGGACAAGACATTTTGGAGAGCTCTTTCATGGGGCCATCAAAAGTTAGGGGTGACTTTTTGGTGCATAGCAATAACTGTGTTTTTCAGAGGTGGGGCCTGACTTTCATGCATTAGTGTTGTACAGTGGATCCTTGTATAACAAACAGCTTGTATAACATAAAATCTGTACAACAACAGAAATTCCGGAGATAGGGGAAGTCTGCTTAACATAATCGCCTATGGGGAAAATCCGTACAACATAAAAATGGGATTACTCCATTTTCAATGCATTCCTATGGGAATTTGTATAAAGGAAAATTTGTCTAACATAATTTCATTTGGAATGAATTAATTCCTTTATACAAGGTACCACTGTATTTAATTTGTTTAATGGATATATTCTTCTCGAGTCCTGAACTGAGAACCACTGCAGACATTTGAAGGCAACTGTATCTCTCTACAAAGAGATGCAAGGACAAGACTAGAACCTCCCCTCTGGGCTGCAGAGCCCGAGTTTGGAAATTCAATTTTCTTGGTGTGCCTCCTAGAAGAACAACCAGTCTTTGGCAAACCACATAGTCCTGGTGTTCCACCAAGAGAAGGGACTGGTAAACCAATGAGTATTTTTATATCTAACACAGAATTGACTTGAAGCACATTATTATTATTTATTATTGGACCAATGTCATTTCCTCTGGTCTGGCCCAATGGCATACCTTCTACTCATTCAGTTTTAATTTGACATATAATTAACCCTGCCCATCTGGTTCTTGGATCCATGCATCACCTGAACAGTGTCGGGGGAGGGGAGAAGCAGTAATAAAATGATTTCTGAAACACTACAGTAAATTAAGAACTAGCCCTTACAGCTAAAGGAAGGGAGCATTAAGGGATGTGTTAAGGTGAAAATGAAAGGCTAAGCTAATTCTGGCTTACTTGAATTCCAATTACACTGTTTTAGAATTACAGCCTGAGGCAATGACTAAGATGCCTGAGCCCTTTTGAGTATGAATTAGTGTGACCACCATTAACTATTATTTCTAATATATGTGGTCTGATGAAACAGATGATCAGAAGGGGGAAAATACCTGGCTTCAGGCCTGGCTAAGGGACGATATAGCCCTTAGTCCCATACCTGGTTATGGGACTAATGTGCACTCTCTTTAAGAAAGAAAGACTCTATATTTACATTTTATGGTGTGAAGATGAGTCCACCAACATCACCTTTGGGAATAGGCAATAGAAAACTTCAATGGGTCCAAAATGCACCAGCCAGACTACTGACTGAGACCAGGTACAGGTATCATATTACACCCCTATTAAAGCAGCTCCACTGGCTGCCAGTCAGCTATTCGGCACAATTCAAGGTGCTGACCTTGACCTACAAAGCACTATATGACCTGGTTCCTCGCTACCTCAAAGATCAAATCTCACAGTATGAACCAACTCAAGGAGAAGCCCTTCTCACCATCCTGCCACCCTCACAGGTATGTCTTGTGGGAACACATTGAAGGGCCTTCTCGGCTGCTGCGCCCAGACTCTAGAACTCCCTCCCACTAGAGGCCAGGACTGCCCCATCTCTGATGTCTTTCCAGAAACAGGCAAAGACCTTTCTCTTCAGGCAAGCTTTTCCTAAATGATGGACTACCTATTATGTGTCTTATATATGAATCTACCATACATGATCACATAGTTTTTATGTTTATGACCACTTATAGCCTTTGTGATTGCATTAAGACTATATTTTCAATGTTACTTTCCATTTTACATGGAATTTTTACTCTTCTCTTTAACTGCTTGCATTCTCTTGTAGCTTTAATGTTGTCCCTCAATTCCCTGTTCTCAATACTTGAATATGTCTTAATTGTACTGGACTGTGTATTGTCCCTCATTACTGTAATCCATCTTGGGTCCTTTTCAAGGAAAAGGGTGGGGTAAAAATACTCTAAAATAAATACATAAATAAATATTGTTCTGTGATCGACAAGACACTTATGGTGACCCTATAAATTTAGGACAGCACAAACGTTATTTTATTAAGAGCATTGCTCAGATCTTACAGATTACTCTGGCTTCCTCTGTTGAATAAATCCATCTCACCTTAGGTTCCTTGTTTTCCCAGTGCCTTCAGCTTTCCCTGCCATTATTGTTTCTTCCAGTATGACTCCTGTCTTCTCATGATATATCCAAAGCATAATAGTGCCAGTCATTTTAACTTCTAGTGAGCATTCAGACTTGAGTCGATCTCTGTATCTGTTCCGTGCTGTCAAGTTGGAACCAACTTGTAGCAACTCTAATAGGGATTTAAAGGTAAGTGAGATATTTAAGGAGTGGTTTTACCCTGTTCCTCTCCTCCAGCGAGTCTCCATGGTCAAGTGAGGATTCAAGCCCTATCCTCCAGAGTACTGGTCCATCACTCTACCCACTACACCACACAGGGAATTCCCTGATTTGATCAGAGGCTCACTTATTTTCAAATGAATTCATTTTTAAGACTACTACAGGATAATTTACTGTTTGCACTCTGTATATGCAGGTTGCTTGTTCACTTCCTAGAGCCTGAAACTGAAAATTATGTCCATATAAATCTTGTAATTTATCATTTTTCTCTTCTAGGAGAACAAGGCAGGGAGAAGATGTGTCCTGGTCAAACCCAGTTGTCTCTTCCAGAGGAAATGACTGAAGTTTCTGATCATTCCCACACAAACCAAAACAACAGTGACAAAGATAATCATTTTCATCCATCATTACCCAGGTCTCCTTCTGAGGAAGATGATGGAAATGGGTTTGGCAATGAAATAATTGAGCTGCCAGAAGAACAGACAGACAGAGAGGTTGAAGGGAGTAATAGAGCAGAATGTCCAACAGAGAACCAAACAGCAAGTCAGCCAGAGCTCCACAGCTTATCTGAAGATCATTCCCCCTTGCCCAGCCTTCATCTGTTGGACTCCATAGAGCCACCCAGCCTAGAGAATGAACATGCACTTAAGACCCAGGCTGCAGTGGAAGAGGCAAAGGGCTTGGAAAGCAGCTCTGAAAACCTTGGTGACAAAAAGGATGGAAACAATGGCAACGCGGACTTTAAAGATGGAGAAGAAATAGCTGTTTCCACTTTAGATTTAAGTCACAGTCCAGAGGATGACCCTGGAGCTGTGAAAGTGAGAGACATTCCTCCTGATGTGGAATCTTCATGACTGTTTCAACAATGGCATTGTTTGCTGAAGGAATGTATTTCAGGCTTTTCCCAATTTCTTCCTTTTATGTGTATTGAAAGACTCTCTCTCTCTCTCTCTCTGTCTGTCTTTCTACACATTGGCATTTTGTTATTTAAAAAACACTAACCCTACTTAAAAAGGGAACAGAATTATAATGATGGCCTACAAAAGTCTGGCCTCTGCTATTTGCTGTGATTAACATTACCAGATAGAATGACATAACTGAGAGTAATGGGACTCGGCACCCCATCATTATGCTTTATCATGTCAGTTATATCTCTGTCGCTTTAGTATGCATATTTTTGGCTCAGTGCCTGGTTGAATGTATCTTGAGATTCTGCAACAGGAAGAAGGAAGGGGATGTTGGGTTTGTTAGGCTAAGGCTCTAATTTAGCTAGTTTCCTCAGTCTCATTTTGTTCCCCAGCACATTGAGATGCATACTAAACAGCAAATTCTCTTGGTTGTAACTGACTGCTTTATACAAATACACTGTATATTATATATTATATATACATAGGCTGAAATCCTACTGCTTAGAACAGTAAGTCGCACCTAGAGTAGGCCTATTGAATCAGTGCATATTTGGTGAGTCAGCACTTCCATAGATTCCATTGATTTGGAAGGACCTTCTCTAGTTGTGACCTACTATGATAAGCAACAGGCTTCTGGCCATGAGGTCTGGCCAGGCTTTATGAAGCCCCCATTCCACAACTCCTGTTTCTGATTAAACTGAGGTTCATATACGCATGACTTCAGTGATACTGACGAGGGCTTCTCAGATCCTCCTGACCAAGAGCAGATCAGTGTACCTCCTCCTCCTCTGGGCCCTCTTCCCTTGTTTTCTATCCCATCTAGTCCCCATTTATGTCCCTTAGCACATCATTGTCTGTGTCTCCCTCTTTCGCAGCTCCCTCTCATATTCTGTATCAGTGATGGCGAACCTTTTAGAGACCGAGTGCCCAAACTGCAATTCAAAAGCCACTGTTTTTGTTTGTTTGTTTGTTTGTTTTGCAAAGTGTCAATACAGTAATTTAACCTGTATACAGGTGGCTATGAAGGGGCAATGTCAGGTGCCCACAGAAAGGGCTCCGAGTGTCACCTTTGGCACCCGTGCCATAGGTTCGCCATCACTGTTCTATATGGTATGTAACAGGGGTATCTGTACTCCACTAATACTTCTATTCTGGCCAATATCAGATAGTACCCGTGCAGTTTTGAAGTACAAATTATGATTGTTCCCTGTGGGATTTTCCAGAGCCCAAGGCTAGTGGAAACACTCTAGCTAGTGTTGAATTTGAAGTGTGACCTCATGAGAGAGAAGAAAAAGCATTTCTTTCGCTTTTGATCCATTTACCCTGGAAACATTAGTTCAATATCTGTCTTTCTGAGCTGGTTTCTCTCTTCCTGAGCTCGCAGTCATTTTCCTTCCAGTGGGAAGAGGCTCTCGAGACCCTCCTGAGCATGCAGAGTAAACCCTTGCAGAGTCGCCTGGTTCTCGTGATGCTAATGAGTTTATCTGTGGTTCCTGGGAAGACCGTGTGGCTGGGAAATATTTATCGTGACTATTTTGCAGCTGTCAAACTGAAAGGAGTTTGGATTTCTGTGCAAGGTTCTTTGGTGGTGTTATTGTTTTCCAAACTAGGAAGCAATCTCAGCAGCTGTAGAGCTTGTCTGGGCCTCCAGCCGTAGAAGCAATTTTCCTCCTGGCTTGGGAACCTAATTGCCTGTAAATGTTCATTTCTCACTCCTAGAGCTTAAAACCAATTGGAAAGAGGATTAAGCCAAATGTAACAATACCGCATTTAAGAAACAAGGAAATCCTTCCTATGTTGATCTCTTATTTGACAAACTAAAGACCTGCAAACTGCACTTTGCTGCAGTCCATTTGTTAGCAGGCTTGTGTTGGAAACAGTGGCAGGCCCAAGCGCTGGAACTTGGAGTGGGCAACTTGGGGCTCTTCAGCTGTGGTTGGACTGCACCTCCCACCAGTTCTACTCAGGAGAGCCAAGGGTGAGAAATGTTTGGAGCTCCACTCGTGAACCGCGTGTATGAGCCATCAGTTGCCTGCCCTTTTTGAAAAATCAAAATTACAAGTGTTTTGATCAAAGGACACCAAGCTGGTTCTGCTGAAGAGAACACAGAGGTCTATAACCGAGTGTCCACTGAGCCAGAATTCTCTGTCTGGCTAGAAGGGCTCGATTCTGACAGGTGAGCATCAGCCCATCTGCTTCTGTTGCAGCCCTCTCTATACGGATCCCCGGCTCATCTCTCACAAAATGGAAAAAGAAAATCACAGAAGGGCAAAGGTAGGAAGTAGCGGATCCTCCGTTGGCCTCCATGCTGGCTAGAACCACACATTATTAAAGGCAGCAGAGAGAATTTTAAACTTGGAGAGGTTTTTTTCAGGTCAGAGATGAATGGACTCCACACGAACAGATCAAATCTTGGTATTTTCAGAACAAGAATGCTACACATAAATGTAATTCTGACCCCTCCCTTCAGCATATCTGTTTCATTTCTTCACACAGGCAAAAAAAAAGGCCCCTCTAAAATGCTCCTAACATTTTCTTGAGGCCTTGGGCATTTCATCTATATACTACTGTGTCCCAGCCATTTTGAGCAACACAAGTAAGTCAAGAGTGACCTCGCTGTCAGATGGGCAGTATATAAATCCAATAAATAAATAATAAGTCTGTCCTGAATTAATTTTTTGTCTCTTGCGTTAATTTAAAAAAGCTAAACCATTTATTACCATAATTTAACTCCTCATACTGCAGCATGGGGAAGTGGGGAAGATTACATTATTTCTGGAATTTGTGATACTGTTGCTCTTATTGATAGAGTAGCTGACAATGTTATCAACTCGGCATAGTGTTTGTAGTTTTATTAGTAAAATAACAGATAGCCCTATTGTCTCGATTTGTTGTGATAGGAATGACAGAACTGATACACTGGAAAGAGAAATGAATATGTACCAAACTCATGCATATGAAGTTCTGGAATTTTGCTTATCATAAATAAGACATTTTGCATTCTATTGTTTAATCCGGACATATATTTCTTTCTGGTATTGTCACAGCCTGATAAGGATTGCAGCTAATGCTGATGAACTCCTAGTGTGGAAAAGTCATCAGGAAGCAAGGGCAGCTTTATGTAAACACAACTGCATCATGAATAGCCAGTGTTTCCCATGGCTTTAAGTTATGACTCCCATTTGCATTTTTATGCAGTCTCATTTGAAGATCAGCTGTACCAACTGAAATTTTGGCATTCATTTTCAATTGAGTTGGAAGAATTATATTATTGGGAGAAACTAAACTGGAGTCCTGTATATACACATAAAAGCAAATATATGCTTTATTTATAAAATCTGTTAATTGGCACATGTAGCTATTATCATAGCATGCATGTTGGTCTCATAAACTATTTAAACCAGAGGTTCTCAACCTGTGGTTCCCCAGATGTTTCTAGACTGCAACTCCCAGAAGTCTTTATCACTAGCCGAGCTGGTCACAATTTCTGGGAGTTGCAGTCCAGGAACAACCGGGGACCCACAGGTTAAGAACCACTGACTTAAACCATCCATGATCCTAACTTCAGGAACTGAAAAAGCAGGTTTGGTTTGATGAACTCAGAAGAATATCCAGAGCTTTAGGAAGTTCTCTCAGGCCAATCAGATACAGGGTCTGACATTGTAACTTAACTCAAGAATAACACATCCAAGTTGAATTTCTCTGTTTTATTGCCACTTTATATTCTTTTCTTTCTCCTCTTGAAAGCCCTTATGTTTGCCTTGACCACTGTCCTCTTGTGGAACTAAACTCATGCAGAGGGAGTGAAATCAACAGCCCCAGTAGAATACCACTAATTAGAGTTCTTTTTTCAGCTTCAATGTGTATGTGACTTTCATACAATGAAATAAAGTTGCACTCACCCTGAAATTGAAAAAGGGACTCTTTATAACTAGACTGTATTTCATTTTTGATTTGGGTTGCATGATACTTGATCTCATTGCATGTACTCTAAAATAGAAAGATGAACTCGAATTCACAGTAATTTACTGCTGTTGTCGTCATTTTCACTGTACCAGCTGAGCTCCACAACAGCATAATTGTCCATCATTGTTTCTCTTCTCACTTACCTTTTTCCTGTTATGGACACTGCAAATTGCTCATGATGTGAAATCATCACGCTGTCTTGCCTCCATATCAACCAGTGAGAGAATGAGGAGACACACAGTAGGACACCAGATCCCATGTTACATTGAAGGAAAAAAAGAAGTCAGGATGATGGAGCATCAGTATTTCATGTGTCTTCTAGCATCTCAGTGGACCTCACACTCCTGTGCACTTTTATGTCTAAGTCCCTCTGTTCTCTGTGGGTATTACTTCTTAACAAGTGTTTTAAGCTCACAGCTGAAAAATTAACAACATTGGCTTGTTTGTCTGGGAATAGTATAGTGTTGGCTGTTTCCAGCAGAGGCCTTAGTCGGCTTCCTTGCTTGGACTTGATGTTTTCTTGCTGGGAATTTTGTCTTCATCAAAATCCTAGAGAGCTTTCCTGTTTATTTCTGATGACCACTTGTACATATTATAATATTACATCTCTATTCATTTATCTCCTGATTGAAATCATTGCAAAGGCCCATAAATAGCACTGACATATCAGTTGCAAGGGGGAAATGCTAGTGATGATGAAAACCAGTGGACAGGCTGTGCGGGGGCTGTTGCTTTTATTACTTGTGATATATAAGAACCTTTGGTCACAGAGCTGTCACATCATGTACAGAACCTATTTTCCAACATTCAGTCATAATCTTAGCCATGTTCAGGTATTCACCTACGCATACAAAGGGCTTATTAAAATGGAAATGGGACATATGAGTGCATGCAGGCCTCACACTATTTATGGCACTGTACCCTGTAGCATCAAAAACCTGCATGTAGCTTTGGTTTGCAGAGCACTCTGTAACTGTGACTAACTGATTCATGAGCTCTGTTTGTTTTTCTCCTGAACTTATTTACAGAGTCTTCTGCAGACCTTTGTGCTCCACTTGCAAAGGTTTCTGACACTGTGGGGCATTGTCACTACATGTACAATCTCAGTTACTTAGTGTGTTGAGTCAAATGCCCGAATAAGGCTCCAATATGAACGGGAAACAACCTCCATGCTAGAGCTATGCAACTGTAGAGAAGTAGGCAATTATTAGAAGCAAGGAACAGGTTTAGTCATTAGCTGCACAATAACACTGTACAGTATACAACTTTTTAAAACTTATCTAATAAGTGGTTTTTTCTTCTCTTCTGTGAGTAAATGAAGAACTCAATGCATCAGTACAAATATGAGGGATACTGTCACTCCCTGTAAGTGTCCCCCTCATTGACAGTGAGGTGTGTATATCACCCTTCATAATTATGCATGCTTTGGTAATGAAAAAGGAAATCAGTTTTCCAAGCACGAGTCATGCTCAGGGATTTAGCCCACAAATGTCATTCTAAATACTGTAGCTTTTCCTGGGTTCCGTGAGGAACAATAAAAGGGATGCAACCTAGGAGGACATGCTAAGCAGGGAAAACTTTCTCCACCCTACAAGTTGAGGTTTCTGGGAAGACACCATTCAGCCACCTTTCAACTGCAGAACTAAAAGATTCCCTATTGTATGTTCAAGTCTATTCCCTCTCAAGGAGGCATGGTGTGGAATTGAACTCTTAGCCTCTACCTCTGTGGCCAGAGACCTAAGCCACTAATGGAAGTCCAACTGGAAGCCAATAATTTCTATAGTATAGCTGAATGAGCACTATGTATTTCCAAATGGGCATTGAAAGCATAATACTCAGTGATAAAACCTGCATGTTTCTGATCTTGAATGGCCCAGATGTAGAAGAGACCCTTCAGGATGTAATATTTGCACAGAGCACATCATAAATACATTCTATATTGGGTCTTGGCAGGATACAGGGTGTCTCTGTGGTAACCTCATTAGGGCAGTTGTCTCACTTCTGACTGCTTCCCAACATCATACCTTCATCATCTTCATCATCATCATCATCTGCTGCTGCTGCTAACTCATCATTAAAGTCAGGTGAATAGGGAGTATGCAGATTATACCAAATCAAGTATAAAAACCACAACAACAATGCCTTTTGTGCCTAAATAGGGGCAAAGGCACCTATAATTGTCCTTTATCTGTCTCTGAATTTAAATCATCTCATGAGCAGGCAATGGCCGTCATTTTTTATTTTGTCTGTTTTAGAGCCTGGAAAGATTTCAGAAATTCAGGCTCTTTTCATAAACTATTTTTTTTGTTTATTTTGCTAGGGTGATTTTGTAGATTCTTGCATATTTCTGCCAACATACAAAGAGAACTGAAATACTGTAGACACATTTTACATTTTAAACATCTTTTATATAAAAAAGTGCTTGAGGAACCCATCAGCTGTACAAATGTTAAGTGTTCAAAAGGAAGCATTTGTTTTTGAAAGCAGAAAAATCTGATTCTTTGGTCATGGAGGAAAAAAATCTCTGTACTCTCTAAAATCTCAGGAATAATTTAAACAATATTGCTAACACATATATAGCATCACTTTTGCAAACTACTGATTTATGGTTTCCTTTACATGTGTATCCCTCTTTATTTGCATGCCTTGCTTTTGTCGCAAGTTGTCCTTCGGTAATAAAATGTATTTGTCAGTTTTATTAAAATTTCTGAATAAATTTATCGCATTTTATGTTCTCTTGATTTTTTCTTTCACAAAACATGTATGGCTCCTTTTATTCCTTATCCTTTAATTGTGGGTTATACAGTATAATGTAGTGGCTCTTCTGTATTTTCAAATGGTCTTCCGGGTCTTGGTTTTAAAGAAAGTGAAGTGGATTTGTGGTGGCAGTGATAAGCTGAGAGTTTTGGATACTTAGACTGGATAGTTTGGATACTTAGGATACTTAGGCTGAAGAGCAGAACTGGTTTGGGTTTTAACGCTCCCTTGTGCCTCATGCATACATGTAACTCAAATATACATTATTTTTGGACTGTGGACTCCAATAGCAAGTGAGATTTAAATCAGCATTCCCACAAATTGTGGTGCGTAGAGTGGAATACTTTAAAGATATTGATTAATATAGGTTTTAGTGTTCAATTTAGTAATACAGTATAATTAAACAGCTATACTCACATAATAAGGCTAGAATTTTGAATGAGACAGGGTTGCCCATTATCTCCAGTTTTGTTTATATTAACAATTGAAACATTGGCTAATGTAATAAGAGAAGATAAAGAAACAGAAGTGGTGGAAGAGGAGAAGGTAAATAAAAATGTATTTGCTGATACACCATTGATATGTATTTATAAATTACAAAAATATTTAAAGACATTTGAGGAAGCAACAGGATTAAAGGTGAATTGGAATAAATCTGTATGTTAGTACATTATAAAAAGGAAGAGAAAAGATTATTTAAGGAAGTATTTAAAGGCAAATTAAGAAATAGCATTAATTATTTGGGGATAAGATTAGCATGGGATTTACAAGACATGCTTAAAATAAATATAGTAAAAAAGAGAGATTAATGAACAAATAAAATAATATCAAAAACTAAAGATTTCCTGATTTGGAAAGATTTCAGCATGTAAAAGGAAGATTATTCCCAATCTGGATTTTTTATTTTGGATGTTACTTTTAAAATGGGATGAAAAAGAGTTAAAAGGAATCCAAGGAAAAATAAATGTCTTTTATAATGGTAATTAAAAAGCTCGGATTAATAAGAGCTTATGGTATGTATCACAAAAAGAAGGAGATTTAGGTTTACCTAATATAAAGCTATATTACATAGCTAATCAGTTAAGACATATTACAGATAGAATAATAGGAAATAATAATTAATTTGGAGAGAGTTAGAAATTATACAAAAGGAGAATATATTTTGAGGAAAAGATTAAAGATCAGATGAGAAAGACAGATAACCCATTTTGGAAAAATATGATGGATTGTTGGGAGAATTTTAGGGGAAAACAGTCCACCAGCGTCACTTTTGATTTGAGTAACAGAAATTAACAATTCCCCAGAAAATTTAAAAGGTAAGTTAAATAAGGTACTGCAAGAAAAAAAATTACATATGTCTGGGATTGGTTAAAACAAATGCATAGTAGACAAAGTATAAAGGAGAAATTAGGAGAAAATATTTCCTAGCTAAATATTATACAAATGGAAAAATAGACTAAAGAATGGACAATCAAAGTAGGATATTGCAAAAAACTGACCAGGTTTGAAGAAATTATAGATAGAAGAAGTATGACAGAGGATAAAGAACATAGAAAAGGTATAGTAAGTGAGATACAGTATACCTCAGATAACAAATGCCTTTGATAACAAATGATTTGGATAGCAAATAGAAATTTCTCGGTATTGGACTGCCTCAGATAACAAATGTTGTCTTCGATAACAAATTTTTCATAATGCCTGGCAAAAAAGTGTACCCGGGATGCATTGCAACCCCCTCCCCCCGTAGTTTGAGGAGGAGTGGGAGGGGTTAGAGCATTTTTTTCATGGTGTTTTGGAGCCATACTGGACATTTTTTTGCTGAAGGATTTGGACCTTTTGAACTTGGAAATGTAGGGAGCTAGCTTTTATTAATCTTTGCACTGCTTTTCTTTGCATTTTTGGTGGGAACGGACTGGGGTAGCCTTGCTGCTTTCATTTCTCCATGTTTGCAATCTTTTCCATTGCTCTGCAGGCAAAAATGGGCTGGGGTTATCTTGCTGCTTCTGTTTGTGTATGTTTGCATTCTTTTCCCATTGCATTTTTGGCGGGAAAAGGCTGGGGTAGTCTTGCTGGTTTCTTTTGTCCATTTTTGCAACGCACTGCAAGTGGGAGTTCTGAGGTGGTGGTGTTCCAGCACTGCATGCCTTTAAAGTGCACTTTATATAGAGGTCTGGGGAAAAAACCCAGCTTTTTTGCCTTTTTGGGACCTCCAGAAAGGATTAATCGGTTTCTCATTAGTTTCAATGGGAAACCGCATTTCGGATAATGAATTTTTTGGATAATGAATTGCCTCAGAGAATAAATTAAATTAATTATCAGAGGTACCACTGTATATAAATTAATACAGAAGGAATATAAAGAAAGTAAGTTAAAAGAGATATGGCAAGAATATATTAATAAAGAAATAAAAGAGGAAGAATGGGAAAAGTGCAATAAAAGAATAGTGAAAAACATGTCAGTGAGAGTAAAAGAAAACTGTTATGAAGTATATTGGAGATGGTATATAACACCTGTGAGGTGAAATATAATAAATAAAGAAATGTATCCATTATGTTGGAGGTGTAAAAAAAAAGAAAAAGGGACATATTTGCATATGTGATGGTTGTGTGAGATAAACAAGAAGGAATGGATACTGATTTTTCAAGAAATTCAAGAAATGATAGGGGAAATGATTCAAATGTCTCCACAAATGGTATTGTTAAATATGTTTGTGAATACACAATTGAAGAAAGAGGAGTTCGAGTTGGTAATTATAATGATAACGATTGCAAGGTTGATTTTTGCAAAGCATTGGAAATATAACAACCAAATAACATTGGAGGATTGGTCTAGGGATTTATGGAATATGGCTATTAATGATAAATTGACTTGTTAAATTAAAACTAGGAAGGGATTGAAAGCGTCTAATGATTTTAATAGAATATGGGATAAACAGTTGGTATATGTATTTCAAAAAGATAAAGGGTATACACCTGGAGAAAACTCAATGTATTTTGGAGGGAAATTGGTTGGTCAATATCTTAAGATTTGCAAGTTTGGTTATGTCCCAAGTGGGAGGTGGGTTGTATGAGGTGGGTTCTGTTTTGTTTGGTAGAGTTTTGATTATTATTTTTTTCCATTCTTGTATAAGTGTTTTATGTTTTGTACTGTATTTTTATTAAAAATGATTTTAAAAAACAAACAAACCATGATGTGAAATTATAACATGTAATGAAACTGGAAAAACAGCTGCAAGGACATCCAAACAATTTTCAAATATTATAAGAAACAACTGATATGTATATTTAAATACAGATTTCTCTATCTTTTATTTTTAAATAATATAAATAAAAATATGGCATATATGTGGTATATTATTCTTGAGAAAACATTTTGAAAAGCCTCCCCACATGCACACACATTCCATTCCACTCCACGCACTGTATTGTGCAAAGAACATGACACAATTTGCCCTGGGTTCATCAGATTGCAAGCTTTTCCAAATGTTTCCTTCGCTAACAAAAACCTAAGAATGTGGTAGCAAACTCTGACTTGAAATGTAAACAGTGTGATATGGCTGTGGGATTGAGGATAATTCAACCTAGTTAAGAAGATTAAAAGAGTTAGGAAGCAAATCTGTAAATATAAGTGGAATAGAATAATGGATCTGAAGTTTTTAAAAAGAAGTAATGTGCAAACTCTTACATGAGTTCTGGCAGAAAAGCTGTTATCACTGTCTGCCAGCCTATTCTCAAGCAGTGGAAAGGTTGGGGGAGAAATTTCTTTGTGCATTTCAGGTATGCAGGAAAACACAGCACACCATCTTAGTGGAACACATTTATTTTATCTTTTGTTCCTCGAGTTTTCTCAATTTTGAGATTTTTTTTTCTCAAGATCCGACACACAATAAGCAGGTATCGCTCAAAATTTCAGTAGCAAAGCAGAACCCTTCTTAATATATCAAGACTTAACTTTCAAACTGGGAAAAAAAGCTTGAATATGAACTTTGAAAGAATTATGTTGCTGCTTTTTATTATTAATCTGCTTACAGGATGGAGGACCATGATGGAAGACTAACCTGTATCTTAACACTTTCTCTAGGGAAGCAGAAACCTCTATTGTGTAGCAAGCAGCTTGGCAGATGTGAAATCTATTGCGAGTGCCTTGGTCTTCTTCCCCTAGGCCCGGCTGTTCTGGGCTCGTCTTGTGATCCTTTTCTTCCTCTTGGCTGCAATCTCTGAAGAACGATTGACCCACTGGTTTTTGTTGGCTGTTCCGATGACGCAGCAAGCCAGGCGTTTTCCAGCGTTTCCATTCTCCAAACTGGCTTTGTTGTTCCCTTTTCCTAAGTCATCTTCCTGTTCATGGACCACAATAGATCTTCCTATAATGCTGTGCGGACCAAAAAGAGTGGCCATGAGGCTGGGCTTGTATTTTATGATTTTGCCTCCTTTAGAGTAGAAGTTCCCAAAGTCTCCAGGATGGTGAGGGTGATTTACTTTGAAAGGATTGTAGTGCCCCCCAGCAGAGTCACAGCTGTCACTGAGGTCTCCATGCTGGTGAACGTGAATAGCTCTGCCAGACAAGTTGGTGCCGGCAGGGAACCCATCCAAATAGAAAATGGCCTCCAATTTTCCATCTGGGTAGGCCTGCTTGAAAAGAACTTGACCTGTCACCTGTGGCTTGTCTGCATGCAATTTGGTGCTGGGCTTCACTGCACACACGGCATAAGCAGTTCGGTTGCTTGCAACCAGTTCCTCATACAACTGTGGGTAAAGCAAATTCAGCCAAAGGTCGTTAACTTTTTTCTCGATGTTTTCAAGTGGGCTCTGATCAAGAGGCTGGGCATCTTCTGCTCTTGTGCCATTCGAATCACAAAAAATCAAGCCTGGAGCAAGGATCAGAAGCAGGAACATGGTGGAGATATTGAGACCCTGTAGAAGATCATGAAGACATGTAAGTGGCTTTATCTCCTTCTGGATGACACAAATGCTCAAACAGCAAATACCATCCTGGGAATATGTCAAATAACACTCTTTGTTTGTTTAAAACATGTTAACCCCACCTTTCTCCTAAGAACCTGTGACAGCTTACATCACTAAAGCACAATACTAAAGCTAAAAACAGTGAATTGTTCAAATATTAAATTAATTAAGAATATTAAGTAAAGCTCTAACAGGTTTAGAAGCAACAAAACACAAACCATCTCATTTTGAAATCTCTCCTAGACAGTCTGTCACTAAAGAAAAGCCTGCCTAAAGAGAAAGGTCTTTGCCTGTTTGCAGAAGAGAGCAACAATGGAGCCAAACTGGCTTCCCATGAGGGGAAGTTCCAGAGTCTGGGAACAGTGGCAGAGAAGAGCCTCTCCGGTGTCCCTAACAAATGCACCTGTAAAGGTGGTCGGACCAGGAGATCCGTTGATGATCTTAACACACAATTCAGGCTCATAGGAGAGATGGTTATTAGTTGCATTTAAATCCCACCTTTTCTTCAATAAAGTAAAGGCAACACATATAGGTCTCCTGCTTTCTACGGGCGCTTTTACACGACCCCTAAGATCCGCTGGTCCCTTAAATTCGGACCAGAGATCTTAGGGGCTTGTCGCTCTTCCTGTGTCCCCACCCTGGCTGCTGGCTGCGTGAGGGGAGGGAGAAAAAAAGGAAGAAAAGATCGTGGTTCACCTTTGTTCTGCCTCCGTTCTTGTGCGGCAACATTCCTGTCTCTGTAAAGGAGCTCTTAAAGGGGCGGGAGCCAAAAAAACAACAAACAGAAGCGAGGAGAGCCCCGCACTCACTATCCTTACACCGCATCAAACAATTTTCACCAGGGAAGAGCAGATACAAGAAAAGTGCGCTGGGTCGCGCTTAGGTGGGCAGGGTCGCACTTAATTTCCTCTAAACTCTGGAGCTGGTGGGGAAACATTTTTAAGCTCTGGAGCTTGCAGCCATTTGCTGCGGAGTTTAGGGGTCATGTATAAACGCCCTACGAGATTCTCAGAACAACCCTGTAAGCTAGGTGATGCTGAGAGAAAATGACTGGTCCAGGATAATGTGGTGAGCTTTATGGTTTAGTATGGAGGTTATCTTCTACTTTCCAGTCTGGGATTAGATCTGTATTATTATCCCATCAACTGAAAATGGGAGGAAGCTGTCCAAGACGTGTTTGAAGATACCAAGAAAGTTCAGGGTGGAAGGGAGATTTCAGTGGCAGAGCATGTGGTGTATTATTGAGCTTTTTAGAGACAAACCAAACATGTAGAAAGTTTCTGAACTTTCACCGTTATGTTAAAAAAAAAGCAGAGACACTTCATAATTTATCATAACACTAATAAAGAGTGGGGAATTTTCCAGATCCTGGGAAATATACATCCAAGGTGGGGCATTCTATGAGCTAGTCCTCTCTCTCTCTCTCTCTCTCTCTTCCATGCAAACAAACTTGAGCTCTTATTATTTCTCCCTTTCTCCCTCATGGTTTTCCCAAACAAAATCCTCCAGCTCCCATGGAAAATTCCTATATCGTGCCTGAATGTTTCCAGGATTCATTTTAGATGTTGTTCTTGGTGGGAATCCTCCAGTTTGTGAATGTGGAATATTATGTTTCTGTATCCACAAAAGGCAGCCTGAATGTTGATGATACAAATGGCAGCCGTCAAGATGGCTTCGGCTCACTCACTACCATCCCCAATGTGACATAGAGATGGGCACAAAACACCAAAATGGTGTTTCGTTTCGTTTATTACAAAATGATTTTTGTAAAGCGTGGCGAAGCCGGTCAGCAGTTTTTTTGGGTTTTTTACTCTCTCTGACCAGCTGGCTTGCGGGGAGGCCAGTCGGCATTTTTTCTTTTTAATCCCGCCGACCAGCTGGCCCGCAGGAAGGCAGGTCGGTATTTTTTCCCCTCCCACTGACCAGATAGCCCGCAGGGAGGACAGTCAAAGGTGTGTTGTTGTTGTTGTTTTGTTGTTGTTTTTTTACTCCTGACAACCAGCTGGCCCATGGGGATACCAGTCAGTGGGGTTTTCCCCCCAAAAGATATTCCCTTGTCTTTTGAAGTAAAAATGAGAGGGGGGGAGTTAGTAAAGACTGTCATTGGAAATGAAACTCAAAACAATCAACACTAGGTAAAAGATGAACAGTGAAGAAAGGTCTGATGTGCGTGTGTTTCAACTCATTTGGTGTTGGAGGTGAGCCTTAGAAATAACACAGACAACCAGAAATGCAAATACTGTAAGTGGATGCTCAATCAAAATAATCTCATCTGTTAAAAATGCTCAGCTTTTTCAACAGTATATTGAGGCAATCCTACCTTGGACATAGGATGAGAACTTACTAGAAAAAACAATATTGCTGGGAGAAGTGGGAGGAGCAGTAGGGGAAAAAGGAAGGCTTAACTTGTGATGGAATGACTCAGTAAAGGAAGCCACAGCTTTTAGTTTACCAGAACTGGAAAGAATTTACTAAAAATACATAATGTTAGGAGGTTAGTGCAGTAGGGAAAGATAACAACTAAACATGAAATGCTGTTGATTTGCAAGATCTGAGCAGACTTATTAATGATATTTGGGAGATCATTAATCCATATAGCTGCCTTGGGTCCTTTTCCAAGGAGAAAGGCGAGGTAAAAATACTCGAAAAATAAATATAGTCATCACACAAAAGTGACTTGATGGCATATAACATCTTTAGAGTCTTTTTAAATAACAAAGTAGCCAAAGTTTTCCCTATTGAAAGCTTATTTTGAGACTCAATATATCAGCCTCTGAAGCTTGGATTCTTTATAGATTAAAAAAAGAAAACATATATGTCCAACTGTTTCTTTCCAAGATAATCAGATGTGTCTTTCCAATGTATGTTTTCTATTTTGGAATTGGATGTTTAGGGTCATGTATTTCTGCACTGGGAATGGGACAGTTTTACTTTTTAAAAACCACATTTGGAAAATTATTACCTTACAGAATATCAATTTGCTTTGCTAGTACAAAATCGCTGCACTCTCATTCAGCAATAATGAGAATTGAAACCATTAGGATATGCAGTCACACTTTTTCTGCATTTCATTTACTTGAGTCCTTCAGCACCCTACATCAGCTAATTACAGCAATGGAGTTCTACCTAACTTTTTGACTTTCAGGGGTAAAGAATCAAAGACTGGTACAGTTCCCTCAAGAGGTTCATGAGGGAGTTGAGGATTTAGTACTTACCGGTAATCTCACTGGGAAAGCCTGTATCTCACAGACCTGAGATCTCTGAAAGTACAGTAGTTTGAATTTTGATGCTTCCCAGACAGGAAGGAACACTTTTACTACCCAGTCGATTCTGAAATTAATTGTGAATGTCCTACCTTCAGCACAAGATTTCGTTTCCAGAAACACTTCCCTGTTAGTTGCAGTCTTTCCATGCAAACAGTAGCAGCCCGTCAGGTCCAGATTCCAGACTTCTCTGCGTATGAGCTCCGGCTGTTTGTGTAAAAGTTAGGTAATACTAGCTTGTGGGAGTGGTTTGCAGGAACCTTGGAGAGAGATGGGGAGAGCGTTAAATGTTTTTTTTAAACACATTTGGAATCAAAGCCCAACAGATTTTTCCATACAAAACAAATAAGGGGGAAAAGCCATGAGTTATTTTTTTCCTGTTTTTATTTCCTGTACTAAAGCAAGCAAGCAAGCTTTACGATGGCATAACGGGGGAAAATATTTACACCAAGTGACACTGCTGACATTGTACACTCTGTTTTTTTGTGTGTGTGTGTTTGGTCTCTAATGGGTTCATACCAAATTGTTTCAACTAGGTGGCAAAGTTTTCCCTGTTACAAAGCTTTCTCGGAATCTGCACATATGCCCTTCCTGAACAATGAATCTTGATCTGTAGACCCAAATGTCCATCTTTATAAAATGCATCCTGCAGTGAATGTGGGTGTGATCAGAAGGGCACATGTCCCATAGTTTGGTCCACTGTGGGTCCAGTTGCATGAGTTGGTGCACTCCTTAACCAGTGGTAATTTGCTGCTATGAATCACACCACTGCAGTTACATCAGTGTAACTAAGCAATAAAATTCTGTCCAGTTTTTTTCATTTTTGCCAAATATCCATGATGCCGCAATTTGTAGAAACCTAATAATTCCAGCAGTATAAAATAAATTATTATTACAATAATTTCAAATCCTGGAACATTCATCTAAATTTAAAACTTCCATAACAAAACTTCTGGCAATGGTTGGTTTGTCTCCCTGCCTGTCACATGGAATCTGGACACTCATAGTCTTGGTAGCAATCAGCCAACTCTCTTTTGAAGGCTTATATCTTGCTATGGGGTGGCTGGTTTTTATTCATGAATCTGTACTGAGTATTAACTGAGCTGCCAACATTCTCAAGAGTGACTCAGCAGTGGAATGGACCTAGACAGGGGTGGATAGGTTCAGGTGGGGAAAACATGAGTAAGGGGAGCAGGGAAAGTAAGGACACGAGGATGAGGCTAGAAAAATCAGAGCTTGGGAAACATTTGGGAATGGGGTTTGTTTTGTTTTTGTCTCCAACTCCTCAAATTCACAGCCAGCATTACCATTAGGGAAACTGGGCAAACCATTAATTATATGCCTCATTTGTCTTCAACAGGTTGGTCCCTTGCCCTTTCGTGATTCATATATTGCGGTCCCACTATATCGCGGAACAACAGTATATGAAAAAAGGGCCCCTGGGTGAAGAGGGGAAAAGGCCTGTTTCAGGCCTCCCGTACTTACCCCAGGACTTGGGCTGCCCCAAACAGACCTGTGAGGGCCTTTCCAGGCCTTCTGGAGGCCCCAAAAGGGACTCCCTGCAAACCGGAAGTCACATCTGGATCACTGAAAATCATTTCTGAGGCCTCCAAGCCCCCAGCTAGGCCCCCCAGGCCTGACCCAACCTGCATCTGCATATCGTGGATTTTCAATTATCGTGGGTTAGGTCAGTCCCTAACCCCTGTGATAGGTGGGGGGGGTCACTGTAGAAACAGGGTGGATAAGTAGTGACACACAGATGGGTATAGGAGATGAATTGTGGGTATGGTGCTTCCATGGGTGAGAAGGCCAAGCTACATGTTTCAGACAGCAGGGGCATCTGCAGATATACGTTAGGGTTGGGGACTGGGGAGCAAGGGGCTTGCTAGTCTCTCACTGCTCTCACTAGTCTCAGTGTTCCCTGGATCTGCACGTCCTCCTCTGTAGGTAGACTGTGTGTATATCTGAGATGTTCCTGTGTACATTTAAATAAATATTAAAATTAGATGGGGGGGAGTATCACCCATAGATACATGACTGAAAATAGTCGTATGTGTTGAGAAGTCTGATTGTTGCAGCACATGTTTTCTGCATTTCCCGCTGTTTGCAGATTAGCATATTCTGTGATGGGTCATCAGAAGGTAAGCACACGCTTCCTTGGCAGGATCCATTGCTGAGTCATAAAGAACTGCCTGAACCACATCTCTGGAGCACTAGTCAATTTCACCTTCCACTGCAGGGACACCTGTAGAGTTTGGTCCCTACTAGTCTGTAATTCTGCACTGTATACAATTACTAGGGAGTATGTTCCACTGAACTTAATGGGGCTTATTTCAGAATGGGCAGCTATATAGCACAGACTATGAATGAAATAAACAAGCAAACAAAAACATCTACCAGTAGTTGGAAGTCTTCGTTCAGCAGCTACATGAATACTTTTCAGAAATTCCAAATGCATGTTTTGTCTCTTGCAGCTTTCTCATAGTAGCAGTCATTCAGCCCTGTAAATGCTCAAAGCGCTTCATGATGATTTCAGACGTCTCTGCAAGCCCTCTTTAACTTGTAAGAGTGGTCATAAGATCCTCAGTGGGTTGATGGCGATACAAAGCCAAAAGGCAGCAGATTTCCTTAAGGTCAACCTATTATGCTCATGACTGGGGTAAGATTCTAACAAGAGACCTGCCAACTCACCTTTCCCCCTTCTTTTCGAAGAGGTTAATATAGACCAAGGCTTGCTAGCTGCTCTGTAGAGAACATTCTTTACATTCCTTTGAATTATGAGGTAGGGATAAACTCTTTGCATGGTTTACAAAGTAGGCAGAAGCAATTTAGATAAGGAAGAGTTGGAGGGATTTTACTGTTGTCTAAATATGAGCACCATTTCAGTCCAGAGCAACAGAATAGATTGACTTTGACGTTACAAAAGAAAATGAACCTATCATAAGGCCAAAATTATTTCTGAAAATTGCAGAGCTCAGTGTAGCATTCCCGTGCTTTGCCCTGGCCCTTTCACAGGCTATTGGCAAGCATTGCTTCTAATTTTTCTCTTTCGCAGCCACAAACTAGCTTTGCTAGTAAATTAATGCTTTCAGTCTGATTTTAAGGTGAATAAAGATTTAAAAAGTTTATTACAAAGCAGAATCAAACAAATAAAGGGTAACATGTATAGGTACAAACAAAAGGAAGAATGTAGCTCAAACCCACTAAGGTTATATTATGGAAGAAGTTGATCATGTGCATACCCATTTCTTAAATTTACAGACACTCATCACTTAGTTTTCCTCACAGATCTATATCCTATCTCTTCTCTTTCTAGTAAGTATAAGTATCACAGTCAGACCCTATCTGTCTCTGTCTGGCAAATTCAGTGGAGGGCTGAGCCTTAAATCCCCTCAAGATACTCCCCCAGACTCTCCCACTGGCCAACAACAAACCAACCAATACAGATACTTCTCATGAATTAATCATCACCAAGGGGTAAACACCACACTCAGTAAGCAACTAACTGTTGCCCACAGAATTCCTGAGCCAGGATTTTCTGGGAACTGTTGTAAAAAAGAAAAAGAAAAAGAAAAGAAAAGAAACTTTTCCATAGTATAGAAGAATGTTAGGTGATGAAAGGCTTTTTAGGGCAGTACAAAATACAAACACTACAATAATTATATTTATCCTCAACAGATCCACCTAAAAAACTTCAGTGGCAAACCAGAGATTCTTAACTCATTGCCAAATCCTGCAGAGAGTTTTTCAGACTTTGGGGATAATAGAAGTTCACCCTTGGATCTTGGCAATTGTTATGTGAGACACAAATACATGACACATTTGCACTAGGCTGGCATTTGAAGGTGCATTTATCCAGTGCTGGCGCGCCCATTAAGGCAAACTAGGCAGTTGCCTAGGGCACCAAAATGGAGATGGGGCTCTGGCCAGCCTGGTCCCCCCCCCCCGCCGCTGGCCACCGCCGTCCGTCTCCACTCTGCTTCTGGCCGCTGGAGTGCCAGTCTCTTATTTCCCCACACAGTCAAAGTGGATCCTTTCCGGGCAGGCTGCTCCTCCATGAGCCCAGCCACAACATCTCTGGTGACCAAGCAGAAGAGGAGAAACAGAGAGGGAAAAGAAAGGTTGTGGGCGGGGAAGGGGAAGCACGCACTTTGTCTTGCCAAGCCCACCTGCCTCCCTGCCTCTCCCTCTAAGGCAGCAGCCGGAGCTGCCACCTGCCTTTCATACCAGCCCACCTCCTGCTCTCCAGACAGAGGAACTTCCTCGTGCCCCCCCCACCCCAGCTGCTTAAACATTTAAAGAAAGAGGTGCTGTGGCTTAATTCTCCCAACTTTCTTCCAATGAATCCACTTTTCAGAGTGGGGTCTGGGCAAGGTCCCTACTGAGTTTAAAACAACAGAATCACAGATGGCAAGCAAAAACACTGAAACATGCCCAAATCCCTAGAGTCATGGTGGACAGACAGGATAATAACCACAGTACAATCAGAAAAAATCCAATGCTTCCTTCATCCTGTAGGCCAATAACGTTGCAAAGCCAGGAACAATTTTTTTTTCTCATCAATTTTGGCGCCAAGATTAAGTAGCTTTGTTACTGAACATATTCATCCAGATCAATATGGTTTTATTCCAGGAAGACAAATGTGGGATGCTATCCGCAGAGTTTTGAATGTTATATATTTAGCTAATAAGAAAAAATATATAAGATAGCAATACTTTCATTAGATGCAATTAATGCCTTTGACCAGGTGGAATGACATTATATGTTCAACTTTTGGGAGAAAATGAATATGGGTAAAAGATTTAATTAAAGTGTTAATAAAATTATATATAGGGGCAGCAGTCATAGTGTCCACTAATGGGTTAGAATCCAACACGTCTACCTTTTTAAGAGGAACAAGACAACGTGATCCCGTTCTATTTGAATTGAGAATAGAACATCTCACAATCAACATAAGAGAAAGTGCAACTATTAAAGGACTGCTGCTTAAAAGCAGGCATCACAAAGTAAATGTTTATGCTGATGACTGTATATTACTTTGTAACAATACTTTATTAATAAAAAATAAAAGAATAAGACTGACCTCAATATATAAATGTATTACAGTAATACCTTGGTTTATGAGCATAATTTGTTCTGGAAACATGCTTGTAAACCAAAACACTCTTATATCAAAGCAAATTTCCCCATAGGAAATAATGGAAACTCAGATGATTCGTTCTGAGATCCCATAGACCACATATTGTACACACAAAATGCCAAAATTCACAAAAGAAGTTGGTTAGAAGTCCACATTCACACCATGGTTTTGGTACCTGGACACAGAATCTGCTCTGCTTGGGTTAACAACTGGATTTTACTCCATGTTTTTAATGTGACAATAATAAAATGCAGTTTGTAGCCCTATATGCACTTGACTAGTTGCCCTACAACTAGATATGGTTTGAAAAATAAGAAAGGATATTGAGAACAAATTAAAGAAAAATACAGTGGTACCTCTTAAGATGAAATTAATTCATTCCAAGAGTCCATTCGTTTTACAAAAAATCATCTTAAGAGCCATCGTTTCCTGTAGGAATACATTGAAAACCAATTAATTCATTTGAGAGGAATGGTTTACAATGCATCCCTATGGGAAGGCTGTCCCAAACCCCCCTCAATCAACCTGCAGCCTCCATGCAGTCCAACAGACAGCTGATTTTGACAGCTCCCAGCCTGGGGTAGCCTTCTGTAAGTTGATTGAAGGGGCTTTCCCACAACTTAGAAAAGGGAAAAGCTTTTCCCCTTCTTTGCTGGTTTGGGGCAGGGGAAAAGCTTCCCCTCTTTCACTGGCTATCCCAACCCAGCAGGGGGTGCAGGGGGGGGGGGAGACTTGATTGCTTGTACCCTTCCTGCATTGCGGCAAGCCGACCCTCCATTCACCCATTCTCTGCACCAAAATGGCTCCATACAGAGAACTGGTTGAAGGGGGGGAGTCAGTGGTTTGTGGGCTCATTCACAGCCCAAGTTTACTCTACAGCCATGCCACTCTGGGCATGCCACAACTGGTGTGGCTGGAGAGTAAGCTGAGGCTATGAACAAGCCCACAAGGCGCTGCTGCTTCCTGTTCCCCCCTTTGCCCAGGTCTCCGTGCCAAGCTGTTTTGGTGCAGAGACCCAGGTGAAGGGGGTGGCAGCTTCGATCCTGGCTTTCTCAACCATGTAGCACCTGTGGATTGGGGCCTACACAGTGAGGAAAGCCAGCCAGATTAGATGCATCCACAACCCAAAGGCGTTATGGTGTGCAAAATTCAAAACCCTGGTCTTCTATCCTGGCTTTCCCAAACATGTAGCACTCAATCTGTGGGTGCTACACCATGGAGAAAGAAAGCCAGGATCGAAGCCGCATCGTGATCCCGACAGCCCAAGTTGTCAAAATCAGCTGGGTGTTGGGCTGCCAGGAGCAGCAATCATCTTATGAGGGTTTTTTTTTCCGCAAGGCATCCCATAGGCAAAATGTTATCTTGCAAAATATTTATATTCCCGGAAATTTCATTCATCTTATGAAAATTTCATCTTACAGGGCATTCATCTTGTGAGGTACCACTGGATAAAGAAAAATAAAACAACCCCCTCACCTGCACTCCCCTTTGAAAATGTTTCTGGATGGTGCAAGGGAAATATCCATCCCTCTCGCCTCCCTCTGCTTTGGAGGCTGCCTGAAACAGAACGTTCCAGAATATCACCCGCAATCCAACAGGTGGAGAGAGAGCGAGAGAGCAGCACCATTGGCTCACTTGTGATCATGTGATCTGTTCCAGTTACTTGTGCTGCAAGACATTGCTTGTTGATCAAGGTAAAAATTAGAAAAAATGTTTGCCTCTCTTTCAAAACACTCTTACAACAAATTACTATTGCTGTATTGAGAAGAATATGGTAAGGGTAGAGGAGCTAAAACAGCCTTGGAAAGTAATTTAAATACTGTATCAATGTACTTGAGGATGTATGGATGGGAATATGGATCAAATAGTGTATCCAAAAAGTCAGTTTCAACAAAAAATAAAAGAAATGGTTCTGAAGGTTGTTAACAGATGACATCTATACCCTACAAACTTACAAAAATTTATTAGAGACTAGAGATGGGCACGAAATGAATAAAAATTTTGTTTCATTATTCATTATTCATTTCATTAGACAATGAAAACAATAATGAACCACCCCCTCAGAGAAAAACAAAACGAAATGAAATGGAAATTTTTGTTCTGGTTCATTTTTTATTCCCGGTGTCGTCTCCTAACTGAGACGTCCTCCGGCCGCCACTGCTTCCCCCAGCCCCCAGGGAGGGGGCTTCCAGACACAAAACAAAATATTTTAAAAAGAATGAAAGAAAGAAAGAAAGAAAGAAAGAAAGAAAGAAAGAAAGCACCGACCAGGCCTGTGCTGCAGCTGATCAGTGGGCTATGTGGTCGGTGATTCAAAAATAATAACAATATTTTTTTAAAAAGTTAAAAACCCTGATCTGGCCTGAACTGTGCACTGCTGATCCGACCCGTGTGCCACAGACCCAGACAGGCGCAATTAAAAATAAAATAAAATAAAAAAGCATCAGGGACATTTTAGTAATAAAAAATAAAATAAAAATTAAAAAGCCCCACCACGCTAAAAATAAAAAACAAAAAAGAGAAAAAAGAGAAAAAGGGAAGTTAAAAAAATGAAACAAATTACAAAATAATTTTTTAAAAAAATTCATTTCATAATTCGTAAAATGAATTTTTAAAAAATTCATATCGTAATTAACAAAATTATACGGGGTGGGGGGAAATGAATAATGAAACGAAATGCCATTTTGGCCATCTCTAGTAGAGACATTTCAGATAAGTATTGGAGGAATTGTAGACAAAAGGGGGTATTGGAACGCTTGGTATGCATATGATTTTATGTTATTTTATGAAATGTATTCTGGCATGTCTATTGTACTTAGTATATGTACTTCAATAAGTTTATATATCCTAAGCCATCTCTTTTATGGAAGGATATTTAATATGTAATTTTTAATTTTGTTTTTCTTAGCTCCTGCAGAAGGCAATGCCGAAGCACGTCAAGCTAGAGATTTTTAAAATTATTTATGAGAGAATAAAGATTTTTTTCTACTTTTATACATCCTGAGACTCTGTCTCCCATTTGTATTTTGTACTCCACATACAGGCAGATACAGAGAGGCAGTCAGAGAGGAGTTATATAGACAGAGAGACACTACTTTCTACATATCACTGTAGTATTACATATAGACTTGCACATACATTATATAAACAGAAATATAGACATATATGCATAGATACACAAGCACATATGGAAACAAGAGTTGTAAACAATAAGTCCAAAAGATTGGAATTCAAGGGAGCCCATTTGTAGATAATTAACTCAGAGTTATCTCACTCTCAGTCTCATCACATAGCTATTTCTTTTGAAGTCTGGGCCCTTTCGATTCATACTTTACTCATTAGAGAGTAAATCATATGCACTGTTCTCAAAGTAATCTTTCTGATTCCTGCCATACCAATCAATTACTGTTAAATTTATTTGTCTTTACCCCTTTCATCTCCACTAAGATGTCTGTGATGTTTATCGTGTAAATTTTGGGGAGTAATAGAAAGCATTAAAAATCTCCATAAAAGGGAGATCTCAGTAGGATAGGTCAGTGTTTCCCATCCTGGGGGTTCTGTCCCCCAAGGGGCTCATAATGTACTTTTATGGGGGGGTTACAGATTGCCTCACATGTGTAGTTCCTCTTGTCAAATAATTTCATCCTGACCTTTCAGAATTGGGTATTAAAAGTTACTGTGTGTGTTTCTGTATGAGAAACAGGCCGTTTGAGGGAGAAAAAAGCCTCTACTCTGAGGGGAACTGCTCTACATGAGGGTTTGCCCCCCCCCCCGGGGGAACCCAAGAGCCCTCCCCCCCCCCGGCCCACCTTTGAAGTCCTTTGCCTTCTCTTCCCTCTTCCTTTATCTTTCCTAAGCCTGCTCCATTCTCACTCTTAAACTGGTGGTGGCAAAGTTTGCAGCAGGAGCAGCAGGAGCAGCAGGAGCAGCAGCAAAAGTGCCGCCATGTTGGGGAACAAGGGTGATAGCCTATTTATACAAATGTGGCAGGGTGTGAGAAGCTAGTTAGATGGCTACAGTATTTTAAAAGGGGGGACTTATTTTAAAAAGTTGGAAACCACTAATGGATAGGTATTGTGCATTCTCCTTTCTCTAAAGTTGCTGCATCCATCATTCGTTACAGGGGAGGAAATCTCTGAGGCGGTTGTGTGCACTGGTTTCACCATACGCTGATGAAATGAGATGTCATCCGGCATCTTCTCTGTTTTACTCCACCTCCGCCCTGAATAAGAAAACAAAGCAAAGCAAAGTGTTCTGCTTATATACTGCCCCATACCACTACAAGTAGTCTCTGGGCAGTTTACAATTTTTAATTACAGTGTGCAGGCTACACATTGCTCACCCCCCAGCAAGCTGGGTACTCATTTTACCGACCTCGGAAGGATGGAAGGCTGAGGGAACCTTGAGCCTGCTACCAGGGATTGAACCCAGGTCGTGAGCACAGTTTTACCTGCAGGACAGGCATTTAACCACTGCGCCAGGAGGAGAAACAACTCACCGCCTTGAGTTGATTTTATACAAGCAGGCGGTATATGAATGTGATGTGAAATAAAGTAAAAGGATAGAAAGGCACTACCAACACACTCCCTTTGCCTGCGCTTATTGCCGCACAGTGCCCTGCTACTTCTTGCAGGAAGGACCAGGGGAATCCATGTCCCAGTTTGTGGTTCTGCTCTGAATTGTTGCAAGGACTGTGTTCCTTTGCCTGCTTTTAGTGCTGGCCCACTTGAATGTTTCAGGATAGCAGCCCTGTTGTCATCTCCCTTGAGGCTTATATACTAACTAGTGGGTATGTCGGAATAGCGAGATTCTTATCTCAAGACTGCAATCAGCTTATGTCCTCCTGGTTTATAAAGCTTCATTTGTTAGCCGATATGTGGGCATCAAAGGCCTGAGTTGTTTTGAATGAATGCACAGAGACAAAACATAGCAAAGTTTGTGCATTCATATCTGAAGAAATTTTCAGAGCGTGTTCAGATATAAGAATGATATTCAGCAGCTGTATCTGGAAGGCAATTATGCAGTGAGAAAGAGGCATTGTTATTTCTCTGGAAATGTTCCTTATAATGTGGCTTCCCACCTTTTTAAACAGTATTCACTTTAATGTGTCGATGTTGCAAACATAATTTAAACCCTGGGAGACTAATGAAGTTTAGCAGTATGTGTTAATTATTTTTCCATTGCCTTGGTTAATGCAAGGTGCTAAATCCTATTTAGAGCCTGACACTTCAGAGGGTCTGGACCTCTCTTGCTGCTTTAACATCTTTTGATTTCATGTGGTTTTCATAAGCACTGGGAAACTTTATTTTAATTCCCACCATCAGAATGGCTTTTTAAAGAGCCAATGAATAGGACTCTCAGTGGAAGAAATGTCTCATTTTAACTTTTAAAGAACAAAAATCAACTTTTAGGAATGAACTGTGATATCAGATCGTCTAGGAGAGCCAGTGTAGTGTAGTGGATAGAACGATGGACTAGGACTCGGGAGATGTGGATTTAAATCCCTGCTCTACCATGGAAGCACACATGGAGTGGCAATGGCAAAACTAGTCCTCACATATTATACATATCTGGAAAGTTCTATAAGGCTCACTGTAAGTCAAATGCAACTTGATGACACAAAACAATTCAATCTTATCAGAAGTCACATTTGTGTCACCCTGCTTTGTACCTTCCTTCATCTTAACGAAATTATTTTGACTGTCACATGGCTTTTTTGTTAGAGTGCCTGTTTTTGATCATTCCTTATCCAGTGTTGTGCTCCTAGCTAGCTCACCATGGTTCTTTCCTTTCAAAAAATCTTATTAGTGGTGTTGATTCAGTTATCTATCAGTATCTATCTGAATCTACTGAATCTATTAGTTGATTCAGCATCTATCAGTATATAGTTAGAAATGAGATTGTTAATAGGTTTGCATTGTCTTGTTGCTGTTTGTTTTAACATTGCAGGCACATTTGCAGGTATAGATATAGTGCCTTCTATTGTATCAAGTGCATGGAGAAAATATAGGTGAATTATAAATTGGAAGCTTCCCACCCACTTTTCTCAAACTGAAGGAGCTACATGGATAAGTAGCAAAACACTTCAATCCCACAAGAAAAGAAGTTCAGTTGCCATGACTCAAAGAAGGCAACTGGGCCTCTTCAATCTTGAACAACGGCGCCTAAGAGGTGACTTGATATATACTACTACTGTAGTTTATAAAATCATACACATTGTGGACAAAGTAGATAAGGAAAAGCTGCTTTCCGTATCGCAAAACACTAGAACTAGGGGGCACTCCATGAAACTTTTGGATGTTAGATCTACAACAAAGAAGAGGAAGTACTTTTTCGCCCAGAGGATCACTGGTCTGTGGAACTCCCTGTCAGAAGAAGTGGTGACGCCTGTCAGCCTTGATGCCTTTAAGAAAGGATTAGACAAGTTCATAGAGAACAAGGGTATCAATGTCTTTCATTATGGATGCCTAATTACAACCTCTGTGTTGGAGAGATAGGCAGGATATCTCTCAAAGCCATCTGCAGGGAATCGTAAGGAGGTGAAGACATCTGCTTGGGAATACCCTGAAGCAAACATTGAGCCACTGTGTGAGACAGAATGCTGGACTGGATGAACTGTGGCCTTTCCCAGCAAGGTTGTTCTGATGTTCTTATGTTCTTTATTTGTGATCTAAATGTATCCAGGCCTTACTTCTGGGTCTCTGGGATCAAACATGGATCCAAATGCAGTCTCCAATTTATGATGTAATAAAAGTGTTCTGTTGTAAGAAAAGTGTTCTGTAATCTAGTTCATGGAACAACATAAACATGTGTTCAGAAATGTCACATATTTTAATAACAGGTATGTTCAAAAATCAACAGCATGATTTAATCTTGGTAAAAAGAACCCATTTCAGCATGCTTACAAATATGCAGAAATGTTTATAAAAATATGCACAGATTTGAGTGCAGAACAACAAGCCTGACAGTCTCATACAGGCATGAGGCAGAATTTACTTACTTACTTACTTACTTACTTACTTACTTACTTACTTACTTA
>JAHTLZ010000274.1:16064334-16083908 GCA_023846285.1 Phrynocephalus versicolor | reverse complement strand
CTATCTATCTATCTATCTATCTATCTATCTATCTATCTATCTATCTAATTCATCCAGAATTATATTCTCTACTGGCATCTTTAGGTAGTATCTCTGTGTTTTATTTAGCTATAAATAAAATGAATAAATGATGAATCCATAATTTAAATTATACAGGTTGAACATTTGAGAATCAATGAATAAGGCATGCCTTTGGAAAACCATTCGAAGTTCCAGTACTTGGAGGGTTCTGATGCATCTAAATCTAATTATTAGTCTCCAGTTAGAACAGACCCCCTGAATCAATGCAAACTTTTCAACCTTCATCTTAGTTCCATTAATTTATTGGATTGGCTCTTGTTTGGGACTAATAATTGGATTCAGGCCAATGATTCAAAAGCTCTCTTATACTCAACATTAGATTGAAGAAAAAGGAAATATTTGTCCCATAACTTCTTCACACCTCACTGTGATAACTCAGACAGTATAAACAGTGTTCTACATATTTTCTGTTTCAATAATATGGTTGAAATGAGCAAGAAATTTTGCCACAACACTAGATGTACAATTGTCTGTGCATGCTTATTTTTCTTGGCATTCACATTTCCCTTCTGTGTGCAGCTGCATTTGTATCTTTAGAAAAACAGATGACAAGAAAACATGGATGCAGTTTTTAAAAAACATATTTCCTGGAGGTAGTATTCAGTTGCTCTCATGAACTCCTCTTCTTCCGATCATTTTTCCCACAGGTGCATGGACTGCTTTTCAGATCTTGGTTTGCCTGGTTGACTGCTTCTTCAGGGCACAGGGCAGCCATTTGCACGTCCCTTATTGACAGTGTCCAGCCATCTCTGTTTTGGTTGCCAATGAATGCTGACCATCGATTTTCAGGTGATATGCAGTTTGGGTGACAGTAGAAGGTGCTGCTCTAAGGAGATGTCCACACCAGCAGAGCTGGCTTTCACTCATCTTCCATGTTATTGATGCTACACCTAGTTGTTGTCAGATAGTATCATTTGTGATACGGCTGAATATCCAAAATAGCATACATATTTCTATGGCATAGAAGTGGCCCTCTGTGCCCATTGTTGCTGTCCAGTGCTCTGTGCAACAGAAACAACAATCATCAAAAACATTAACAATTCTTAGCCATTCTTGTGAACCTTCCAAGACTGCCTCAAAATGCCCTTCCTTCTATCTGTTGTAGAGGAATAGCTCTATGTTGTTTTTTTTAAGAGGATCACTACGTCATCCTTCTATTGCCATGACAATTATTCCAGGTAAATGTTGTGTGTGCCAATCCAAATGTCTTTGTTTTTAATCATCAACTGCCTGCAGGGCATCGATCAGCAACCAAGGGGGGAGGAGCTGCCAATGTCTATAAATGCTAAGCATCACCATGATCCCCACAAGACTGAACTTGCTGCGGGGACCACATTCTCATCCTAAAAATGTTATATTGCCAGGTCTTCAGATGCAGCTACTTACCTGAGATTACATCAATTGACGTGTGGAAAAGCCAATATCCATCTTCACTGGGAGGACAGAAGGATTAGCCTTCTGGCTGTAGGAAGGAAAACATCATTCTGCACATAAACATAAGGCAGCTAGCAATTTTTGTAGCAGGTCAACATAAGAGCATAACTGTGAACTCACAGAGATGCCAGAGCACACAGCTGAAGATCAAAAGTTGTTCATTTGCATTAGAATTTTTCTGTAGAACAGATTTTTTGCCATCTTCGCCTATTAGTGCTCAAAGAGTAACAAATCTACTATAGACAGAAAAACAAGAGAGAAAACTTCTTTTATCGGTATATACAGCCAGAACAAGCATTGCTATAAACCATGTTAGTTGGATTCCTTTGGAGAAATCTAAATGTTATATTCAATTCTTTTTTAAAAAAAACTTCCAGTTGATGAATATGGGATACCTTGCTTCTCTATTGACAATTCAAAATGGCAGGAAATGGCCTGATATTGTTGCACAATATTGTGCCTGTGTTGCTCGCAAGAAGGATGCCAAGCTTTACATAGCAAAAGGCAGGCTGAATGTCGACAAAAGGCAAGATGGTCTACAGGAGCAGTGGGGAATATTTGGCCTCTGGATATTTTGGACTGCAAGTCCCAGAATTCTAAGCCTATATTGCCAGTGATAAATGACTATGGGAGTTGAGGTCCAAAACCTCTGAAAGGCCAACAGTTCCCCACCTCTGGTCTATAGGATACCCTCTTGTGATTACTACCATTCACAAAGTGAGGCCAAGCAAGGGAAAATCCCAGAGGCTGATTCCTCCAAGTAATTATCAGAGATGTTTTTCAACATGTGTGAATGGTAGTGAACAGAAGAGATTATATAGACCATCTTGGCTGCTGCCATATTGGGCCATTCCCTGCCATTTTGAATTGTGGATACAAAGTACAATATCCCACATTAATAAACTGAGTGGGGTTTGGTTTTTTTTTTTTTTTGAAGAACTGAATTTCCTGGTTTTTTTAAAAAAATGTAATTTTAAGTATGCTTTACATACAGTACACCTAAATCCCAATATTAATTTCCCTCATGTAGAATTTCCCAGTGTTAGAGGATTCCAGAGGATGAGCACATGATCTGGACTATGGTTACTAGGAGAAGGCAGAAACATCAACAGCTTGGATGTATGTAGCTATAGTCCCTCTGTGCCAAAAATATTTTGAAGTGCTGCTTTGGACATCATGAAATGGTGAAGCAAAGTTGGGGGTAAGTGCAATGTATACAAGGGAGAAACACACTCTTTAACTTCTCAGCTTGATCTACAGAAAGCTATGTTCCAATTTCTAGATGCTTTCCTTGGGGTAGACAAAAATGTTGTGTGCATGCTTTCCAAAAGATGTTCCATCACTTTTTAAAATTAAAAGAAGGAGAAGAGGGAAACCAGGAGTTAGCAGAGGTGGTCAGTGAAGACCAGGATCAAAAGCATCCATACAAGACAAAAGAGAAAGACAAGATAAACTCATTTGAAATATGGTATTGAAGTAGAGACTTACAGATACCATAGATAGCCAGAGATGTGTTTCAAGACTACCCTAACATTCACATATACAGTAATACCTTGGTTTGCAAGCATAGTCCATTCCAGAAACATGCTTGTAAACTAAAACACTTTTATATCAAAGCAAATTTGAGAACCACTGCTCAATACCATTAACCTGGCCATGGTTTTATCTTATTTTAAGGATATAGACTCAGCTTAGTTGAGTATGTAATTTATGAACCTGTAAGTAAGGGTTAATTTATTATTATTTTAATGGAAGACTGTACAATTTTGTACTTATTCCAGTTTCAAATTGTATGTGTTTATTGCGGCTTGTTTAGTGTTTTTGGCCTTTGACCATAATAAACATATTCATTCATTCATTTCAGTGTCAGTGGCTAGTGGTGAATGCAGTTTCTCAAAGCTGAAGCTTATAAAAGCATATTTACGCTCAACAATGCTGCAAAGTAAACTAGCTGGTTTGGCAACTATATCAGTTAAACATGCAGAAGCATCAGTCATTGAGCTGAAGGAATCAGTAACAAAATTTGCAAAAGGAAAGGCACGCAAAATGAGATTTTGAGGTGGCAAAACCAGAAACATTTAAGAGACAGTTCATAAGATTATTCAGAATGATTTGTGTGCTAAAACTGTTTTGTATTTGAGAAAGAAAATTGAAGACTGTTCTATTACTTGCTGTCTGTTTTTAAAAATAATTTGTTCATAATTTCAACTTTTGTACTTTATGTTTTTCCTACAATTTGTCTTTTTTTGAAAATTGGGTGGTGGTGGGGCACACATAGTCTTCCTAGAGTGCAAACACACACACACACACACACACACACACACACACACACACACACCTGGCACTGGCACTGATCAGAAATCCTGAGATAATTTTTACTGAATGCACCCAGGAATGGGACTAACATAACTGATTTGTGCTATTGTGATGCAGAAATACTTTGAATGTGCCTTACAGAATTGTATGCCGATTCACTAAAAATAAATGGCAAAATGTCCCATTCTAGAGGACTGCCACTCTATTACTTCATTTAAAGCATGCCTTGTGTCTATTTTATTGACTCTTCAAAAGCAAACTAGCAAAACAACCTGTCTTTTGACTGTTACTCTAACTTTTCATTGTCCTCCAAGCATCTCCTTTCACAGCCAGGTAAGTAGCAACAGTGTACAGTACCTACTTTTGAAGACTATTTTTGGTAAGTCTTTTCCAGGCATTCTCAGTCTTATAACAAAGTGATTGGTCTCCTCCTTCCCCACCCCCTTTTGAAAGGTCTTTTTAAAAAGCTTTTCAACCCCTGCAGTCTGAATTATTTCCATTTTTAAAGAGGTTGAGACCAACTATTCTCTTTCAAAATAAGCAAAAATGGTCTTTTCCATTTGTATGAGCTATTTTAAATCTGGGGACATGTGAGACCACTTGTTCCTGCACAGAGGAGTAAAACAGATTTCTAAAGACATAACTGGAATATCCTAATTCATACCAAGGAAAAGACCAATTTCCCCATATTTGCCACAAATCATTTAGCATCAGAAGGCTACAATTTTGAATACAGAGGCAAAAGAGGAATTAAAGCATTGCTCATTTAGATATTTGGACCAAGTGCTTCACTCAGAATTCGACCTTCTGATGGTGCTTTTCATACAAGCCAGCCCTGTTAAGGCTCTGTCGCTCATTTGTTCCTAACATTTTGTCCACCACTCAACTCTCAAATTGGGAATACCATTTTAGAATAGAAAATTATTAGTTGCATAGTTGAGAGAGGTCCAAACAAGACACATTAGCCATAAGAAGGCTACTCACAGTTCAGAGGCCACTCCCTCTAAAGAGGGGGACCTAAGCTTATCATACTGTAGCTGAGATTCACCAAAATTATTAGTTTAAATTCATCATTACTCAGATAAGTCTCACTGATCACTAAAGTATATCTGCTCTAAATGTGGCAAAATCTGGATTGAATCTAATAACACCTTGATGTTTAGAAAACAAGATTTATATTCATTCATTTCAGAACACGTTTACTTAGAAATAAATTTCACTGAGTTTACTGGATCTTACTTCCATGTCAACATGTATATACAAGAAGTGTTTAGCTACTGGTCTTGATCCGCACATCCTGCCTAGAATTAGGACTGCTTATAACAGCTGGAATGCTGACTGTACCCTATAAGGAGTAGAGTTAGAGACACAACAAATATTAAGGGATGAATGTTTAACGAATCTGCTATATTTATTGATCTCGCTGATTCCTTTTTTTATTTGTCCCCCCCCTTTAATATGGAGCAATGTCAGCTGGGACTCAGCCTTCCTCCTTGGGAAACAACGATTGCTGGAAGGTCAATAGTCTTTGAACAGACTACATATTATTGGAGCCCCTGGAGGAATTGCACAGGCATCACTTGTTTGCTTGTCATCCCCATTCTATTAGAAAGATGAATATGGAAGTGGTGACAAAGTGAAAATTAATAAATAAACCTCTTTTGAAAATTGGTACACCAATTTGCAAGCTTGCTCATCTGTGGCCAGGGGTGAGTAATTTGTGATCAAAAGGATGAGGTAGCCACAGTGCGAAGCTAGCTTTTGATGTGGCAAAGAAAGATTATGGGCCAAAGCCCTTCAGAATGTTATTTTGGAAAATAATTCACGTCGCTAATCTTTTTTGACCTCAAAAGTAGTGTGTTGCATTGCTTCCTGGTAACTCAGTACTGATGTGCATTTCTAAAAGATGCTCCCCAAATTCTCATACAGTCACCCCCTGCCATTTCGTGGTTCAGGTACTGCAGTCTCGCTATATCATGGGATCGCAGTACCTGCACCTTGGAGAGCTGCACGGGGGGGCGGGGGGAGTGATCGGGTGGCCCCCCGCCACCCCCGACCCCCTCCGAAAGGCCTCGGAGCCACCTCCAGCCACCTCCATAAGGCCTTGGAGCTGCGGGGAGGGGTGGCGGGGAGCGATCGGGTCGCTTCCCGCCGCCCCCCGGGCCCCTCTGATAAGTCTCGGGTGGTGCGGGCAGGCAGTGTCGGGAGGTCAGATCCTGCAACATCGTCTGTGTGCGCCGCGGCAAGACTTCGCGGACAGGTGCGCGATCGCCCCCCCACCTGCTTCCGCATATTGCAGATTTTCATGCATCGCGGGTGGGGTGGGTCCCTAACCCCCGTGATCAGCGGGGGTTACTGTATCACTCTCGAATAGACAGATCAAGCAGCAATAACTAATACTTATTATGAGATGAAATAAAGTAACATCATTGTTGTTTCAAAGCTAAAATTAAAAATGTTGACATTCATCATGAGAAAAAATGTGCTGAGTTATGTCTAAGATCATCCACCACACACCTAGTGATTTAATAACAGAGAGTGCTTTCAGATGAGCCTTTATCCAGCAATCACCCTGGCTTATTCATAGAAGTTGGAGGAAAAGATATCCAGATGGTGATATTTTGTAATCTTCTGGTGTTTTCCAACTGATTCTTCCATCTCCTTCCTTTTCACAAAAATAAGTTAAGAAGAAAAAGACAGATTAGCTAGATAATCACCTTTGACTGGTATCACTGGGAGCTATCTGTCTCAAGGGTTGTTAAGTCTGGGTGTTCAGATATGGCTCTATCCATATAATTGTAAAAATATTTTAAAATTATTTAAAAAAAATTAAAAATATGGAAAAAAAATTCCATATAATTTTAAAAATGTAAACCGCCCAGAGACAACTTGAAGTGGTATGGGGTGGTATAAGGGGAACACTTTTCTTTTGCTTTGCTTTCCATTATCCCATGGATTTTATTCATCTACTGTTGTTCTCACTATTTCCACAGTCCCCACCAATTTTACCCTGTCTTCCTTTCCCTCTGTGCTTTACTCACCCACTATTCTCAAACCTTCATGTTTCACTCTAATGATTTCCTTCTACATTTTACTTGCGATATTTAAAACAAAGCAGAACATTGAAACAGTTGGTTTCCCAAGAAAACTGAACAAGAGCAGCAGTAAGGTACACAGGGTGGGGATTTTATTTATTCATTTCATTTCTTTTATTCATTTCATTTCTTTTAATGTCACCCCTTTTGCACCAACTAAAACTAAAAATTAGAAAACAATTAGAGAGCATTGGAGTTTGTGGGTGGGTAAAATAAGGAGGGAAAAGAGAAGAGGGAAAAGTTTGCACAGAAAAGCAGAGAAGATAACACATATTCCTGCCTTCTCAGTCTGGTGAAGCTACTTGGATGAGTAGTGAAACGTTCCCATCTCACAAGAAAAGTAATCCAGTTGCCATGGCTCAACTTCCAGATTATGAAATATACATTAATTTCAAAGTACTTGGCTATAATCTATCTACCAGCCATCCCTCTTTACACATGCACTCATGCAATGTTTTCCCACAGCATTCCAAAGTTCATTACTTTGCAATGTTCTCACACTCGACACTTCTCCTAACAATGCTAACACAACACAATATACTCTGCCAATATCAGCAAAGATGTCACCACCACATGCTGCATAATCCACCTGCTCCCCCCCCACTGCTCTCCAGTTGCTGTCAACTCATAATCACATGGCTGTAAGGAAACACAGATCTAAGTGTTTTTCTTTTTTGCTGTATCCATTTATTTTAGATATTATATCAATGCTCTTTGCACAGTTATAATTGGTACTGCATCAGCACTTCCTAAAGGGCAGAGACGTGAACAGAGATTCACTTCATTCATATGACAAATACAAGTCTGTTAGCCCTCAGCTGGCACAGGATGGATTGCTTTTAGGCTCAGTTATCTCACAATTTGACCACAGGTACTGGGGGACTATGGTGGGGTGGAGAGATGAACTCTCTCTCTCTCCTTCTTCTTACTAGACTTTTTTCTTTGTTTGTCTTCAGATTTATTCTTACTATGCTGTTTTCCCTGATCATTCTGTGGTTGCATTGGGTCACTCTGCTACCTGCTGAGGATCTGAACTGATCCACCTAGAACTGACCTCTTTTATTTGTTTGCTTTTGGTTTGGTAATAAACCAGATACAAAAGATTCAATCTGAACACACAGGTAGCAACTGAAGTCTTCTAGACATCTTACTTTTGCTTCTTTGTTCAAGTGAATTGCTAATTCACTACAGCCATCTGGTTTTTCATCGGTCATACAAATGGTTACATGACATCAAATGTAGGTCAACCTCTTGTTTCTGAGTTTGTTATAGAGATACAGGTCTGAATTGCCTTGTTCAAAGCCTTATTTTATCAGCCATTGGTTAAGCTTACGCCCATGGTCTTGCACTTTGCTTTAAGCCATAGATGCCTTTCTCCAGCTCATGCACAGTGGACCCTCGTATAACAAGAGGTTTGTTTAACAGAAAATCCGCTTAAAGGAAAAAAATTCCAGAGATAGGGGGAAATTGCTTAACAAAATTGCCTATGGGGCGAACCCGTACAACAGAAAAATGGCCGCGATTAGGGATTAATCCATTTTCAATGCATTCCTATGGGAAATCTGTACAAAGGAAAAATTGCTTAACAGAATTCCATTTGGAACTAATTAATTCCTTTATACAAGGTACCACTGTTACTAGTTTTTCTCTCAAGGCCTTTTAAATGCAGGAGATTGTTGGATCTCACTACCATAAAAGTTCTCTACACATTATGTCTGTGAAGATTCTCAGTCATCCAGGTGAGTTTATCTGGAAGTTGAGTCATGGCAACTGGACTTTTTTTCTTGAGAGATTGAAATGTTTCACTGCTCATCCAAACCGTTTTGTCAGTCTGAGGAAAGCTAGTTGTGAGTCCTCCATTATATAGTTCACTTTGAGCTCATGTCACCCTGGTCTGAAATAGGCTCATAAGATTAACCTTGGCCTGAATAAGCTCATTAGGTAGACAATAGTATCAATAGGCCTTTAGGTGAACAATGGCCTAAGGTGCTGAAACCAATAAAGTATGGGCCATTAGCTATGGCCTTGGTGGTGGAGGCACGAAGTATTTTTTATTTTTCTGGGTATTGTTGAAATCACTGCCTGATAAGTGGCAGATAGACTGCCTGAACCCCCCCCCCCCACACCTCTATTGAGAGGGGGGCTTTCAATACTCACATGAATGGGTTTCCTGACCCCTCTCTCAAACCACCTATCTTTTCTGTCTAATATATGTACATCTTCATCTTTGAATGAGTGCCGTTTGCCCTTCAAGTGGAGGTGTACTGCTGATTCTGGTATACCTCCACTTGAAGGACAAAGGGCACCCATTCAAATATGAAGATGTAGACATATTAGAGAAGACGGTTTGAGAGAGGGGTCAGGGAAGCCATTCATATGAGTATTGAAAACCCCTCTCTCAACAGAGGTGGGGGGCTCAGGCACAGTCTATCTGCTACTTATCAGACAGTGATTTCAACAATACCTAGACAAATCAAAAATACTTCACACCTCCACTACCAAGGTCATAGCTAACGTTCCTTAATTTATGGGTTTCAGCACCTTAGGCCATTGTTCACCTAATGGCCTATTGAGACTCTTGTCCACCTAACGAGCCTATTCAGGCCATTGTTTATTTTTTGAGCCTATTTCACGTGAGGTCAAAGTGAACTATAAAATGGAGGACTCGCATCTAGCTTTTCTCAGACTGATGAAGCTGTTTGGATGAGCGGCAAAATGTTTCAGTCTCTCAAGAAAAAAAAAAGTCCAATTGCTATGACTCAACGTCAAGACTTAGAAGCATTCTGATTGCAATGTGTTGGACTACTGTGCAAAAGTATGGTCATGATTTTCAACGTATTTTTCTAAGTAGCCTTTGTCATCCCATCTTGCCCTTTATTGCTTAACTTTAGGTTTAACATCATGCTTTTTCTTGACTATTTGTTGTATGGCTTTTTTCTCTAGGTAGCAACTTGATCTGTTTGAGGGGCGTTTTGTTCTTTTCTTGCTGTTTCTCTTCACTTCTAAGCTTCTTCTTTGACTAAGTCATCAGTTCCTTCCCATAGTACAGATTCAGGGATTTCATCTTCCCTTGGGAAGCTCAACAGTTATGAAACTGATATGCCTTTGATTAAGTGGGTTGAATGTCCATCTGTTACTGTGGTTTCATTTGAATCAGCGCCACCTTCTGGCTCACACATCTCATCTTTCAGTATTGGGAAGCCACTGTGCTCTGAGTCACCACCAGTTTCTTTGTTTTCTCCTTTGAGTTGGGCTTATTGAAAGGATGCTCCTTCTGAGTGGCATGGTCGCTCACCTTGATCAAAGCAAATGCTCCGCTGATTATAAGTTCCTTTCTTTTGGAATCCATTTTTCTGTATCCCCTTGTCTTCACAGAATGTCCTATCAATATTCATTGGTTGAAATCCTGTTGCTTTTACTTACATGCATTAGGCTGATTGTTCAGAAATTTAAACACCCCAAAAGGTCCCAGACTTCCCCTAGAAATCCCTTTCATCATAGAGAAGGCACGGGAGGGTTGGTATAATTATCCTGCTGGCGGTGATTTTGGGAAATTAGATTCCCCCTTTCCTCATCTTGTACTTTCCAAGAGTTTCACCATGAGGAACGGAATTATGATTTTTATCTATAAAATAGCTTTCCCGTAATAGTGTTATGGGGAAGGGTTAGCCCAAAAGCCTTTATACAAGACTGTCTAGATCGCAAAGTGCTGGATTTCACAAGACCCAATGAAGAAACCCAACACAGAGAGATCCAGGCAAAATTACCAGTTTATTAGGCCTAATAAAGATGGTGAACGGATCACCCAAGGCAGAAGTAAGGCGTTCAGCAACCCAAAACAGGAAACCCACAATCTTTATTTCCTCCCTTTCCCGCCCCACAGAGTGGCGCCTCCTCTGGGTTGGGCTAGGGGTGGTGTTCTGGGGACAACCAATGGGGTCAATCCAGGAGTCTCTTGGGGGAGGTCCTGGGCGTTCCTGATACCATGGAACAGGACCGCTGCATGGGTGCGATTAGGCACAAACTAATCCTTTAATGGGTAACTAGAGGGTTAACAATGAGGGGGAAAGAGTCAGCATTGTCCAAAAGCCTGGGTGACCACAAAACAATTAACAAGTGGATGGGGAGACGGAACAATCACAATGGGGGGTTAGGAAATCACAATGGGGATGGAAAAGCCAATCAAGAAAGTCTTTGGCTGCCAGACGGATCCTGGGTGAATGTGGAAACAGAACAATGGGATGCCTTGCGCTGTGATGTAATCTTCAGTACATCCGCAGGTGAGAAATGCTGGAGTCATCTTGAAGGAATGGAGGCTGCTAGAAGATTCTTCCTCTTAGCCATGCAGTCACCACCTTGCCCAAAGATGGCTCAGGTCTAGAGAACAGGAGAGTGTAGGCACACAGTTTAAGCACGCCCAGGGTCACTGGGGCAGGGTGGAGAGAGAGAGAGAGAGAGAAGGATGGAGGAAAGGAGAGAAAAGAGAGGAAGGAGGGGGAGAGAGAGAGAGAAAGAGAAAGAGAGAGAGAGAGAGACAGAAAGAGAAAGAGAGGGGGAGAGAGAGAAGGAGGGGGAGGGGGCCTTGGAGTCTGGAGTCTGGGGGTCCAAGTTAGGTAGAGGCAGTGGGGCTAGGCTCTAGATGCCAGGGAAGTCCCCAATCCTTGAGAATGATGGTTGGAAATCGTTCTCCTTGCCAGCCAGTGCAGGGAGGGATTTTACCCCTCAATTCAGGAGAGACTTGCCTGAATTGTGTCTCTGGCTGAAGCGTTTTAAAGGCTGGGGAATGGAGAAAAGAAGCTGGGGGTGGGATAGAGAAAATGGGCATGGAAGGGTTAGGAAAGGACAGGAAGGGGTTAAATGAACTTCCATCAGGGGCACCCCTGACTCCTTTGGCTGGAACGTCTGGAATCGGTGAATTAAGATTTCCAGGGGTTTCCGCAAATGGGAAGGCCCTGTTTGAACTCTTCGGAAAAGGGCACCGGTCTACCCTCATAGGGAAGTATTGAGATGGAAGGGCTTCCATAGGGAAGCATTGGAAAAAGGAAGGGGGGGTGGTCTACCGCCATAGAGAAACTTGACCGAGAAGAGGCACAAATCTTATGGAACTGTACCTCAGGTAGGGAGTGGTAAGAGGAGTCGGTCCTTTGGCTAGCCTTCCCCAGGAAAGGGTTGGTCTACCACTATAGAGGGACACAGCCAAGGAGAGGCATAGACCTTTATGGAACCGTAGAGCGGGGAAAATGTTGGAGGGAGTCGGTCCCCTTGGCTAGCCTTCCCCAGGAAGGGGTTGGTCTACCGCCATAGAGGAATTCGGCCGGGGAGAGGCAGAAACCTAGTGGAACTGTGTATCGGTAGGAAAGGTGGATTCGCCCCGGGGAAAGCGTTTCGGTTGTTTTTGGGGGGAGCGGTCTACTTTGCCAATTCAACGGATTAGGGATTCCCCACTGTGCCCCCGTCTGGCCATAATTAATTTGACAATGATTGATTAGACGGGGGTGCTGATTGGACAAAGCGCGCAGGGGAGCTTATCTCGCTCCCCTGCTGTTTTACAGAGTCTCCGCGGTAATTGACTGCCGCAGGAGACCAGATACAATGTAAACTTTTAAAGTGGGTGCGAATTTGAAGCTTCCGCTTGCTGAATCCTCGGCTCGCAAGGCTTCTCAGCCGCAGCAAGGGGCGGCTTGTTTTTTCCCTGATATCTTGGGAACGGTTGGGAGTTTTGGGACGCAGGAAAAAGTGTAGTGCTTATGACGGTGTGAGGGCCATTTGGGCGGTTCCGGCGGGTCTCGGAACCGCTCCAATTATTTATGAATTTTATTTTTCCATCGTGACTTCACAAGACAACACTGTTATTTAATCTTTCATAATACACAGCTGCCACTTCCACATTACGTACAGGCAGGAACCACACAGCTTGCACTCCCATTTCATAAACTTATTTTTTACCACTATAGCAGTCACTCCTGGCACATATCCCACACAGAGCTGTCAATCAACCCCATTAACTTATCATAAAAGAAAATACAAACTTGTAAACAAAATCTGTAAGCAATGGAAGATCACCACGATGAGCCATATGCTGTCTTGCTTGTTACTTGAGTTGATAGATGGTTTTGTAGGTAGATAACTCTAAAAGTTACTATTTTATAGGTAGTTTTGCACTTTTCAGCATACATCTTACCATTCCTATGAGTATGCATTATAGGTGAAAACAAACTAAATATAATTTTTTTAAAAAATGACCAAAATGTGGTGCCATCTTAAAGGGTAACCTGGAAGTTGAGTCGTGGCAACTGGACTTATTTTTTCTTGAGAGATCGAAACATTTTGCTACTCATCCAAGCAGTTTCGTCAGTCTGAGGGAAGTTTTTGGTGAGTCATTCAATTTATACTACACATTGATTTCACATCACCCTGGTCTGAATAGGCTCATAAATTGGGCAATGGCCTGAATAGGCTCATTAGATGGAAAGTGGCCTGAATAGGCTCGCAGGTGGACAATGGCCTGAATAGGATCATAGGTGGACAAAGGCCTAGGGCAGTGGTGGTGAACCTTCAGCACGCCAGATGTTTTGGACCACAACTCCAAGAATTCCAGGCCTGTACTGCCAATGACAAAGGACTGTGGGAGTTGTGGTGCAAAACATCTGGAGTGCCAAAGGTTCACCACCACTGGCCTAGGGTGTGTGAAAGTTCCACCTATGCAACCCTTCCCAACACCCATTAAGTATGGTCTGTTAGCTATGGCCTTGCTGGTGGAGGTGTGAAGTGCTTCTGATTTATCTGGGGATAAATAGGAGACAGATCTGGGGATAAGTAGGAGACAGATTGTGCCTGGGTCCACCTACGAGCCTATTCAGGTCATTGTCCATCTAATGAGCCTATTCAGGCCATTGTCCAACTTATGAGTCTATTCAGACCAGGATGATATGAAATCAAGGTGAAGTAAAATTGGAAGACTCACCACTAACTTTCCTCAGACGGACAAACTGCTTGGGTTAGCCGCTTAGAGTACCCAGTAGATAAGCGGGATATAAATATAATAAATAAATAAATAAATAAATTGGGTAAGTAGCAAAACACTTCAATCTCTCAAGAAAAAGAAATCCTGTTGTCATAACTCAACTTCCAGATAACTTCACCTAGATGACTGAGAATCTTCACAGACCTAAAGAGTAAGTATAGATATATATTTTAGTGTGAGCTTCAATGGACAAGTCTACTTCATCAGACAGTCCACTTGCTCAGATTAACACAGCTAACTCTTCTAGAACTGCAGTTATAAGGATGCAGTTCTTTCTCTCTGCAATGCCATTTTGCTATGGTCTGGAAGGTAATGTACAGTAACCCCCCACCATTTCGCAGTTCTTCTACTGCGGTCCCGCAATATCATGGGACCACAGTACATGCTGGTGCTCCAGCTGGTTAGCATTGGGGTGGGGGAGAAAAACCTTTATTTCCCCACCCCAGCCCCAAAGAGCTGGAGCTCGAGGTGTGGGGAAGGGGAGAAAAAGGACCCGAGCAGCTCGGTGGTGGACCTGATTTGCAACCGTCGCTTGCCTGGCTGCTCCAAGACTTCTTTGAGTAGCCCGGGCGAGCAGCGGAGGCTGACCCGATCCCACTCCATCGCTCGCCCAGGCTGCTCCAAGAAGTGTTGGAGCAGCCGGGTGAGTGGCGGCGGCGGATCTGATCCCCCAGCATCACTTGCTGGGGCTGCTCCAAGACTTTTTAAAGTCTTCCAGCAGCCCAGGCAAGCAGCAGTGGTGGGTCAGTTCCACCACCGCCACTTACATGGGCTGCTGCTCCCCGAAGCCCCACCCGACCTGCATCTGCATATCATGGATTTTCAGTCATTGCAGGTCAGGTGGGTCCCTAACCCCTGCTATATGCAGGGGGTTACTCAGTCTAATCAATCCCTTGTTCACAGAGATATTGCTGGACTGTCCCTGAGATACATGCCTCAGAGCAAAGTAATGGGATTTGTTGCTACATGTTCTTTAACTCTGTCAAGCATTTAAAAAAAAAAGAAGATACATCATTGCATATTTTGAGTGTTCATCAACCAAAGTAAGTGCATGCATATTTCCAACTTTCAACACTATTTGTGCCTTCTCTTTCAAAGCAAAAGCAAAGCAAAGTGTTCTGCTTATATACCGCCCCATACCACTACAAGTGGTCTCTGGGCGGTTTACAATTTTAATTACAGTGTGCAGGCTACACATTGCCCCCCCAGCAAGCTGGGTACTCATTTTACCGACCTCGGAAGGATGGAAGGCTGAGTGAACCACTTTGACACCCTATCCTTTAATGCACCCTCCACACCAGGCTTCTGTTCTGCAGAGTGCAACTTTCACACCTTCTCCTTTTTTGTAGGTCTTTCAGTGTAGCAACCTATCTATCCTGTCATGATGCTACAGATGTATGAACTCATTGCTGTTACAATATTTTACTACATTAGCTCTTTCAGTTCCATCCAGTTCAGTTCATGCTCACTCTTTGTTCTGAAGGCTACAAAAACATTGTGTCATGTTTTAGCACACCTTGATTTCCTTCAAATGAAACTTTCTATCTTCTGTCTGTAATTTGACTCACTGATATAACCCCATTTGTCATTTCTGGGGCATACAACACACCATTACACATTATATCTTAGGACCATCTGGAGTTTCACAGATCAAAACTCCTTCCCCAGTTCTTTCCATTTCTATCCTCTGTCATCAACAAGTACCATATATTTACTTCTGATTTTTTTCTCAGTCTTCCCTTGAACACTTATCTTTTTATGTCCCTGAACCAATATAGAAAGTTTGTTCAGTTCCTTTTGCAAACACCACTTGTAAATTTCTGTGAGTGGAACTATGTGTGCCCTTTTCTCTTGGATTTTTCGTTTGCTTGTACATTTGGGCACAAAGCAAACCAATGACTCTTGTTATTCCAGTGAGAACCATCCATCACACACACAGACAACATTAGCTGTTTTACCTTAATACCCTTTGTGTCCTTCCTCTTTAGAGATCGATTTACATCTGACTGGCTTTCTTTGAACAGCTGTGTGGGAGGAAAAATATTTGCATCTACATATTGGCTACCAATTTCTGAGTGCCTCTTTAAAAGTTTTGCTTTTACAAAAAAAATGTCTGCCAGTGTTGTGGTTTGGTCAAATTATCCTGAAAGTTCAGAAGGCAGTGCAAAAGAGAAGTCTGAAATAAACACCAAGCTGAAGTATTTTAGATATCCATTGCTACCAGCTATGGAAGCTCAGGATACATAAGAACAGCCTTTCTAGAACAGGCCACAGCCAATCCATTCCAACATTCTGGCTCACACAGTGGCTCACCATTTGCTTCAGGATATTCCCAAGCAGAGGTCTTCACCTACTTACGATTCCCTGCAGAGGGCATTGAGAGATATCCTGCCTATCTCTACAACCCAGAGGTTGTCCTTAGGCATCCATAATGATAGCCATTGATACCCTTGTAATCCATGAACTTGTCTGATCCTTTCTTAAGGCTGTCAAGGCTGACAGCTGTCATGACTTCCTCTGGCAGGGAGTTCCATAGACCAGTGATCCTCTGGGTGAAAAAGTACTTTCATTTATTTGTTTGAGAGCACCCAAAAGTTTCATCGAGTGCTCCCTAATTCGAGTGTTGGACGATAGGGAAAACAGTTTTTACTTACCTACTTTGTCCACACTATGTATGATTTTATAAACTTCAGTCAGGTCACCTCTTCAGCGCCATCGTTCATGAGTGAAGAGGCCCAGACGTTGTAGCCTCAGATGGTAAGGAAGGTGTTCCAGTCCCCTAATCCTTCTGGTTGCCCTCCTCTGCACTTTTTCCATTTCCATAATATCCATCTGGAGGTATGGTGACCAGAACTGTACACAATACTCCAGAGGGGGCCTCATTATAGATTTATAAAGAGGCAAAATGACACTTGCTGACTTATTTTCTATACCCTTCCTGATGATCCCTAGCATTAAGTTTGCTTTTTTTCACTGCTGCTACACACTGGGTTGACACCTTCATTGAGCTGTCCACCAGGACACTAAGGTCCCTTTCCTGGTTTGTTGCAGAGAGTTCAGACCGTAGCAGTTTATAAATGTAATTGGGTGTAGTTTTTTGCCCCAAGATGCATCACTCTGCACTTACTAATGTTGAAGCTCATTTGCCCAGGTTTTCCCAGTGCCCCAGAGTCAAGAGATCCCGCTGGAGCTCCTCACTGTCTTTCTTAGTTTTCATTAGTTTTTACTACTACTATTGGCAAATTTGCCTACCTTGCTATTTACTCCTACATCTAGATCATTTATGAAGCGGTTGAAAAGCAGGCGTCCCAGTACTGAACCTTGGGGGATCCTACTCTTTACCTCCCTCCATTTGGTGCTACCCTCTATTTCCTGTCCCTTAGCCAGTTGCTCATCCATGACGAGAATGACTGGCATGTTTATTCAAGAGCCTTTGGTGCGGGACCTTGTCAAAATCCTTCTGAAAGTCCAGATAAACTATGTCAACTGGATCTCCCTTATCAACAGATTAGTCAGGCATGATTTGCCCTTGCAAAAGTCATATTGGCTCTCTTTCAGCAATGCCTTTTCTTCTACGTGCCTCTTAATTTTATCCTTTGGGATGGTTTCCATCACTTTACCTAGGACACATGTTAAACTGACCAGTCGGTAATTTCCTGGATCACCTCTGGATCCTTTTTTGAAGATTGGTGTTACATTCGCTACCGTCCAGTCATCAGGCACAAAACCTGATTTGAGGGAAATATTAGATAGTTTGCCTAGGACCTCAGCAATTTCATCTTTAAGTTCCTTGAGAACTCGTGGATGGATGCCATCTGGTCCTGGTGATTTGTTAGCATTCAGTTTAACAAGACATGCAAGGACCTCCTCCCTGATTATTTCTATCTGGCTTAATTCTTTGGTTTCCCTCCCTATGAAGATAGGCTCTGTCTGGAGCATGTGGTCTCTGTCTTCTTCAGTGAATACTGATGCAAAGAATTCATTGAGTCTCTCTGCAATCTCTGTTTCCTCTTCAATAATACCTTGCCTTCCATTGTTGTCTAATCATCCAATGGCCTTCCTATTTGGGTTCTTACTTCTAATGCACTTAAAGAAGTCCTTGTTATTACTTTGAGAGTTTTTAGCTATACGCCCCTCAAAGTCTTGCTTTGCTTTCCTGATTGTTGCCTTGCATTTGTTCTGCCAGAATTTATGTTTCTGCCTGTTGTCCTCATTCAGACAAGCCTTCCATCTTCTAAATGAGCTTTTCTTCTTTTTGATCACTTCCCAAACAACTCCTGTAAGCCACATCAGAGTCCTCTTGGAGCTGGCAATACCCTTTTTCCTTTTTGTGTATGCATTCCAAATGGGCCTCTGTTATTGTTTTTGTGAGCAGCCTCCATGCCTCTCAGAGTGTTTGGACTCTGTCAATTTTCCCTTTCAGCTTCTTTTTTACTAGTTTCCTCATCTTTGGGAAATTTCCTTTTTGAAAATTTAATACTGACATAACCCTTCCCTGGTAGAATGCAATGAGTAATCCAGTGGTATGGAAACCTGGGCATATACAGGACCTCAAAAGGAAGAGAGGGGTCTCATATGACCAGAAATATGTACTTCATCATGTAATAGTTGCTGCAAGGATACTGTATGCGAAATCTTGGAAACAACCAGAACTGCCAACAGAGAGAAGTTTCCACGAAAAGTTTAGAGAATGCATTGAAATCGACAGACTCTCCGGCTTTCTAAAGGGAGACTACGATGAGATTTCCCGGAAAAGATGGCAAGAAGTAACAAACCTATTAGTATCGTGATATTATTTGGTGATTTGTAAATATGTCAAATCGGTATTTTTGGCTTGATATACTCAATGAAATTTTATACTGTATTCCCCCCCTCCTCCACATCTTCCCCTTTCTGTTCCCCCCTCAAAAACCCAATAAAATGATTCAATAAAAAAAAAATGAAAAGGTGTTCACCAGAGGAGCAGGCACCACTGTCTAACAATCAAGCTACAGGTATGAGTGGGCTTTAAGTATATCTGTTCAAGAAAAGATAGACTAATGAGTCACAATGGAAATGGAAAACATCGAATTATAAAATTGGACAGCTTCCAGGCTCCCCAAGGCCACTGAAGATCGCCTTACACTATCATAAGCAGAACGCAAGAAACCCGATCCAAAAAGACCATTCCATTCTGGAGATATTAGAAAAAACACCCCCGTGGCTTGCTTCACAACCAGGAGGCTCCGCTGTCGGGAATCCAAAGCAAGCAAGCAGGAAAAGTTCGTGAAAAGGGACCATCCTCCCTCTAAAGCAGTGTTCCCCAACCCCCAGGCCACGGACCGGTGCCGGTCCGTGGATCAATCGGCACCGGGGCGCCCGAGGAAACCAGGCCTTAAGTGGCTGCAAGGAATCCAAACCAGGTGATCGTGGCCACGAAGCAGGCAGCAGCAGTGGCAGCGGCAGGGGGGCTAAAAAGCGAGCAAGTGGCAGCGGCGGTGGCAGCAGCATCTGTCTCCCTGCCAAACACATGCATCTCTTCTTCCTCCTCCTCCTCCCCCTCCTCCTCCCCCCCTGGTGGCGAACGATGCCATTCCTTGGGGCTGCGGGGAGGAGGAGGAGGGAGCCCCAAGGAATGGCATCGT
>JAHTLZ010000274.1:15962053-16061845 GCA_023846285.1 Phrynocephalus versicolor | reverse complement strand
TCTTCCTGACTTAGGCTATTTTTGGGCACTGAAACCACAATCTTACAACATCTCTGTCTATATGGACTCTGGCCCTTGACTCCAGTCAACCCTCTCTCCCCCCTCTGCCCTATCCCTCTTCTCTCGCTCTCTCTTTCTCCTCTCCCTAACCCACTTTCCCTGCATGCGCTTAAACATATTCCTACACTGTTCTACCTTTCCTGGACCTACGCCATCTTGGGCAGGGCATGGCAGAGGAAGATGACCACATGGCAAGAGAGCTACATCTTCAGGAATAGACTCCATTTGTTGGTATGGACTTCAGCACGTCTCACTCCAGAATGCACCATGGATTAGCCAAGGCTCCTCATTGTTCCATTTCCACATCCACCAGGAACTGTGTCTGGCAGTTGGGACTCCCCCTATTGACTTTTCAGCTCCCCCATTGTGACTGCTCAGGTCCCCCATTGACCTGCTAATTACCCAAAGATTACCCAAACCCTTGGACAAAGCCTAGTCCCCTTCCCTGCTATTATCACCTCCATGATGAGTCATTAAAGGACAGATAGGGCTCGATCATACCTGTGCAGGTATATGGTTCCAGGACAACAGGAACACCCAGGACCTCCCTTGGGCAGGTCCCCAGACTGCTTCCATTGGACATTCCCGAAGACCATCCCCTTTGCCCACCCCGGGGAGGCGCGCACCTTGGGGGGGGGAGGGGGAAAGGTATAAAATGGTATCCATCTTTGTCTTTGGGGCAGAACATTCTCGCACTCTCCTGGTGGGGTGTTCACCTACTGACTTTTATTGGGCTCAATAAGACCAGTATTTTTCTTGGCTCTCTCTCCTGCTGGACTCTTTATTGGGGATTCTGAGGCCCAGCAGCATACAGCAGCATATAGCCTGCTGTGGACTCAACAAGACTGGTGTGTGCATACAGTACCCTCAAATACTTCTCAGAACTTGGAAATCTGACCAAAAATAATGTGTTAACTTCAGCATTATTTTCTAAAAATCCTATTACTTATTACTTGTGAGTAACAAATTGTGTTATTTATTAGTAATGTGTCACTTCTGCGCTGGTGTTAAAAATAATAAGTCCTTGTGAAAAAAAGTAATTACAAACTAGGTATGCATATGTCCCCCTCCCTGTAACATTTTGAAGTAATGAGTAAATCATACTGATTATGTAAAAAAATCTAGCATTAGCCACCTGCTCATCAAAACTTTGTTTTATTTTAAAAAAGGAACCAGTAACAACATTATTTACCCCCGAGATAACCTGCACTTTATCAACTTGTAGGCTTCCAACTGGGGCAACGAGCTGAGAGTATCTATCGTAATACCCAGGACACTGATTTTTTAAAGTTAATTTAGCAGAACCTGTTGGGGCTATAGAGTCATGAAGAAGTCGGTAAAGCAGGCTATCCTTTTTTGTTTGTTTGTTTTTTTATTATAAAACCAATCACTAACACCCCAGACAAAAACAGTGACCCCCAGGCATCTGATACATTGGATATACATTGATAATAAAACAAATTCAAATTAACAATATGTACAACTCTATATAAATTAACAATTAACAATACGCAAGATTTACTTAGCTTTTAACGTTTTAATTACCCCAAATTGGTCAAACATACTTATATAATTCAGTAGCTTCTCAAACCATTCCTCCTCTTTCTCATTGACCTTAAGCCCTTTCGTTCTGCATATCTTCATAGTTAGGTATTCTAAAATTATAATATTATTTAATTTTTTCCTCCATTGATTCACCCCTAGATCTTCTGCATTTTTCCAATTACTCGCTATGACCTGTCTAGCTGCAATTACCATCAGGTTTACCCATTTACATTCCTCTTTTGTTTTTAACTCTGTGCTACCCAGGCTAATGAGAACCATTAATTTAGATATTTCCACTTTCCTTCCCACAATTTTTGATATTTCTCTACCAATCTGTCTCCAAAAATTATTAACTAGAGGACAATCCCACCACATATGACTGTAGGTTCCCATTACTCCACACTTCCTCCAGCAATTTTTGCTTTTAATGAATATGATACAACCTTACTGGTGTGTAATACCATTTTTGTATCAACTTCAACCCCTGCTCCTGGATTATCCTAGAGGTCGTAACAAAGGGCGGTTGTTGAAAAATTCTATCCCAATCTTCATCTAAAATTTGTTCCTGAATATCTAGCTCCCGATATTCTTTTAAACTTTCCTTTAGTGATTTCCCCATATTTAATAAAACCTTATACAATTTTGAAACTATTTTGGTCCTATCTATCCTGTATCCTTTCACTAATTCCTCAAAGGGGGTAATATTTCATTTACCACAATTTTTAACTTCTTTCTCCTCCAACAAGGAGGAGATTTGTTTTTTGGGTTTTTTTGTAACCAATTAATCTTATTCCAAATTCCACTTTCCTGTTCCATCATTTTTTCTGTTTCCCAGATTTTATCCATATTCTGGAATGAAATCTCCTTTAATTTATCCCCTACCTCTTTTGGGATGAGCTTCCTTAATGGGGCAAATTTATCATAATACCATATTTTTGTAAGTGGAGAGAGATCAGGGAAAAGCTTTTTTCCCCACTTTTCCCATACCAAAATGTTGATAATTTTTCTTCTTTTCTTTTCTTTATCCTCCTTTCGAAGATTCTTATTTTCCCTCCTACTGCTTCCAAATTAAAGCAGGCTATCCTGATCAGTATTATAGTATGTTCTAAGCCAAAATTTAATGGTTCAGAGCCATGCCCTTGTCTCTATGAGAGGCTGTCCAACTTCTAAGCAGAGTGCTGCATTAGAAGGCAATGTCGATGGCTGGGACAGCAACACACATCATCACCTGTCCACAACGTGCCTCTCTGATCTAACTTATGTGTACCTGCATGGCACTTTGATATGCACATCCGTATTATTACATACTGTACGTGTGTGCTAGAAGAACCAAGGTGCTTCCAGCTGTTTTTGAAGGTTTCCTTTTGAGAGAGTTGGGGCAGGGGGAGAGCAACATTTGGATCATCTCAGCTCACACATACCACTTTTAAATAGTTCATGGATATGAGAGTGAAAAATAAGAATAGGAATAGGAATGGATAGGTGCCAGAATAGTGGGACAGCTGAAGATCATAGAATGACATGTGTGAATACAGCACATGCATGAGTAGAAGAGATGTATGGATACACCTGGAAGAGTATGCGATAGGGTAACAAGGCAATGACTAAACAAGATTTCCCTGCTTTAATTGTTCACTTGCTCTCTCACACAAACACATTTCATGTGGAAATTTATGGACATTGTGTTTTAGAATCTTTATCCTGTAGACACAGACCTTCATAGAGGGCAAATTTACATTGATGCAGCAGATGATAAATGCAAAGGAAAGGTGACTAACTAACTGTGTGTTTTATACACAATAAAACACTCACTTTATGATGCTAATAGATCTTTTAAAAATGAATGGGTTTGAAAAGCCAGAGCTTTAATATACAGATACAGAATTATGTCCTCAAAAATGTATAAATCACTACCACATTGTAACACAATTAATTTTCATTGCAGCATTTGTGACCTACTTAGTCAGACCACAAACACTAATCTTGCTGGGTAATTAAAAGATAGTAAATATCATTTGTCCAGTCCCCCAGTGATTTGTTTTAGAAGCTGAACAAATTCTATGCTGTAACTTTGTCAATAAAAAATTCCTTGGCAGTTACTACTAATGAACCTTAATATCTGGTTGTTCTGCACACATCTGGAAGATAGCTATCCGTACATTAATGTGCAGTGGGAATATTTTATTCAAATGTGGATCTCTGGCTTTGTGTTTATGGATGAATTATTTTAATTTCAACAAGGCTTTGATATATTGTACCCAAATGGCAAACTTGTTGGAAATGTTACTGATAATTAGACAAGAAGAAATAGTCTCCCTTGCTATGTTGGTCACGCTAGATCAGACTCACTGACTTCATTTGACAAGGCAAGAAACAATGAGGCTGTAGCCAGATAAGATAACACTTACAAAAAGAAATAACACCCCTCACACATTTTAAATGAATTTCCTCCAGAGTTGTGATTGTTTCATATATCTTTTTTTTTCTTAGTCAAGAAGCTCTGAAGGATCCAACACACTTCAATGTGTGCAGCAAAGGACAAGATAGTGGTTCTCAGTTGGAGAAGGCCATCTGTAGTGGAAGGCCACTGGTGCAGCCAAAGGAGGCTGAGATGACAATGGGATGCTGGGAATCCCCAGGTCATACTAAGACAATTTCCTATATAAAACCCTAGATCACTCCTGACTAGACAATACTGGGCTATAAGGAGCAAAGGTCTGATACAGTGGCCAATTCCTATTTAGCATAATAAATTAAAATAGGCACACTAAAGCAGCTTTCTTTAGCTTAGTTAAGGAACAGTTCAAGTAAGTAGATTTAAATCAGGGGAAGGTTTTATCCACCAAATCCCCAGTGTCTCGGTGGGCCTGCTATCCTGTTATTAATTGCACTAAGCCACAAGATTTTGGCCACTGAAATATACATGGATGAGTCAGTAAAGCAGCATACTTCATATCATTCAAAGGGCTTAATTTTGGGCTTTTGCAATTCTTATTGCACTCTGAAGCATATTTTGATAGCAAGGCAATTTTGTGTAGTGGTTAGCATGCTTGATAGTCAGGAGGCTGGAGTCCCTCCTTGGCTATTAACCGGATGACCTTGTGACAGTCTTTGTAAACCTGACACAGAACAGAAAGTGGTTTTGAGCAGAGTGCGGGAAGTGGTCTGTATATGTCAGGTTGAAGTCATAGAGCCATAGAATCATTGAGTAGGAAGGGAGCTGGAAGACCATTGAGCCCAACCTCTGCTCAGGGGAGGAATCCAAATCAAAGCCAATTGGACTGATGGTGGTCCACTTTTCTGTTGAATGCCTCCAGCATTGGCATGCTGACCACATCCTGAGGCAACTGGTTGCATTTTTGTAGTGCTCTAACAGTGATAAGGTTTCTCCTGATATTCAGCCCAAATCTGGCTTCCTAGAGCTTGAGCCCATTATTGTATGTCCTGCTCTAAAATGATGGAGTACACACCCTACCCTTCCTCTATATGGCTACCTTTCAAGCCTTTGAGAAGTGCTCCTCTGTCTCCTCTTAGGCCGTTACTTCACGAGGTGCCTCGCTTCGAATTGACCTTGCCTTTGATTTGAATTCGGAGGCGGTCACGTGGTGGTCACGTGGTCTCCCTTCGCTCCCACCCCCGTTTCTCTGTACTCACGCAGGGCATTTTTGGGACCGAATCGATTACTACCTCACGTGCTCCCTTCGCATTAGAAAGCTGATTTGCAACGTCCGGTTCCACTCTCCTTTTATTTTTTAAAAAAAAATTACTTGGCGTATCGATGCATCAATGCTTGGCTGTCATTCACGACAGAGCGTGGTTACTGTACGATCCTGTGTTTTCTGCTCCTAATTTATATTGTTTTGTCCATTGTTTCCTGGCATCATTGGCAGCCCCCCCCTGCCGCCGCCGCTACTCGGGGGGAGCCCCGCATGGCACAGCCGCCCGCCCTCCGCCGCTTGCACGCTGCCTGCCCCGGGTGCCCTACTCGCGCGAGGAAGTAACAGCACAAAGTGATGAAACGATATAGCGATGCATCGATAGCCCTGTTTGAATATTTTTAAAAAAAACTTGAAATAAAAGCCAAAAACCGAGACCACACGTGACGTTGGGAGCGAAGCGAGATGCGAAGCGAAAAGATTCCCGGCCCATGGCAGGGGAATCACTCACCCCGGTTGGAGCACGGTAAAGGGGGCGCGGTCGGGGTGACGTCGCAGCCAAAAAGGAGGAGCGTGCGGACTGAAGCGATCGGTTCGCACAGAAATGACGGCTTGCCGCGAAGCGAGCGGCTCGTGAAGTAACGGCCCTAGTCTTCTTTTCTCAAGGCTAAACACACCCATTTCATCAAGACTTTTCCTTTAGAGTGTCATGATGTGCTCATCCCAAAAGTGGTGTGGCTGGAGAGTATGAAGGAGCCCACAACCCACTGCCTTCCTTTCTCCCAGCTCTCTGCATGAAGCTATTTCGTTGGTTTACCCTTCAGGAAAGTGAGGACTGAAGAGCAGGAATTCATAAGCCTGCTCATTGATCCTCGCTTTCCTGAAGGGTACCACCTGAAGCATTTGTAACCCAGGGTACCACTGTATTTAGGTTAAATTGCCGTATTGGCATTTTGTGAAAAATAAGTGGGTTTTGAATCACAGTTTGGGCACTCAGTCTCTAAAAGATTCGCCATCACTACCGTAGACCATAATGGCTGCTGCCACTGCTCTTATCAACATTCAAGCTGCCCTTTGCTATGTAATGATTGGCATGTTTTCTCCTATTGGTAACACAGCCATGATATTGTGCAGCCCTATTGGGCCATTTCCTGGCTTTTTGAGTCATGGCTACAGAAACATGGATTCCCATCTTCATAAACTGGAGAATTTCCTTGTTTGTTTGTTGCAGATCTGAACAGCATTAAACAGTTTAACTATACATTTTCTACAGACAAATTCAATCAGAAATTGCTCTAATCCAGTGGTTGAGGGTATTAGAAGATGAGCATATGATCTGTCCTGTAATTCCTGCAAAAAGACAAAAACAAGAACAGTTTGGATTTGACTGTAGTGCCAAGTTCTTTTGCACTTCACGAAATAGTGAAGTGAGTAGGTAAAACACGTGCCATGGATACATCCCTGAACCTCTCCGTTAATCTGAGTTTACCACAGCCCCTCTGAAAACTGCAGGCTGCAAAGCTACATTCCAAATTTCAGTCTCTTTCTTTGAGTGAAACAAGTTGAGGAAGAAAAGTAATATGGAACCAAGAGCTCTACTGATACATTGTGTGCGTGCTTTCCAAAATGCATCACTTTGCTTCTTGAGATTAAAGCAAAATTAGAAGAGATTGGATTTAAAGAAAGGTACTAGAAATCAAGGTCAAAAATCCTTCATACTATGGGAGAGGAAGAAAGTGAAGAAAGAAAGGGACAAAAATCAAGTCATTTAAAGTGTGATGTTGGTACAGATACTCAAAACAGTCATAAAACCCAGAAAAATGGGTGCTCATTCAAGTTTGAACTCTTGCTTGAACAAAAATTAGTAACCTGAGCCTATCTTACCATTTACATGTAATGGAAATGGAGAAGTGACCATAAAATACAATATCGTTGTTGAAAGTGGGGTGGACCTGTAGATAAATGGGAGGATGTGTGTATTCAAGCAAGACACAGCTGTTTGTTTGCAAGATATGAACATAATTTAATGGAAAAGACAAACCAGAAGAAACTCATCATGTTTCCTGTTAGTTTGCAAGATCTGGGCAGGCCTCTTAAAGATAAGATGTTTGACAAAAGGAGTAGAAATACATCAGGGATTTTCTCTATGAGGTGCTACCTTTCCATCAGCATCCAAAACACCTGGTCCTGTTAGCCAGGAAGTGTGCCTTTGTAGTGAATCAAATACTGTATATGTCCTTGGATGGGATTTATTTATTTATTTATACAGCTTATTTGCCACCCACTAGCCAAAGGTCTCTGGGGGACATAAAATAAAAAAAACAAGTAAAACATTAAAATGTCAATAAATAATAAAAACAATAAAAACATTTAAATACAATACATTAAAATTGCTATCAAGAACCACAGTTAAAAAGTTAAAAAACTCATTTAAAAAACTTCTGGAAATTTCATCAATGTAGGCACCAGACAGATCTCACTTGGGAGGGCATTCCATAGCCTTGAGGCAGCTGCAAAAAAAGCCCAGTGTCTACAAACCACCCCTCTCACCTCTACCTAGAGGAATAGCTTTTTTGAAAGCCCCCCCTGGCTAGATCTTAATTGCCGGGTAGGTTCATATGGAAGGAAGTGGTCCTTCAGGTATCTAGGTCCTAAGGAGTTTAGGGCTTAATATTTCAAAACAAGTACTTTGAATAGGGCTCAGGCAAAAACTGGTAACCAATGCAGGTTATGCGGAATTGGCCAGATGTGATCCCTAGTGGCCCTACCACTCACCAGCCGTGCCTCATGATTCTGAACCAGTTACAATCGTCAGTCCATCATCAAAAGCTTCCCTGCATAAAACACATTGCAGTAATCTATACTGGATGTTACCAGTGCATGCATAACTGTCATGAGGCTCTGCTCGTCCAGGTAGGAGCTCAGGTGGCATATTTTTCACAGCTGAAGAAAAGCACCCCTGGGGGTTGTCTTGCTTCTTGCTTTTTATCATCTTTGCATTGTCTTCCATTGCACTTTTGGCGGGAATGACCTAGGGTTTGTCTTGGAGGTTTTCTTTTGCATTGCATTGTAGGTGGAGGGTATTCCGGGGGGGGGGGGGGAGGAGTTTGGCTCTGCATGCCTTTAAAGTGTATTTTATAAAGCGATTTCAACAAAAAAGGATGCTTTTTTTGCCTTTTTTTGGACCTCCGGAATGGATGAATCAGTTTCCCATTCATTTCTATGGGAAACCGCATTTCACAAGGCAAAATTTTTGTAAAACAAAATAACTCGTAGAATGAATTAAATTCATCTCAAGAGGTACCACTGTACAATCTTTCATTAATTATTGTGGTATATACATAAAAACTTACTATTAACCATTTTGTCATAGTAATAATCTTTTAATTCTTGAAATGGTTTTGCTTCTGTATTTGAAACATAAGCTTGCAAATAAAAGAGAACATAAAAATATCAGCCTGGCTGTTATACACATTTTTTTTCCTGCCCAGAGGTAGAACGCAAATTTTTGAATATATTCAGGATATGTTACAGAGAAATTATCTGGACACAACAGAAGGAAAAACCTCTTCAGAGAAGAGGAGTGTTTGCTATGGGACTTGTCTGCACCTTTCCCTGACTCCTTGAGGTAAATGTGTGAATAGGAGCTGGGGAAATAGGTGGATTTCCTAGACCTTTAGTTTGACATGCATTTTTTGCAGCAACCTACCATGGGCTGGTCCTATATGAGTATACCAGGCCTTGATACCAGTTCCTGTGGGTCAAAGAGAGGGCAAAAACCTGCCTGTGGGCTTCCTGGAAATAACTAATGGCCACTCTAGAGAACAGATCCTTTAATAGCCTACCATATAACTATGACGTGAGCAGGTTTTGTTGCCTGAGGGACAATAGGGCATTCTCCATTCTTTGTATAAAAGAATCCTATTTGAACATTGGTAAAGAAACAAACATACTCCATCCCAAATGACAGCAACAGGGCAACTTTGGGAATAGGGCTAGGCTGCCTGACATGAACAGCTGTCCTCTAACATTTAAGTGCTCTGTGCGATTCACCACCAGCATCTAGTGCCTGAATGGCTCCCTCTGCCTCATCATCAGATTAACACTGGACACAAGTGATGAGAGTAAATACAGAGCACAAAGTAAAAGCAACCATTTATTTATTTATTTATTTATTGTGGGACTTCTATACCGCCCATCTTCCCGAAGGAACTCTGGGCAGTTTACAAAAGCACATGTTACAATGCAACATGTGCAGGTCACTATCCCTATCCAATAACATATACTAACCAGCAGAAAGCATTAGTAGGCAGTTACAATTTGTTGTTGCTGTGTCCTGTCCAGTTGCCTCTGATTTATGGCAAGCCTATGAATGAATGGTCTAGATAAAGTACTGTGCTCAACAGCTCCAATTAGCTCTTGTATACTCAAGCCTATGACTCCCTTTAGGAACTTATTCCATCTCATATTTGGTTTTCCTCTTTTCCTGCTTCCTTCAACCCTTCCCAGAATTATCATCTCTTTAGAAAACCCTGCCTTCTCATGATATACCCAAACTCATGCAACCTCAGTTTCAACGATTTTTTTTTATTTTTTATTTTTTGCTTTCAGACGTTGTTCACATTTGATTTCTTCTAGGACCCACTTGTTCGTTTTTGTGGAAATCCAAAGGATTCACAAAGCTTTTCTCCAGTGCCACATTTCAAATTAATCATTTCCCCCTGCCGGCTTTGTTTATGTCCAGCTATCACATCCATACATACGGATCAGAAATACAAGAGTGTTGATTGCCATGGTCTCCAGTGACACCGACCTTGCACTTGACCATCTTTTTCAGCTTCTTCACTTTTGTCCTTCCAAGTCTTAGTCGTCTTGGCTGCATTCTCCATTTGAATTACTGATTACTGAAAGCCATAAACAAATGCTTAACAATTTCAGTTTTTTCACTGTCAACATTTAAATCTAGTTCTTCTGACTGAGGCACACTCACTTCTTTCAGAACTACTGATAGTTTCTCATGATTCACACAGTCAAAGACTTTGATGTAGCCTTTAAAATATAGACGGATATTCTGAAACCCTTTGCTGCAATCCGGTAACCAGCAGATATTTGCAATATGAGGTTCCTTGCAGCAGTTTTAGTATATTCTACAGATCCCTTCAGAAGCATTATAAGAGAAGAGGCTGTATTGTGTGACATCTTTAAATAACGTAATGCAAATGACTTTACTAGTACAGTATGTTGCAAAGGGTAGTTTTTCATCAAGAAAGTAATAGTAAAAACTTTACAAAAAATGACTGCGCTTTGTTGATCTTGTTCTGTTATTCTGATTGTAATTTGTAAAACACAAAGAGACGATATACTACTAGAAGGTCTTTTGGGTTTATTGAACAATTTTCACTGTTTAAAACACAAGACCCCAAATTATGCATTTGCACACAATCTTTATTATATCTATATATATGCTTACATGGAGGCTGCACTGAAACTGTGGAGGAGAGAAAGGCACACACACAATACAGTTCAGAAATAACAAACTAAGGGGAAATGGCACCATGGGCCTTTAATATGTTGTAACTATGGGAGTTTTGAGGCACGGGGTCCCTCCATGCTGTGAATTATTATTGAATGGCATGTAGTATGATTTAGTCCTTTTGGGAACATTTCATTCATTGTACTTAGTAATGGCATAGAATTAGTGAAAAACAAGTCAAGACTTGCAGAGTTGGTTGAAAGGAGGAAGCAGTATGGAGCAGTTGGACCACAGCAGTTAAAACTGGCAAAGTCAAAGCTGGCCTCCATGGTTTGATATAAAGGGGATTTAAAACTAGGCTTGCTAGTTTGCAACCTGGAGCACTTACCTTTCTTTTTCATCTGTGCCAGATATTCCATAGTTTTGATAATTGCTTTAATATTAGCATATTTAATGCAGCCAAATTAATTACAAAAGCCTTCTAATCTTACCAAACATTTGTACTCTTTGGCATCTATTCCCCCCTCCCACCAAGTGGGCAGTGCTTTCTGTCTAATATCATGCTCCTCAGCCTCATTTGCCCTCACTGCCACTAAATCCAATGGTCTATGACTGAAATGACTTTTTAAATCAGATGACAATGCTACATCTGATGTCCCAGATGCCTGTAAACTGAAATACATGGATCTCCACAGCCAGTCAGATTAAGCCGCAATGGGAGCAAATGAAGCCAAGCAAGGTCAAAAAATGTAAAAATGGTGCAGAGAAGAAACTTGAGCAGCCAGGGGAAAGTGCTGTAGAGAGATGGGCATGAAATGGAAAAATAGTGTTTCGTTGTGTTTCATTTCGTTCCTCCTTGCGTTTTGGTTCATTTTGTTACTAACAATTTTTAATAGATTTTTTGTAACAAAATGAGCAACAAAACGATTTGGAAGCTGTCACCACCCAGCTGGATTTTTTTGGACAGGTTGGGCTCTGGGAAGGGGGCCTCCCTCTACACAGCTCGAACTTTCCAAAAACACCAGCTGGGTGGTGGTGTCGGTTACTGGAGAGTGGGGCAGAGTTTTGAATTTGGTTCTGTGAAGACACTGTGAAAAACAAAAATTTTAAAACTTTTGGACCGGTTCCGAAAGTCAACAATATGTCCCAATTGGTCCCCATACTGAGAAAAGCAAGCTGCTTTTCACCCCGTTTAAAAATACCCAGGCATTCCCGAGATATTGAGGGAAATGCGAGCCCCCCTCCTCATGGCCAGAAAAGCCTGGAGAAGTCTTGCCAGACGACGGCAGTTTGAAGATGGCAGCTTTGCTAGGCTGGCAGAGGTGGTTGGGACCTCCATCGCCACCAGGGTTTTCACCACGTATCTCAGCAGCTGTTCCCCAGAGATCAACATTTCCGCTTACCACTGAAAAACTAATCCTCGCCAGGTGATGCCGCTGTGGAAAGCCCTCAGCCGCTGAGGTCAATCAGATAGACTGCTCCTCCCCCCCCCCCTTATCCTGTCCCAATGCATTCCTATGAGCAATGCTTCTTCATATTTGATAGTAGAAGCAAGCCGCTTTTCGAACTCTTAGCAAATTGAACGGCTTATGACTGGGGCTCCAAGCAGGTCTCCCCAGGATCCATTAACCCTTTCCTGCTTGTCTCCTTAACCCTTTATCTATCTTCCTTTTAACCCTTCCCTGTCCATTTCTGTGGAGTTTTCTTACAGTGCATTAACTCTTTCGTCTCCCCCTCTCTGCCTGACTTTTACTCATCTTTCCTAAGCTTCCAACCTTTCTGCTGACTTTGCCCTGCCATTTAACTCATGTCTTGCCCCCACAGTAACCCTCTCCCCACTTTTTCTTCCCTTCCAAAGCCCCAAAAGCGTCCACAAAAGCCCAGTTGAGACTCTGTCCCTTCCCTGCTCTACTTGGGAAGGAGAAGGGTCACCAACCTCATTCCCCAGAGCCATAGGACCTACCCACCCTCACAGACCCAGTCCCACTGCCCACGCCTGGCACCAGCCAGAAAGAAAAAGGGCTTCCCTCTTCGCCCCTCCCTTCCTCTCCTTCCCTTCTCTCTCCCTTCTTCAATTCCTACTTTCTGTTCATTTTCACACTACCCCTCCATCATGAACTCTGTTCCCTGGCCATTGCACTTTCTCGTTTGGGGCAAAAGAGGACAAAGGCTTAAAGGCAGAAAATGGCGACTTCACTAGCTGGCAGAAGTGTCTGGAACCTTCACCAGTATCCCAGCAGCTACTCTCCAGAGAATCAACATTTCTGTCTACCACTCCAGATTGTCATCAAAGCCTGAGGACACTCTCCATTGTTTCATTTACACCTGGGAAGGACTTGTATGCTCATGTTTACAGTTTCTGTAACCACCAAAACACTCATTTGCAATTTCATAAGAGCTTACATTCTTGAACCTGCACATCCTTTGTATGTAACCTTGCAATGGCTTGTATTTGTGTGAACTCAAATCATTGTGTTTCCCCAAATGATTGTATGATCCTGTCAGCCCTTCCTACCCCCTCCCCACACACCTGGGAAGGATTTGCATTCCTGTATTCTTTCGCATCTCTGTATCCCCTGGCGTTTCTGTATTTATATTGTAACTTGCATTCCTGTACTGTATTTCTCCCACATTCCTATATTCCGGTTTTGCAGCCACCAGACACCCAATGTGTAATCTCATAAGAGTCTACATCCTTATGCCATCACACCCTTGTATCCCTTCCCAGACACCTGAATGGGACCTTACAATGGACTATATCTCCAGGCACCCAAATTCATTGTGTTTCCTCTGATGCTTATCTGCAGTTCCAACAACCCTTCCTGGCCCCCCCACTGGTTCTGATAATTGTCTCCTCTCCCCTGTTATTGACTTATCGATCTCCCTCAGATTACCTGCATCCAAAGGACAATGCTTGCTCCCCTGCTCTATTGTATGACCCTACCCAAACTCATTAGCAATCACATGGGTCCTGGCCCTGCTGCCAGGGACCACCCAGGACTGCCCCCAACCCACCCCCAAACCCTTCTGATTGGAACATTTGAACTTCCTTCAGCCAATCTCTGGACAGGCGCCGTCCTGAGATGGGTGGGAGGGAGAAACCATAAAAGTAGGAATTCTCCATGTGCTCAGGGTCGACATCTTAGCCCGGTTGGAAGGCGGATGTCCACCTGCTGATTTCATTGGTACCAAATAAAATCAGTATTCCTCGGATTTCTCGCGTTGGATCTTTATTGGCTTCTTGTGGGATTCAGCGAGCCTCAGAGGGACTAGCCCATCTGAAAATAATTTTTAAAACCCTATTTTGGGACTTGACAGTTCCAGCTGCTCCTCTCTCCAGTTCTCCCCACTGCCACCCAGGTGGGGTTTTTTTACAGGTTGGGCTGTGGGGAATAGGAGCGGGGGACCCGCTCCGCAGCCCAACCTGTCAAAAAACCCACCTAGGAGGTGGGGGTGACAAGGGAGAATGGAGCAGGCAGTAGTAAATTCAAAACCTGGCTCTGTTCTGCCTTGTTGCCTCTGCCCCCACCCCCCAGGTGGGATTTTTTGATAGGTCAGGCTGTAAGGAGTGGGGTGGGGGCCCCTCCCCACAGCCCAACCTGACCAAGAAAAACCCACCTGGGAGGCGGGGATGGCAAGGGAGAATGAAGCAGGCAGCAGTAAATTCAAAACCGATCTCCGTTCTCCCTTGTCACCTCTACCTCCACCCCCAGATGGTTTTTTGATAGGTCAGGTTGCGGGGAGCAGGGGTGGGGTGGGTGTGGGTTAGTGTTAGGGTTAGGGCCTTCCTCCCACAGCCCAGCCTTTCAAAAAGACCCACCTGGGAGGCAGAGCAGCAAGGGAAAAGAATCATTTTGTTTCAACTGTAAAAATGGTGTTTCATTTTGTTTCGTAATGAAATGCTGTGTGCTGTTTCATTACATTACAAAATGTTTGTAACCTTACGACATGACAAAACAATGTGTCATTTTTCATTTTGTGCCCATCTCTAGTGCTGTATATTAACTAAATCAGTGCAAGTATATGTATTACCAATTTTGAAAATTCAGCCAAAACAAAAGATAGTCTTCAACATTTTGCAAGGATGAATGCAAAAGTAAATTTCTACAATACTTTCCTTTCAGCATTGCTACAGATGCAGTGACAGAGTAGCTGTCACTGCTGTGCCTCACACGCTATCCCCCCCCCCAGGTCCATCAGTTACTCATCTTCCCCATCTGTTGAAGTGCACAATTAAAGTTCTCTTGCTTTAGCTCTTGAAGGAGGAGGGTGAGAAGGATGATGAACAAAAGATGGCAGTTATTGTTTTGCTCCTTTCTTTCTCAACAACTGATCTGTGTTAATTACATTTTTATTGCTTGTATATTAAAATGGAGGAATTCACCTTTAAGGTCCCCCTTTGGACAGAATGGTGCTTTAGAACATTTAAAAACAAGTAAACCTGAACCTTTCAATTGATGCTGTTCAAACTGGATTCTCTGGATTATGACTCATATTGTCATGCATCTTCATCTGGGCAAGTTGCCATGTAATATATTAAATCCAGCAGTCTTGGATGGCTGGTAGGACGGGGCCAATGCAAGTCCTTAATCTAGGAATTGGGGAGGTAATTTAGGTTTAGTGTTTAATACATGAAAGCTTGTTTACTAGATGATTTTATAGTGGTCTATAAAGGTATCAGCTTTTCATTTGTATTTTATTTTGTATGTTCCGCACAGCTACCCTTTACATCAGTGGTGGAGACTGTTGACTCCAGTGTTGCAAGGGCAGTGAATCCATCTTGGATTGTCACCTCATAGGATCTATCAGGGTCACTATAGTTGCCAATGCCATCCACTACATTGCAGCTGCCAGGACCCCCCAACATGGCTGCCAGGCCGGCAGAAGACACAATAAGAGCCACTGGACCCCCTAGTGCCATGGCAGTTGCCAGGGGCCCCAATGCGGCCACTGGAGACAACTGCCACAATTATGACCACCAGGGTTGCTGTGGCCACTGTGGCTTCTGAAACAGCTGCTGCTGCTGCCAAAGTTGGGATTGGGCCACAAGCACCACCACTACCACCACTGCAGCCTCTGCAGCCACAATGGCCATTGGAGCTGACACTGTAGTCTGTGGAGATGACGGAGGCCACAGATAATACAGGGACAGGGGAGTGTGAGGTGGGGACAGGCTGGAGGGCAGGAGGTTTGTGTGTGTGTGTGTGTGTGTGTTTGGGCTTGTCTGGAAAGAGAAAGGGGCAAATACAACCAAGGAAATATTCAACCCTTTGTTTTTTTAATTCATCTCCATCTCTAGTCCCAGTTTGATTATCCTTATCAGGCCCACCAAGTTGCCTCCATCCTATGAAGCCTGGAAGCACCCAAGACCAAAAGGGGAGCCATCTCATTCACTGCAAGCGGAGAAAAAAAGTGTGTGCCGGGGGGGGGGGGGGCCCGGGGGACCAACTCCGCCACCCCCCCGATTGGATGGGTGGGGGGTGGGGGCTTTTCAGAATTTTCAAAATTCTGCCTGGGAAGTCCTTGGGAGAACTCTGAGAGTTGCTGTCCAATTCTGAGAGGTGCAGTCTGGGAGTTCTTGGCTTTGCAGTCCCAAAACATCAAAGTGAGCATTCCCTGGGTTATTAATTTATTTATTCCTTCAGAATTGTCATTACAGATCAAAGTGCAAAGGAGAAGATAATTCTAAGCACCTTAACAAACTAAAATCCCCAGGCATCTTGGATCTGGGGGAGTGAGCTAATTGCCAAAAAGCCCATTTTATCGGTAGTGCCTTACATTGACCTCAGAAATCTGGAAGGAACATTTACTTATAACATTTAATGAAGGAAGAGTGTTTGGGCCACAAAGAAGTAGTGGTGGGGAATTTTTTTTCAAGAAAACTGTTACATAGAAAGAAGTTATACCTGCAAGAATAAGATTTGTTCCCCAAGTTCACCTTGTTCATATTGATGACAGTGGAGATGTATGCATATTCGATACGAGGCCAGGATGTTTAAATGTATGTGTTTGTAGTCAATGTATCCTGCTGTGCAGTTGTTTATGGACTTTAATATGCTGTATATATCCACATAAAAAGTCACAGGTATTGCTGCAGTTGTGTGATAAGTTTGCTTCTAAATGTTCCAAAGATTAGCATTTGTAGGATTGTTTACAGTTCAGCTGCGGGAATGTTGTAATTCATATTATATATGGTGAACTGTTCATCCATAATTTAAAATTGCAAACTCCGATACAGTATTTCCACATACCAGGATTTCTAACCCTCCCAACACACACCTCGTTGCTGCCAGATGGTACAACACAAATTATTCCAGCACTCAGATCAACTGAATTTTAAGCAGACAAATATAGCAGTCTGTAGCTATAACTGTGCCTTGCTTGCTTTTATCAATGACTGTAGTGCTGGCCTGTTTGATCACATGCCGCAGAACAAACACTGCTCATTAATCAGCACTTGGCTTCTTTTCATTCCGAGGCCCTCTGAAAAATTCCTTGGCACAGGCCCTGCTATACAAAGAATGAAATTTGTATAATGGGATGTGTGTAATATGTTCTGTAATTTAAGATAAGTAAGCTCTAATAAAGGCTGCTGTATAGCTGCTCTGCAAAAAAAAAAAAAAAAAAAAGTTCAATGCTCTGTCTTTCGGAGCATTCTTTCAGGTCTAGCAGTATTTACTAGGTTGTGTTAAGCCACAAGTGCTTTCATTGCTAATAACCTAGATTGTTTACCTGTCTGATCAGTCTTCTTAGGTACCTAGTACTGGAGTCTAAAAACGAGGTATAAGTATAACTGAGAGTAAAATATATTCTCAGAATTATGTAAACAAAGTATAGAATTTCAAAGGACAATTTAGTATATACTTCTATTAAAACAGTTTGATATTTTAATGCTCTATACGGGATAAACAATATAAATTATTTTTTAAAGACGTGAAAAGAACAATGTTAAAATTTAAAAATGAAGCACCAGGAAACATTCAAGGAGGGCCAGCTCTGAGCTCCTTAGCAATGATGACATGCTGAATAAAACACCAAAGGTTTATATCCTGCCCCGCAAAAATGAGTAAGCTGTTTCTAAAATGGGGCACGTTTGGCTCTCCAAATGTTTCAAACTCGAGTTCAAAATTCCTTTCTGCTAGCTATGCTACATAAAGCTAATGGGAATACCAGGCAAAAATATATTTGAACTCATCTATTTCCCCTGTCACTATGAAGGCCTCATCTTTTGTTCCCATCAAATGAACCCTTTTCAGTTTAAGGATATAAATTAGGGCTGAGATAAAGATTTTAAAAATTGCAAGAAAATTCATACAGAAGGAGGTTGCTGTTGATAGTATTTGGCAGGCATATATCTGCCCTCTCTGGAATTAAATGTGTTTGGTCTGGAAAACATTGACACAATCTAGAGCAGACAGAAGACATGGTACTTGACCCACCAATCTTAATACAGATCATCATAGCTTCTGGAGAAGGTGGTCAGGTTTTATCACGTGACTCAATAAATAGACACTTATTACTGTAACAAACTACCAACATATGGGTAGAGGTACAGAGGAAGAGGAAGAGAGAAGGCATTAAGGAAATGACCACAATCCCACTCCATGCATGTTTGGAGCGGGGCTTCTGGGGCAAGCTGCATGGGTCTATTTGAGGCCTCCTGCAATTACCCCAGGCCTGGTGCTGCCCCAAACAGGCCTCTGATGGGATTCCCAGGCCTGTCGGAGGCCCCAGAAGCGGTTTCCGGTGATCTGGAAGTGACTTCCAGATCACCAGAAATAACTTCTGGGGCCTCTGACAGGCCTGGGAAGCCTGCTGGAGGCCTGTTTGGGGCAACACCAGGTCTCAGGTAAGTGTAGGAGACCCCTGATAGCCCCCCTCAGTCCCGACCTGACCCAGCATCCACATGTCACGGATTTTCCATTATCGTGGGTCAGTTTGGGTCCCTAACTCCTGCAATAGGCGGGGGATTACTGTAACTAACTTTCTTTGAGGTCCATGCTTGGTCAAAGGCTCTCAGAAAGACACTGTCAGGCCTCTGTGGGAAGGCAAACCTCTCTGCTGTGACATACAATGCTGCTAAAATGTTCAGGAGATGTTTCTTTCTGCTTTCTAGGTTGTGCTAAGAAGACATAGCAACAAATTTTTGCATTGTTATTTTTTGTTCATTAGACATTTTTAGACAGCCTCTATACCTAATATCCAATGTGGTTCTCTTGGCTGAAGCTGAGATGCCAAGTTAAAACACATTAAGATAACACATTGTTCCTCAATGTTTGCAATTTGTCTCTTTGCAAAGATGGATATTTTTCATATTTTTGGTGGGTCATGAGACAACACAGCTCTGCTCTGTTGTCATTATTATTTATGCTCTGCAGCAACATTATCAATGATGTTGACAGTGCCAGTTTGGCATAAGAAGCTGCTGAATGGTTAAATCAATGGAATAAAATGGTACAAAAATTCATACAGAATTTAGAACTTTTGCATCTATATTTTCTTGCAAGAGTTTGGACTGGAAATATGTTCTGGCTTATGAGCGGAAGTGAAAGGAAGTGAGCATGCATGGGACCCCACATGAGCAAACAGAGGGTAAATACAAGCAATCATACGGGGGGGGGGGGGGGGCAATTGGATGTGCCTGCAGCCATTGTTTGATTTGCTTTTGGTGCAATTTGGCTCCTTCTGTTTTCTGGTGACCTCATGTGGTTCAGAGACCTTTGGGTACAGGGCGGCATATAAGCTATATAAATAAAATAAATAAAATAAAGTAAGAGCGACCCAATCCACTCATTTTGTGAGCTGTTCTGCTCCTTTTGGGCATAGTGCGAGGGCTTTCATTTATCTGGTGTGACTGGGAGTGTTGCTGATCACACCATTCTGCAGTCTATGTGGTTGCTTAATTTATTCCCAGGTAGATCAGTGGTAACAACCCAGCAATGTATGCAATGGGTAGTGGCAGTAGAAACTCTTCTCTCATTTCCTATTTTCACAGTTCTTTTTATATTCTCCTAAGTGGTGCAGTATTATTTCAGGTAAGAGTGTATCCATGTTAGGCTGATATATTACTCTAGTGCTAAGCTGCTTACTAAATTAAACAACAAAAAAGAGAAGTTGCTGTGGCTTCAAAATGACAGCAGTAACAAAAAGTGGGAAAAGGGGTAGGGGAGGAGCATCAATAATCAAAAGGGGCAGAACTGGGAGCAATCATTTTTGTATGGCAATAATGGGTCTGCCAGATCTCTGTACTAGTGAAATATTCCATCATCCAAGGATGGGTCCCAGTACAATGCAAGTTTTTCCTCCTTTCCCAGCCTAGAATGTCATCAGGAAGGTTAAGTTAAGAGAAATGGGGGAAAGGCTGTGTTTGGAAGCTAACTTTTAACCTGCATCCAGACAGATAATAATAAAGGTAAAATCCAAATGAAAAGGGAATAGATTTGTATTGCTTATTCATTTATTGCATTTTATCTACCACCACCCCATCATTTAGTGACAGAGTATTACTTTGAACAACTAAAAACAGTAAAGAGAAATAATCTAACCAGCAACACATACACCCAATTAAAACAACAACACAAAGACTCCAGCGGCAATGGCAGATAAAACTCACTTAAAAACACATGGGCCCGTGAAAATATTAAAGGGGAAGATTAAAAGGCCACTTTTAAAAGCTCAGCTTTTAGCAGTTTCCTGGAGGCCAGAAGGGAGGAAGCCTGGCAAACATCAACAGCCAATGCATTCCATAACACTGTGGCCACCATAGAGAAAGCTCAGTTCCTTGCTGCCCCCCCCCCCCGGCCTTTCTAGGGATGGCCATTTGCAACTGCGAAACCTGGATAGACCAGGCTGCTTTGGTAGACAGTCTTGCGGAGGGAAATTCTGCAAGGCTCTGTAAGTTAGTACTAGCACTTTGAATTTGACATGCAAGCAAACAGGCATCCAATGCAGGCAAGCCAGGATTGGAGATATATGATCATACTTTGTCATCCTTGATATTAGCCTAGCTGTCTTATGTTGCATCTGATGAAGCTCCCATGTCACCTTCAAGGGCAACCCCACAAAGACAGCATTGCAGTAATTGATCCTACAGATTACCAAAGCAGAGAGCAGTGTGATTAGGGCATTTTTGTCCAGAAAGAGCCGCAACTGTGCAATCTCCCAAAAAGGCAAAAAAGCAGCTTTGGCCGTGGCAGATATTTGTTTCTCTATAAACCCTTCATTGTGTGAGGTTCAGGTCAGCTACTTTGTAGTGAGTTGTCAAAGCTATTGACATTTATAGGATGTTGTAGTGCACACTCACTAAAGTGGATGTGAATATTTCTTGAGCAGCTCAATATGTAACATGAAATTGCAGAAAAAATGTTTAATAAATGTTAGGGCCTGCCTTTTCAGTAAAAGTTTAACTCTTAAGCTGGTTAATAGCACATGGATACAGTGGACCCTCATATAACAAACAGTTTGTATAACATAAAATCTGTACAACATAAAAAATCCCAGAGATAGGGGAAATTTGCTTAACAGAATCACCTATGGGGCAAATCCGTACAACATAAAAATGGTCTCAGTTAGGGAGTAATCCGTTTTCAATGCATTCCTGTGGGAAACTTGTGTAAAGGAAAATTTGCTTAACAGAATTTCATTTGGAATTAATTAATTCCTTTATACAAGGTACTACTGTACAATGAAACCAGATAATAACATAGAACAAGATAAAAAAGAGGGTTGAGACACTAAAGAGGCCAGAGTACCTGGCGGAGCGTATCTCTCAGAGATCAACTGGGACCAGACCGACAAGAATGGTGCAGGCGCGCTCACTGAGGGTGGTCACACCCAGAGAGGCGTGGAAATTGCGGACGCCCGACCGCTCCTTCTCTGTGCTGGGCCCCACGCTATGGAACCATCTTCCTAGTGAGCTGCGCCTAGCAGACTCCCTGCCCGCCTTTAAAAGTGCTTTGAAAACCCACCTGTTTAAGAAGGCTTTTGGCAACCTTCTTACCTAAGTTTCCGGATTTTATTTTTTTTTTTGCCACCTGCGTCATCCTTGTTGAGTTTGCCCTCCTCCTCTTCTTATTGGTATTGTTTTTATCTCTTTTGCTTTGTTTTATTTTTAGCCGCCCAGAGTTCCTATTTGGAAGATGGGCGGGATATAAGTGCAATAAATAAATAAATAAATAAATAAATAAATAAATAAATAAATAAATAAATAAATAAAGCAGTAGCTAGTTAAAACATCAATCAACATAACATTTTGACTCAGCGTGAAGTCAAGGAACATTTTTTAATTAACTGCTGTAAATAAATCTGCTAGTTAGCTTCAAAACTGTGTGCCAATTACTGTGTAGGATGAAAACTGTTAAAAAGACTTCCAGAAGTAGCTACCTCCTGTGAATTATGCTCAAATTTCACTTTCTAACTATCAATCTGCACTGGGAGCAGGAAATTCTGTAATAAATACAATTGGATCATTCAATCATTCCAGTGAAAAAAGCAGTAGTGTTACCTGACCTCACAGGAAATTGCCTGTTTTGCCTTCAGATAAGTCTTGGCTACACTTGACTAGAAAAACCACAGGAAGAAAGGATATTTAGTAATTCAGCAAGATAAAAAAAATCCTATTAATTATACTATGTACTTCTTAAGCAGCATCTAAGAAACAGTTCTACACCTTAAAGACCTGTGCTTCCCCAAGTCCTTCTGAATCAGTTTTTGAATGTGCCTAGATGCCCTAAGCCAGGCGTGTCCAAAGTGAGACCCGGAGGCCAAATGCGGCCCATTTAAAAATTTCTAGTGGCCCGCAGCCTCTTCTCCTCACCGGCTCAGCCTGCCACACATCCCCTTCAGCTTGCCCCTCCCCATACTGGATGGAGACGTCACGTCAGCTTGCAGTTTTATGGTTTGCCTGTCCTCCCTGCCTCCCTCTGTCCCCCCAGCCACCTGCCTAGCCTACCCACCCTGGGCCAATTGCTGTAGCATCCTCCCCACCTCCTTGCAAGTCCTAAAAGGGTTGTCAAAGTCCAGCTTGGGGCCCCAATGTGGCTGAATTGTCAGCTCCTATACATTTTCACCTCACCATATCTGGACCTTCTTGCAAAAATAGTGTGTAGACAGCCCTGCCCTAAGCACATCCAATCTCGCCTGATTTCAGAAGCTAAGCAGAGTCACCTCTGGTTAGTACTTGGATGGGAGACCACCAGGGAATACCTGGTGCTGCAGGTGCATGGAGTAGGAACTGGCAAACCACTCCAGTATTCCTGCCAAGAAAACTCCATGGACATGGGGTCACAAAGAGTCGGTCACGACTGCAACAATCACACACACACACACACACACACACACACACACACACACACACACACACACACACACACACACACACACACACATTCTCGGTTTACATGCAGACATAGGTCTATCAAATTATGGGGTTGGTAGAATTTTAAATAATTTTAAACCAGGCATACGCCTGTTCAGTCTTAGATCCCATCTCTGCTCACAGACTGAGTAGCTTTTGAGGGTGTGCCATCCTACATAAAAAAATTGAGGATATGTAACATAACATTCATGAGGATCCATTCCTTGGATCACTGTTTTTGCTTTGACCTCTTGTCACCCTGGCCTGAATTAGGCTCATAAGATGAACAATGGCCTAAATAGGCTCGTTAGGGAGACAATAGTATCCTTAGCCTTAAGGTGAACAATGGCCTAAGGTGCTGAAACCTATCAAGAATGGGTCATTAGCTATGGCCTTGGTGGTGAAGGCTTTTTGATTTGTCTCCATACTTTGTACTTTGGAAAGCACAGCCTGATAAGTAGCAGATAGACTATGCCGGAGCCCACCACCTCTGTTGAGGGAGGGGTTTTCAATGCTCACATGAATGGCAGTAAGGGAGTCCAGTAGCCATGACTCAACTTCCAGATCAATGAGGGATGTGTGTATAGCAGAGGTGGCCAATTTCCAGAACTCTGAGGGGCCCACACATGCCCATACTGCATCCACAATTACTCCAGGAGGGTGAGGCATCACTTGCCCTTGCATTTGTCCAGTGACCTTGTGTCTTTAAAAAACTGGATAGCCTTTATACCCTCTAGTAGCCAGAGGTTTTAAAATATTTTAAGATTGGTGGAAGGGAGTTTATGGACCCACGAATCATTGGGAAATGATCTGCTTTAATACCCAAGGGACACAAGCCAGTTTCAGGGTACAGTAATGCAAGAACTCAGAGGTACTGAGGGTCTTGGGGAGCCCCATGTTGGCCCTCCTTGATATATGCCCTAAAAGATTTTTTCCAACAAGTATTCTAATATCTGTCTTTAAGGTGAAGTTGAGGGGAGTAAGTGGAAGCCACTGCTCTTGTTAAGTGGAAACTATTGCTCTAACAGCTCAGAAGGTAATTGATACGGATTTTGGCATTTGCTGGACTATAAATTCCATAGGTCTCCCATCTGGAACTTCTACCTAACAGCCACTTTGATGTGCCTCACCTGAGATAAAGACCTAAAATGGATCTGGAATGGGAAACGTAAGCAGAACTAGCCTTACTTAAACCTTAAAGCTCTCCACTTGAAGTTTTTATCCCAAAGTGAGGTGTCTTTTGATCAAGTAGAATTTCCTGAATGGAGAATTATAGGATTTATAGCCTAATTAATCCATAAATCCCATCCAATTATTGACTTGTGTAATTAGCTGTACTGTTGCCAGAATGTTCATGCTGAAAAGGCCACTGAAAATGTATCACCAATATCAACAATTGAATTATAATTTTTCTTCTCATCCCCCCAATACTATAACCAGAATACATCTAGGTCTGTGGCTTGAAAATTGTGCTCTATGCCTCTGTAAAAGTGGGCTATGCCCATAACATACCAAATAACACTTGTCTGTCTTATGGGTGCTAATGGATTCCTGGTTGTCTTTGCTAAAACACAGAGACATGGTTATTTTGTTGAGAAGCAAGTTGCAGCTTTTCTGTCTTCTTCATAGAACAGGAGAAATGTTTCACTTAAACCATTTTCCAGCACTAGTTGTGGAGATGTTTATACATTATTATATAATTAACTTAAAACACATAGTTAAAATAATGTGAGAACCCTTGCCATGTTGCAAAGATACCAATGGGAAGACAATTTCAGTGGACCCTCATATAACAAACGGTTTGTATAACATAAAATCTGTACAACATAAAACATTCCGGAGATAGGGGAAATTTGCTTAACAGAATCACCTATGGGGCCGAATCTGTACAACATGAAAACAGTCAGAATTAGGGATTACTCTGTTTTCAATGCATTCGTATGGGAAATTTGTATAAAGGAAAATTTGCTTAACATAATTTCATTTGGAATGAATTAATTCCTTTATACAAGGTACCACTGTATGTTGCTTGTAGATTCATTTGTATAACAGAGAAAGACGACACCCAACAACCACAAAGCATTTTATGTTGCAAGATATTTTCAAACTCCCATCTCAAACAGCTGAATTTGTTATAATATGTCAACAGTCAGCATAGTGGTGAAGCTGCTGGACATCTTGAAGTCTAAGAAGTCATGATTTGATACCAGCAGTACTATCCCAAAATGTGATTTGGCATCAATTCAGAAGCCTTTGTTAGAAGCTTCTGATCAGGTGGCACATCTGTGTTCTGGAGCGAGGAGAGAAAGCTTCATACAGTAGCTGAGGAATTATTAAAGCCATGTGCACTGGAAATTGTGAAAGCTGTTTTGGGTTCTGAAGCACACGAGAAAATTCAGCAGATTGCACAGCAATCACCCGGGCAGCCTTGTCTACATATAGCGATCACCTACGTAGGTCTGTCTGCACAATTGTATAGTGATTGCCTACAGAGGCCAACCTTGGAAAAGAGCCAAGGTAGCCCTCTCTAGGCAATGCCATAGCAATTGTCTAGATACCCTAGAGCAGGGGTCCTCAACCTAAGGCCCAGGGGCTGTATGCAGCCCCCCAAGGTCCTGAATCCGCCTCCCAGGACCATTTGCAATCCCCTACCTACCCCCTGCTTTGTGAGCAAGCCAGCCTCTGTAACTGCTTCTATTGCTGAGGCAGTTCAAAGCAGTGGGCTATGTCACTTCTCCCACTCCCCCAACTACTACCCAGATGGTCGGGGTGCCGGGTGCAGCCAAGCGGGGCAATTTAAAACAGAAGGCCTGCGGCAAGGTCTCCCACTCCCTCCATGGCCTTGGGGCTCCACCCCTGCTCCTCCTCCACCCTGCCCACCTGCCTTCCTTGTGTGGCTGCTGCCTGTGTTATTGTAGTTATGAGGAACGATGCGGATGTAATGTAGTGAGTGCCAGGCTCTCCTCACTTCTGTTTGTTGTTTTTTTGCCCCCCCCCCGCCCCTTTAAGAGATACTTAAGAGACTAGAATGCTGCCCGGAGCAGAGCAAGACAGCAGAACGGAGGTGAGCCAGCATTCTTTTCTTCCTTTTTTTCTCCCTCCCCTCACGCAGACAGCAGCCAGGAGTGCGGAGGGGTGGGAACACAGGAACAGCAACAAACCCCCAAGATCTCTGGTCCAAATTTAAGTGCCCAGTGGATCTTAGGGGTTGTGTGAAAAGGCCCTGAGTTTGCCTGGGCTGCCACCTCCCCCAGCCACTGCCACTGTAGGAGGAGGAGGAGGAGGAAGAGGCACAGCAGAGGGTTGCCCCTCCCTCCCCCCCTTTTTTCCATGTGGGACTTTCCCCCCCTATAATCCGGCCCCCAGTGGTGTCTGGGGAGTGGTGGACTGGCCCGCTGTTTGAAAACTTTGAGGACCCGTGCCCTAGAGGCAAGCTAGCCTTCCCTTTCTACATCCCCAAGGAACAGCTGATCCTGAAGGGCATGGGAAGAGAGGGAAGCCCCTATGAATGGAACATAAAGGGGGAGGCATATTATTCCTTTCACATTCAGCAGGGTCACTGGAAACAACAAATATGAATATGAAATATCTGATACATCACCAATATTCATTGAATATAACAATTCATTTTTCCACCCACATCTCTGATACTCACCATAATGTGAGTATCTTTATCACACTGATATGAGGTGGCATTCCAAGGGAATATGCTAAGCAGGGTTTTTGAAAAGTGCAGGGAAATAATTCAGTTTCTTGGTAGCAAAAATGATAATTTATGCCATGACTGTGAAAGAAGAGATGCAATACTTCAACTGGCCTGCTTAGCAGATACATTCACTATCACATGAATGAATTAAATATATCAATGCAAGGATATGGTAAGAACATAGTAACAGCTACTGAAATATTATCTGCTTTTTCTGAAAAACTAACATGCTGAGTTGAAAATAAGAATTTTGCAAACTTTTCTCTGCTTGATGAAATTAGAAAAATCACTATTTTGCCTGAAATTGTAACACATTTGCAACAACTGAGTGCATATGTTCATGGATATTTTTCCATGGGATATATTGGCAAAGATCATTGATGGATACTGGATCCACCTCTTTTTGACCTTAATTCTATAGATGATGGTATTTTAATAAAGGGCAATTTTACTGAAATATGGTGCAATGCATGTATTTTGATGGAATTTGAAAAACTGGACTTAGAACAGTTCTGGTGTGAACCATTTCCACAACTGGCAAAGGTAGCATTGCAGACATTTCTACTATTTGTTACCACCTGAGAGAAATGGAATTTCATCAGTTTTGCACATATAAAACAAACAAACAGAAATCACTTAAATGCAAGAGATGACATACTCGTAGCTTTTTTTAAAAAAAAGAACCCTGCTTTTGGAAGATTATTTAATAAACAACAAATTACCCACTATAAATGATATAGCATTGAAATTGTATATCAATATGAATATGTGTATCTATTTTCTGTAAACAAATTTAGTGTTTTGCAATACATGTAATTTCTGATAAATACATTGGAAATGTATTTCAAGGGGGTGTGAGAACGCATTCAATGGGGTAAGGTAAATGTAAAGGTTCCCCCCGCACATGCGTGCAAGTCGTGTCCAACTCTAGGGGCGGTGCTCATCTCCGTTTTCAAGCCAAAGGGCCAGTGTTGTGCAAGTTTCTGGCTATGTGGCCAGCATGACTGAACACATTTATGTGCACGGTACTTTCCTGTTTTTTCCTGCAGTACCTATTTATCTACTTGCATGCACATGCTTTCGAACTGGCAGGAGCTGAGGTTAACAGTGGGAGCGTAGCCCCTGGGATTTGAACCATTGAGCTGCCGACTTTGCAGCGCTCTAGCCCACTGAGCCACCACACCCCAATGGGGTGCCACTCACTAAAAAGTGGAAGAACTGCCAGTCTAGTTCAACATCCAGGTGAAAAAAATTCCTTATTTGAGCCTATGAGACAAATATTAATTTGATATTAGAGTTGCTGAGTATCAGGGATTCTAAGACAAAATTATAAATAAGCCAGTATAGCCACTCAACTATTTGGTCAAAAGGTAGCTAAACAATATTCACATTTTACAAATGAAGAATGCTGACTCTGAAAGGGACGTGATTAGCATAACATCAGCTGTTCTGCCCCTTGCAATGTTATGTTAAAAGTACAGTTGCTATTGTTAAAACTACTTGGAAGTCAGAGGCACTTGCCAAGCTTGCACAGTTCCAGAAGAGGATTTTATCATGCCAGCAGTGACACTTTGTAACTATGCTATCTTTCCTCTTTAATAGAGGTGATAAGAAAGAGGGAAGAAGAGTTGGGTCTGTCCTGAGCCTATATGCCCATTCATTTCAACCAAGTTTTATGGGAGGTTTAACTATTGTTCGGTTTCTCTACATCCACCCTACCGTTTAGGTAATGTTAATTTAGAAAAGAAACAACTATCATCCGTTCCATCCACATGCAATACAAAAGAGAAATCTTCATGCTAAAACAGATTATATAAGACAAATTCCCCCCTCTTATGCCTTGCTCTGTATAAGAACCAACACTGATGAGCTTTCAGATTAATTTCATCCTCCCATCACAGTATTTTCTATCGAACTGGTACCCTGATTTATTTGCCTCACTTTGCCACAGTGTCTCTTTCAAGCAGTGGCATATAAAGAGATGGCTGCCCTTCTCCGCAGTCCTGGAGACAGCAAAGGACAAGGTCCATTCATTACACAGTAGAGAGGTCCCCCCCCCCTTCTACCACTAGCACAACCACTGGTTGTTTGGAGGAGGCCAGCACTTGTGCCCACCCTCCTACAGAGGGCAGGTTTCCGTCTCTGTTGGCAGTTGACTTTTGCTCTCCCAACCTTAGCCCCAGGGCTTGAACTCTGCTACCAAGTTCAAAATAGCAACCGGGCACAATACTGGCAATTATCACAGGTTCCTTTTCTGTGGGAAAAAATTACCTTGGGCTAGTATTAGATGTATTCAGCTGCTGTTGTTTTTCTCTTTATGATACACTAGGCAGAAGTATGGAATTGAAAGATGAGATTTTAAACATTTAATTCAGGTCAGAATTTGGAAGGTTGCTATTGAAAAAGAGCAGCATGGCACATTGAAGCCATCTGTGCAAGTGAGCAATGGTAGGAAAATGTTCTGGGTCAGATGCTTTTCATTGATTTAGTTTAATCTTCGGGTGGGAGTACACAGACAATTCAAAACCTCTTATGGGAGAAATGACATTCCTTCATAGCAGGATTGTCACTTCACTAGGCTGGCATTAAATAGTTGGGGAAAAGACCACATATCTCTTTGCTTTCTCCTTTCAGGAAAAAAAACAAATAAAAAAGGAGCAAAGTTGTGTGTGTGTTTGGGGGGGCAAGAATCCATTGGGAGTAATATGCTTGTAGCTATGCGTTCTTTTGCACCTTTCTTTCCCTACTGGAAGAAACGGAAGCAAGAAATTACAGAGAAAGTGTTACACATGAAAGGAAGAAAGGTTTTTCTTTGACAATTTGAGATGCTGAAACTTCCCTTTATGGTTTTTCGGCGTTTTTCTTTCTTTTTAGATTCTTTCTTTTGACAAAGAATAAACTCAAGATAGTGAAGGTTAGAAGGTTTATATGTTTAGTAACACACAGGCACATTCAAAGGTACTTGCAACTGTTTCTAGGAATTACAGCCCTATCAGGCAGGGAGTCAAGAGCAGATGTTAAAATAATTAAGAATAAAAAGCAATTATCTTCTTTTAGTGCAATCTGCCTAGGTGTATGGAGGTTTCCACAGGAGTCACACTTTTGTGTTCTGCTCTTTTCTTCCTGGTATCTTTAGTTGTAAACAACAGCAAGAAAAGGACTTTGTGTTGCAGCAAGTTCTAGTCAATTAATTAAACAGGAGGCATCTCGAGAGAGGCGATGAGGGAATTTAGAGTTTCTCTCTTGAGTTCCTTGCTGCTTGCCTTAAATAAGCAGGAGCTGACAAGGGAGAAGCACTTCCTCTCAATTACTGGCTTGCCCAAGGACAGCAGCAACAGGGGAACACAGCCCGGCTCCACACAACAGTCCCCCTTTTTAAAAAAGTGAACTGACATGTTATGGTGGTTGGAGGAATTTTATATAAGCAGAACACTTTTCTTTCTAGAGCCGATAGAAAGCATGAAGATATGCCCTCTGCACCACCCCTACTCCCTGCCCTGCAGCTAGCCCTCAGTTCCCCCCAGTTCATCACCACTTATAAACAAAACTAGGAGTTGTGTGGCAAACCAAGGGAAGGATGAACGGGTTCCGTGAATTCACAGATGACCTCCTAAAGAACTACAGTGACAAGTAAACAACCTGTCCTCTTTCTTTGTGGTCTCTGTGAATTACACGTATGGGTGACTGACAAGCTCATTTATCGGCTGGTGGGATGTCACACCAAGAGAGAAGAAATCACTTCTCTGCCAAATGTAGCATCAGGCTTCACCCTGATGTCCAGTCTATAATGTTTAATGAACGTTGAAGGCTGTGTCATCTGAACACTCTTCAAAGAGCTGTGGACACAGCAACTGCTGCTGCTGCTAAGTGTCAGGCTAAAATAAAAGAAGTCTGAACTAATTTATGATCTTATAGTCGATTAGGGTTTCCCAACATTTTTGAGTCATGGGCAACTTTTATAATAGCCAAGCAATCTGCCCCCCTTGCTATATTTGCATAAAAAGGTGTTTTAATAGGGTAACAAAAACACATGAAAATAGATTTTTCAGAATATCATTCTAACATTAATAGTAACATAATAATACACAATTATTGGGGATATAAATCTGCCTCTACCAGATAAAATTCGAAGAGGAAAAATTGTCAGTACATTTTAATTTACTTTTTAAGAGGCAGAAATGTAGCAATATGAACTACACAACACATGATTGGGGTGCAGCATCTCTGAGTCCCAGGAGTGATGTGCATCTCTCTCTGTGCATCTCTGCGTGTCTCTTGCCTGGGACTCGAGGCTTTTATTGATTACAGTAAACAAGCACTCAAGGGGTGAGTGAGAAGCATTGACATAGAAGAGGCAGCCTGATGGACGTCACGTCACGTAGAGCCATGAATTTCATTGGTGGAGGGGAGAGCTTACCTGAGGGGCGATGGCAGCTGTTTGTCCTGCAGCCCCCTCTCACAGGCTTCCTGGCTGATCTGGGGGGAGATACAGACCGAGCTGGTTTCCTGAGTATATGGGCTTAGCTATGGAATGCATTACCTTCCATCCGGGACCTTCCCGCTCAGACAAAGAGGTTAATGGTTCCCAAAGGCCTCAGCCATGCAGGAAGCTGGGGTCATAATTCTCCCCAGGGGGACTTCTCTACATGGAAATGACTCTTCCTCCATGTCTCCTCCTACCAAAAAAGCCCCCCTTTTCCCTTGGGGCACAAATAAACACTTTTCTCTCTCTCTCTCCATGGTCCCATCCTTCCCCATATCTCTTCCCTCACTATTCCCCCCCCCTTGCCTTCCTCTTCTACAACAGATCGGACCCAGAAGCATCTTCCCACCAAGGTTCCCTCTCCATTCATTGTGCCACCATCGCTGCACCCAGAAGAGCAGGAGATCCAGGTGCAACGTAAGGCGCCGCCGCCAGCACGGCAATCCTGATGTCCTCTTGGGCATTGGTGTTCCTGGAATGCACTCTGCACTCACCTCATTCAGGCCTCTTTGAGCAGGACTAATGCTGAGATCTGAAAGGCTGGTGCCAGTCCTCCAGTGGTGGATGAAGTGGAGCAGAGAGGACTGGGTGGTTCTTTCAGAGAGGGTAGGAGTGATGCTCATGCATAAAAGAAAATTCCATGCAAAGAGGTATAGATATAATAAGAACTCTAGGTTGCCTCTGCGAGTCAAGATAATTAAAAAAACAGCATTGTCTGTAACATATTTAATATAATAAATAATTGCAATTCATAATAACAGTGGCACCCCCCCCCCCCCCCAAAAAAAAAACACTTTGTGATCCGCACTCCCCTAGGTTGGGAAACTGTGTAGTACCTGAAGAAGCTCACCAACACTTCCCTACAAGGGCTGGTTGTCTTCCTCTCAGGTGTCTTCTTGAGATTCCTAGGCTTAGACTTTTACTTCTGGGGGACTAACATACATGAAGAGATGATGTTGTTAGGGTGGGCCCAACATGTCACTGGTCCTACATGTGTCAGGTCACACACTGGATCTAGTGTTTGTATCTAGGCAGAGAGAAGATGACCTGAAGGTGGTAAACCTTGAGTCTTCTCTCTTGTCATGGTCAGATCATGACCTGCTGAGATTATATACAATTGTGCCCTTCTGTGGGGAGGACATAGTTATTAGAGTGATCTGCTACCCAAGATAGTTGGATCCTGTTGGTTTCCAAAATGTACTTCAGGGTTTTCCAACTGATCTGTTTGGCATTCCTATCAAACCTCAGGTTATCCATTGGTATTCAGAGGTGATCCTGGTAGCTGACAGATCACAAACTTCTTCATTGCAGGTCCCAATCTTTACCACGGTCTACAGAAGATTTGGTGGTGATGAAGCAATTAAGAAGAGAGCTAGAAAGCAGATGGATGAAAGCTTCCATGGAATGCAATCTGGCTATAGTGAGTCAAGGAGATGTCATAGAATTGAAAGACAGGAAAGTCATGCCAGAGAATGTGCAGTTCAGATATAATTGCAGACATGGGCTCAAAGACTCAGACTTGGTCCTGAAGACTTGCCCCCTGAGAAAAGCAGAAATTGGGTTGATTAGAGCAATTTTAAAAGTAGTTAAAATAATCAAAACAAAACAGAAAACAAAACCACTGACCTAAAGGCTGCTTCCACTGTCTGAAGAAAAAGACTTTGCCTTCTGGTCCAACATGAGGCAGAAGGGCATAGAGTTTGGGGGTATTTCACCTCCTGGGAGCAGTGATGGGCTGCTTTCATTTCTTTGGCAGCCCTGTATTTTAGAGCTTAGTTCTGGCCACTGTTAAGATAGGTAGTTGATATGCACTGATCTGTGCTGTTTTCCCCAGTTCCCTGAAACATTCCAAATGAAATATAGTTGCTCTGAGCCAGTGCAATTTCCACAAGAAGCCTGTGGGAAACCAGGCCTAATTTTAAATGTCTGGGGAAAAAATATTTGCATCATAAATGCCTTCATATAAATAGCTACCATTATTGATAGGTGTTGATCTAGCAAAACTGAAAAGGCATCATTAAGGATAGGACTAGCAGCAGAGTGAAAACAAGGAAATATTATGGGTTAAGATGGAAGATCTGGTTTGCATGGACTCCTCAGGCTAGCACTGACCAGATTTACTAATTTAATTTAATTTAATGGACTAAGGCTTCCGAAAACTGTCAGCTGCAAAGTCAGCAGTTTGGTGGTTCGAATCCCAGGTGCCACGCAGTGGGGCAAGCTCCCACTGATAACCCCAGATCCTGCCAACCTAGCAGTTCGAAAGCATGTAAATGCAAGTAGATAAATAGGTACCACCATAAAAAGCAGGAAGGTAAAAACAGTGTTTCCTTGCAGCTATGCCGGCGATGTGGCCATGGACTTGCACAACACTGGCTCTTTGGCTTGAATACGGAGATGAGCACTGCCTCTAGAGTCGGACATGACTAACACACGTGTGCGGGGGGAACCTTTACCTTGTTTAAAATCAGAGGTAAACTCCTAGAATCAAGGTTCCTCATATGGGTACATATCTGGGAGCCCTCCATTTTCTTCAAAAATAAGCTGTTCATTGATCTAATTGGCCTGTACTTTCATTTCCAATTTATATACATTTACCAGTTGCTTTTCAATAGAGTAAGTTCAGCAATGGGCAGTTATACTTGGCCAGCATATATGCAGGAGGAAAGGAACAATAAATATTATTAAAGCCCTTAAAGCTGCCCTCCATATTTTCCTGCCTATTTGGGCAATCATTATGGAAAAGCCATATGATACTACAGTATCTCTCTAGCTTAGAAAAAAGAAGACTCTGGAAGTGAAACATGAAGAGAAAGAAGGAGAAGTACAGAGAGATTTTGAAACCAAAAAGAAGGATAAGACAATCAAGCCTAGTAAACTATTTATCTGTTCATAGCTTTCTCTACCATGATTTTAATTCTTGGATGATATTTAATGTTTTGGTGCTCTATTCCAACCTGAATATAGAAAGGGCTTATTTTTCTAATTAGCTACTTTTGTCATGTGTTACTTTGTGCATTAATTAACCGAGACATAGTTACCTTTTATCTGTTCACCAGAAAATTTTCCCATGGTAATGTGCAAGGTCTTTCCAGTTACAGTATTTGAATTTCTTCCTTGTCTGTACCTGAAACAAATTCAACAGAGAACTGGGAACCAGGAGACCTTGATTCAAATCCCTGCCTGCTCACTAAAGGTGTAGCACTGGCAAAGCCACCTTTTAAATATCCTACAATGCTTGGGAGCTCTACTAGGGTTGCCATAATTTTGAAGTGTGGGAACTGAGTAACACAGGCATATGAACCACACCCTTTCCAAAGAAGTTTGTAAAAAAATTATCTGCAGCTGTCATGGGAGTAAAATGATGCACTTCCATTGAATGCAAAGGGATTAGTAGGTCAACGTTATTACTAAGGTATTCAGAATTTCCACTTCTAGAGATAGAAGCATGCTTGAATGATTTACATAGAGGTGTTGAAGAACAAAGTCTTGCATTTTTCAGTAGGGCAGTAATAATGATAATGTGTACTTCCCCTGATTACAGTAATGCTAATCATAATAGCTTGATGTCCAAATACAACAATCAGTGCATTTATTTATTTACTTATTTGGGAAATGACCATCCAAATTCTGACTCCAACATAATACATGCTACTACAGGCCTGTCTAGAATGTAGTGGGATTTACACTAAGATGCACAGACATAGATTTACTTCTGCAAACAGTCTTTTCAAAATTAAATTGGGTCAAGATTATGACCAGTATCCAAAGAATGGCAGATTCTTCAAAAAGCTTTGTAGATATTGCTGTACAGTGCTTTCCAAGGATGAGTGTGGAATACAGAGGCAAACCTAAAGCCTTGTCCTTGCTCCCAGGTGATCCAACAGCACAGGTTTTGCTACTTCTAGGAAGACATTTCAGAAAGCCCAAGTAGGCTGAGCTTCAGATTCTGAGATGCAAGGAGCAGATCCTAGAAAGACTGATGAATGCACATGAAAGGTAGTGAGCATGGTGAGCAGAGGCGTAGACAGGATTTGGAGCTCCTGGGGACAAAGTTCATTTTTGCACCCTTCCTGCTGCGCCCCCAAATTGTACCCACCCAGCAACGGGGGGGCGAATTCTGCGGGTGTGGGGTGGGTGCATGCGTGCGTGCGTACATGCCTTACACATCTCCCACCAAGGCAAGGGGAGAGGAGCTGCTTCACTGCTCGCCTGGTGCACAGTGGTGGAGGCAGCAGAGGGTGCACAGCTTCCTCCTCCTCCTGCTCCCCCTCCAGGAGCCCCCAGATTGCTGCACCCGGGGCAGATGTACCCTTCTGCTCCCCCTCCCAGATATGCCCATGATGGTGAGAAAAGAGAGAATATACTAAGAGTTGGTCAGACAAAAATCATGATACCTGGCAGTTCAAGAAAACAGCCAGTCACACCTCACTCCTCCCAGTACAAACCTTGGGCTGAAACAGACATGGCATAGGAGATTCATGTTCAGAGCATCTGACATTTTATTTAGCATTTCCCTAAAAGCAAGGGAGACAAAACTGAATAATTTCAGGGGTGCAATGTAAGGCTGTGCTTCCCCATTTCCTTCATAGCTTTTACCTGACTTAACCCCCATCTTCCCAAACTGCCCTTTACCTTGCTTTTAGGGTAAATGATAGCTAATTGGTTTGCACCTGATATTGACTTAGCCAAACTAATAAGATAAGTGGAAGCAGGTCAGACATAGAGTTGCTTTGGGGATGGGAGTCCCTGTTTCTGAGCTTTTACTAAATAGATGGATATCACATAACTCATAGATTACATGTGGCCTCCTCTCTTTTCTGCACTGTGAGAACATTGCAAGGACATGTAGGTATGCCAATGTAAAAACATGGAGAATCATGCTTTAGGAAGCATAATTCTTTTTTAAACCCAAGTGTACCCCCTCAAAGGGCTGGTGAGTTTCCCACCCTGAACTTGGAAGTGGAGTTCTGGCTGTATCCAATTACAACAGTAAGGAAGATGCGGGGTGTGGTGCATCCAGGAACTGTAAAAATGGGCACCCAGAGCTTCCAAGTTTTTCAGTCCTGTTTCTGTCAAGCAGTAATTTGTAGAAACCTCTTCTGATCCAGAGATCCATCTTCGGAAGCGTAACCTGCTAAATGTCTGCCACGGTGTCTGCTTTAAATGCATGGCATCAGAGATGGTATAATGGAAAGAAAAATTAGCCTTAGCAACCATAGATTTATAGGTGCAGCAATATATTGAAAGCAAACACATGCTGTTGCAGCACCTGTTTATGTGAAATGAAAAACGCTTCCTCTCCTTTTTCTTGGGCTAATTTCTTGCCACTAATCTCGTTTGCCGTGGCAAGTAGGTGTGACCTGCATGCTTTGGTGGCCTTGACATCACTTATCTCCTGTTCTTCTCTTTTAGCCAAGCCAAAGCTAGCAAATGACATTTGAAAAGCAGAACAGCTTTGCCCATAACATAGCTAAAGAAGACCTTTACTTCATGCTTATATAGTATTAAATCCATAGAATGATGCCACACTGAACACCATTGAACTTGCAAACAAAACTCTTGAAAGGAGGAGGCCACAGAAAGCCAATCCTGCCCTACTGAGTGTGTGTCTGGTGCTTCATCTTTATGGCTTGTAATTACAAGCAACAAAAAGTCAATTTATTTCTACACAGGCAATTCTCTGTTGGGAGTTGCACTATAAGAGGCTGGAGAAGGAGTATTAAATGCTGGTGCCAACAGGAAGGGTCTGACCTTTCAAAAGCTTTGAAGCTCAGAACTCACATCTCCCAATGACTTTAATGGCAAAGGTATGGTTGCTCAGCAGCTAAGTAGGCCATTGAAATAACATCTGATTGTTTGTGCCCTCATTGCTTAAGGAGGAGAACAGCCTTCTTTGTGGGTTATTTTCTACCAGTCTCACAAATTCATATTGGCAGGAAATCCCTGAACTAACCATACATTCTAAACCATAGACAAAACAAAGAAATGAATGAAAATTAGCAGGCTGTAGTCCAGCCATTCTCAATTGGGGCCATATGCCCCCCCCCCCAAGGGCGCCATGGCATATTTGAAGGGGGACACAGACTGGAAACAATTCTCCACATGCCAACTTATAAGGTCTGTTTTGAAACGTATGCAATCACAATTCAGCCTATATTTGTTTAATATTGTTTTTTTATGGCTGTGTGACCAAAAAAAGGTAGAGAATGGTGGCAGCACAGTGACCTAGGTTTAAACTCTCTCCCCCCCAATTATCCCCACCCTAACCCTGTTTGTAATTCATTTCAACTCAGGAAAATTGCTCCCTTATCTAGTTTATGCAGCCAGTGGGGGCTGACCGCAGGCTCAGAGTACTCCCAGGTGATCCCATTCCTGCCTGCCTCCTTCCCTCCATTGTATATGTAAATACTTTATTTATTTATTTATTTATTTATTTATTTATTTATTTATTTATTTATACTTGCTTCTCTCTCTCTCTCTGTGTGTGTGTGTGTGTGTGTGTGTGTACGAGAGAGAGAGAGAGAGAGAGAGAGAGAGAGAGAGAGAGAGAGAGAGAGAGAGAGTAGGTGGGTGCCCACTTTTTATCTTCTCATCTTTGGCTCTGCTTATCATTGGCTGCTGTGCTTTATGCCCTCTCCAACCACTATGGGCAGAAGCCTTGGCATGCAGTTCATCTACTTGCAAAGAGGAAATACATGTGCAGGGGAGTGCTTTTAGGCTCTTGCCAACCGATGGGGGGATGGGGCACTGTTCTCCTCCGGAGCTTTTAATAGCAGTGCGATCCAAAGAAATTAGCACTTGACATTTTACCATTTGCAAATTAAATCTGGCACTAAAGCACAGCAGAAGAAGCCACCTTGGTCTCCAAGCAAGCAAGCAAGCAAGCAAGCAAGAAGAGTTGGAACAGCTGACCTTGGGCAAGTTATCATCTCCCTGCCCTAATCTAATAATGTGCTGTGTTACAAAGATAAAATGCAACCCCTGCACACACACACACGTGAACCATTTGGAGTTCCTTAGAGGTTGAGTGAGATAGAAAGAGGGTAAAACAGGCAAGGCGTAACATGGTGATGCTTTGTTGAGGAGCAGCAGACAAGATTGTGCTGGGTTGAGTTGCTTTTAGTTTTTATTTTGCTTTATCAAAGTTGTGTTTTTCCTTTTGGGTTGTTTGTGTTTCTTCCCACCTCTCTCTGTCTTGACCTCTAATTAATTTTTTAATTGTTTTCCTCACTTTTGCCACTGAAAACAAGGATCCAGTGCCATCGGGTATGGGTTTTTCCCCATGGCCTATGAGGAATTGCATGCCCTGAACAAATTTCTTGTTTTAGGCCTATAACTTACCTTCAAGAAACTGGCCTGTCCGGTGTCACAATTGTGCTACTTCTTTAGATGCTTCATGAGTAATTAATTAATTAGGCATCTCTACCTGTCCAGAATAGCTCACAGACTGTCTGGAGGAGCTATTTGTGCACTTCTCCCACCCAACTGCGAGGTAACGTCCCAGCAAGTGATGTGTTGTCAAGTAAGAAGCATATTTTCAAAAGAGAATATCCCCTCTCCATATTGCAAGCAGTTTCTCCTTGCTAGAGCAAACTCTCCTGTGACCTGGGAAAGGAAAAAAGATGGAAAGCAAAGCAAAGCTGACCTACAGCTGGTTAACATCACTACAGCCCTGACTGTGGCCGCTGGTGAGTGGACAAAAACCACTGCAGAATTGGACTGTGGTTTGTTCACTCACATGGTCTTGAATAGTAAACAGGTACTAGAAGACATGTTGAGGTTTAAATGGAGTGGCGCAGCAAAAAATTGAAGCAATTGCCCAAATTAATTCAATTTACTCCATAAAATATCTCAGATAACCTTCGGATTAATGGTTTCCATGACAAGCACGTGCACCATGTCATGTCCACAGTAATGGCACACATTTCAAAATGTATTTGTTGGCTTTTGAATAAACAATAAAAGCAATTAAGAGTCTTGTAGCACTTGGAAGACTAAAAGGTTTTATTTGACACACATTTTCAGTGAGTGCAGTTCACTTCTTCAGATGCAAATAAATTTGGGCTGCTGTCTATAACTATTTATAACAAATAAAGCTAATTAGTTATTTAAGTGCTGTGTGTGTGTGTGTGTGTGTGCGCGCGTGATTCTGCTCCATAAGCTACCTGTCTGAATGAACAGTTTCTAGAGATGATTTTATCCTCAGTGTCACAGAAAAACCAAATACAGTAGGGATGGACACAAAATGAAAAACGAAATGTTGTTTTGTCATTTCATTACATAACAAAACGAAACGATGAAGCAGCATTTTGTTACAGATGAGAAGAAATTCTCGTTTTTTTCATTAACACAAACTGTTTCATTTCCTCTGTAAAACAGCTCACTGCCACGGGTTTAAGAAAAGCACCAGTGGCCCATGGGCCAGCTGGTTGGCCCAAGATTTTTTTAAAAAGACACCCACCAGCCTCCCCATGGGCCAGCTGGTTAGTGGGAGAGAGAAACAAACCACGACCATGGCCCCAGCAGGGTAAAAAAATTAAAAATAATAAACGCAAAACAAAAAACAAAATAGGAAATGAATGTCTTTTAAAAATTCATTTCATAATAAACAAAATGAACTGGGGAAGAAACGAAAAATGAAACAAAACACCATTTTGGCACTTCGTGCCCATCCTTAAAATACAGCATTGGACCTCACTCTAGTACTCCATTTGAGCTTCTGAAGTAGACATGGGCATGACTCGGCGAAATCCTTGTTTCCATTCTCGTTCGTCGTTCTCGTTACGTAACGAGGAACGAGAACGACAATTACTCCGCTCCAGCTCGAATCCGACCCGATAAAGATAAATTGGGTCTGATTTGTCGTTGTCGTTCATGGCATCGCGGCGCCGGCGATCGCACGATGCCAAGCGGCGCAGCACAGAAAAAAAGTTTTAAAAATAAAAATAAATCCGATTCCCGGCCATAAAAGCAGGCAAAAATATGCCTGCCTCAGTGAGGGCACCTACCAGAGAGGGGTGGTTTCTGGGGGGGTCCCCAGCCTTCCCCTCCTCTCCTGTCCTGGGCTGCTGGTACCAGGCTGGGGGGGGCATCCTCGCCGTCTCTCTCCATTTGCCATGTGGTGGTGGTGGGGGAAATCCAAAATGACGACCGCAATTTTTCTTTTGAAATCGTGCTCCAAAAACCCACCAAAGCACCACAGAAACATGTGAAAATTAGGTATTTTAAATGCCTGATTTTTTATAGTAGCAGCAGTGGGTTTTTCTTGCAATAAAACATCTCCATTGATTTTATTTTTATTTTTTTACACCTGCGCAGGCGCAGTGATGGGCTGGCCATGGGATGGGATGGGACCATGCAAATTTTTGGAGCCATTCCACCAATCGCATGGCCAGGTTTTGACTGAGACTTCTGGGTGTGCCAGAGAGGGCATTAAAAGCCCACAAACCCGAACCCTAACCCTAATCCTAACCCTAACCCTAACCCAAACGCCTGTACGCTATCCTTCTTAGTGGGTCAGAGGCACCCAGAGGTGCAGCCCAATAACCCACCCTAACCTTAAATGTAACCCTAACCCTAGCCCTTACCCTAACCCCACCAACCCTAATCCAGATCTGTACGCAAGTACACTTCCCTTCTTAGTGAGTCAAAGTGGGCGCCTTGCAGAGCCCACTCTCACTATCCCATTCCCAATCCCTAACCTGTACACGGGTACGCTAGTATGATGCCCTTCTTAGTGAGTGAGTCAGAGGCACCCAGAGAGAGGTGCCTCTGCCACTTACCCCCCCACACACCCTAACATATGTAAAAAATAAATATGTGGCGGCTCCGCGAAACGCTTCCCTTCCCTTCTTAGTGTGTCAGATGTCAGAGGCACCCAGAGAGGTGCCTCCCAGAGCCCACTTACCCCAACCCTAACCCTAACCCCAACCCACAAACGACCAAACGACAAACAGAACGACAAATTTTTGAAAATTATCACGACAAACGGAAACGACCCGAAACGGGCCTGTCCTGACAAACAACAACTCGAAACGTCATTTTTTCTGGTCGTGCCCATCTCTGTTCTGAAGTGCAAATTTTTGTGATTGCTGACAATCATTTTGCCCCTATCAGAAAAATCTAGTCCACCCTCCAGCACTTTAGGCTTAATTAACCCACCAGGTGCTTGTAATCAGGTCACCTATTTGGCATTATTGTACCGTGACTATTTACTCAAATAAATAAATAAACAACCATTATAATGAAATATTATTTTTAGCTTGCCAGAGGATTTAACAAAACAGGTTTGAAAGCTCATTAGATGTTTAATTAACGGTGCATTCCCCTAAACCCCAGGTGACCAATCTGGAGCATGGATGGTAGAGGATTGTGGCATGTATCCATAGCAGTGCAACGTCCCTAAGGCTCAGCAGGGGCATAGCATCAGCCTTGCATCCCGGGCCTGAGTCTATGTCCTCTAAACTGTTATCTGCCAATTTAGAAGCCCAGGGACTGGACAGCCTAATATTTGTACTTTGGGCCACACTACTACAGTCCAAGCTTTGTACTTGCCTTTATGCCACTTTTTCCAATCACTTAAGTGCCCTTGCAGGGCTTTCATGGAATACTGTATCGAACATAATGATAACAGTCATACTATTATCCTTTTTTCTTTCTTCATTGAATTGTCTCACATATCGCAGTAACTTGAGATCTGGGTGCCAGAGGTAGCCTAGCATCAGAGCATGCCTTAATAGACTTGGCACAATTGCCAAGTATCTCCTTCGCATTAGGTAAATGCTCTCCAATCAGTAGGAAATCACTGACAATTTATGTAGAAGAAAAGGGATAGGATTCTCTATCTCACCAAAGAAGGATGCCATAATAAAATTGTCTGCATTAGAAAAATAATAACAGGCAGCCTGAGTCAGACAAAGATTGCACTATGAGGTAGACTAAGAATGACCCCAAAAGGTGGAAGATTGGACTGTACTGGCCTTTCCCAACCTACTGTCCTCCATCTGTCAAACTACAACTCCCATCATTCCCAGCCAGCATGCAAAAGGCTGCAAGGGAACAGTATTTGCGGATGGATATCTCCTTGCAGATCTGTGATACAAACAGTGGACTCCAGCACCCCTATCTCAGTAAAATGAATGCAAATACAGTAGTACCTTGGTTTATGAGCATAATTTGTTCCGGAAACAAAGCACCCTTATATCAATGCAAATTTCACCATAAGAAATCATGGAAACTCAGATGATTCGTTCTGGAGTCCCATAGACTACATACAGTACACACAAAATGCCAAAAGTCACAAATAGACATGGGCACGACCAGAGAAAATGACGTTTCAGGTCGTTTCCGTTTGTTGTGAAATTTTTCAAAAATTTGTCGTTTCCATTTGTCGTTTGTCATTTGTTGTTTCCACCGTGATTTAGCGCGATTTGACTTCCCAGAGCATAGGGGCATCCCGCAATCAGGGCCGGTGGCGGGCGGGGCGGGGTGGTGGGTGGTGGGAGGGAGGTGCGGGCGGGCGGCGGTGGCGGGGGGCCATGCAGGGGGGAGGCGTGGGCGGGTGAGCGGCGGCCACGGGTGGGCGAGTGGGCGGGCGGTGGCGCAGGCCGCAGGCAGGTGGCGGCGCGGGCGGACAGGCAAGTGGGCAGTTAGGATATCACTTAGGATAGAGGTTCTGTTCTTGGCTTGCACCCCAAATGTGTGTGTGTGCAAGCAAATTGAAGTTGGGAAAATAGAAAATAAATGGTAGTATATAATATATTTTTAAAATAAATCCACACCTCCCACTTCCAGTTGAACCTCCCCCTTTATCCAATATCAGAAAAAAATCCTCACAAACTGCCAGAGAAGAAATAAAGAATAAACTGCTATTCCCTTCAGCAGACAAAGCTGCAGGGAATCAAAGAAATTATTTTCTAAATTCAATTCCCTCCCTGCCTGCCTAACTTAAATCCTAAAGCCTCCAGCCTCCCTCCTCAATCTCGATCGGATCACACCAGCACCAGCAGCCAGCCCTCCTCCCTCAACCACATCCATACACCCGACTGCGATTTCTGGAAGGTGCCTCGGCTTTTTATGCCCTCAAGACATCCAGAAGTGTCAGTCAAAAACCTGGCGATGCCATTGGTGGAATGGTTCAAAAAATTTGCATGGTCCCATCCAATGCCGAGCCCAAATGGGCAAGTCTAAAAAAATAAAAAATAAAAAAATAAAATCAATACGACGTTTTATTGCTCTAAAAAAAACCACTGCTGCTTCTATTAAAATTCAGGCATTTAAAATAAATAAATTTCACATGTTTTTGTGGTGATTTGGTGTGTTTTTTGACCACGATTTCTAAAGAAAAATTGCGGTCGCCATTTTGGATCACCCCCACCGCATGGCGAGTTTGGCGACTGGCGAGATGAGGATGACCCCCCCCAGCCTGGTGCAAGCAGTCCAGGACAGGAGAAGAGGGGGGGGAAGGCCGGGGACCCCCCAGAAACCACCCCTCTGGTAGGTGGCAAAGCCTCAGGCAGGCATATTTTCGCCTGCTTTTTTGGCCGGGAGTCGGGGTTTTTTAAAAAAACTTTAAAAAACTTTTTCTGTGCTTCACATTGCGCGATCGCCGCGATGCCACAAAAGACAACGAAAAACCCGACCAAATTTTTCTTTTTTCGGTTCGAGTTCGAGTTCTGACGGCTTAATTATCCTTTCCGTTACGTAACGGAAACGATAACCGAAAACAGAAATGACAATTTCGCCTAGTCGTGCCCATGTCTAGTCACAAAAGAAGTTGACCAGACATCCATGTCCACACCACAGTTTGGGTACCTGGCTGCAGAATCTGCTCTGCTTGGGACTAACAACTAGATTTTGCAATGTGTTTTTAATGTGACAACAATAAAATGCAATTTGTAGCCATATACACACATGACTAGCTGCCATATACACACGACTAGAAATGGTTTTTAAATAAGAAAGGATGTTGAAAACAAACAAAATATAAATATAACTTCACTTTGAAAACATTCCTGTCTAGTGCAAGGGAGACTTAACCCTCTTCCCCCTCTGGGGCTGCCTGAGATGGAACATTGCAGACAATCACCCACAATCCAGCAGAGGGAGGGAGAAAGAGCCACCATGGTCTGACTTGTGATCATATGACCTGCTCCAGTGTTTGTATATATAGACATTGCTTGTTGATCAAGGCAAAATTTAGAATAAATGTTTGCTTGTCTTGCAAAACACTCTTAAACCAAGGAATTATTTTATAGAAAAACATTAATAAGCCTATTCTGAATTCTTCTAAAGAATGTAAGCACTGCATTGTGGAAATTCTGCTAATATATATATTGCTGTATGCAAAAAATGTCCACAGTTTAAGGTGTATGCTAATGTTTAATATGTGAGTAGAATGAAAGGGGGGAAGATGGTGTGAGACAACAGGTGACAATCAGTTTTGCATAGTGTAACTTGCTACCACAAAAGTGGAGAGAGCTTAGAAGCAAAGAAATGTAAACTCTACTGTTTCAAGGTGCATTTCTTTGAAAAGGGTATATGAAGGGTAATCTCATCTCCCTAGAATGTGGTTACATAGAGCTATCCTGAAGAACTTCTCATTATGAATAGAAAATAGTTGTAAATCATATTAAGCAAAACTGTGAGAGTGGACAAGAGATGAGGAGTGTGCTGTCTACTCCTCTGAAATCCCAAGATATCACCCAGGATAAAATGAAAGAATTGATGTACAGAATGGTCGGGAATTTCAAGTTCAAAGAAGATTTAGAAGGGCTAGAGCAGTGTTTCTCAAACTGGGTGCCGTGGTACCCTGGGGTGCCACGAGTGAATAACAGGGGTGCTGCAGCAATTATATTTAACTTTCTGGGTCAAGTGATTTGGGGGTAAAATTAACTAAACTTCCCATAAACATAAAGGAAATAAAGAAAAATTCATCCAAAGAGTTTTATTAATTGCATTAAAGAAAACTGAGCATTAAATTTGCACTGTTTTTTCTTCTTTTCCTAAGTATTCAAACTGCTTTAGTGGTAGCTGTGCCTTGATTTTTTTAAGCCCTACAAGGGTGCCGCAGCAAAAACAGTTTGAGAACCACTGGGCTAGAGCATCCTGCTCCAACAGAGGGCACTGTTTTGGCAGGAAAAGAGGTGATTGAGAGTATGGTGAATGTACTGTGTACTTGCCTGTCAGGTGCAAAAGTTGCACACATCACAAGAAATCTAGATAGTTTGTTAGGGAGAACAGGGAAGGAGCCATTGGTCATGGTACACGTTGGTACCAATGATGTTGGGAAGGCAAAGCAGTCAGCCCTAGAAGCCAAATTCAGGTTGTTAGCAAGAAGATTGAAGTCCAAGGTAGCATTTTCAGAAGGGCTGCCTGTTCCTCTTGCAGGACCCACCAGGCAGGCATTGCTCAGAAGCCTCAATGCGTGGATGAGGCGATGGTGTTGAGAGGAGGGCTTCAGATTTGTCAGGAACTGGAGAACATTTTGGGTCAAGCCAAACATGTTCAGGAACGATGGGCTGCACTTGAACCATGATGGGACCAGATTGCTGGCACTGAACCTCAAAAAGGCTGCGGAGCAGCTTTTAAACTGATAACTAGGGGAAAGCCGACAGGAGCTGGGCAGTATTCGATTTGGGAATGTGTGTACTTGAGTAGTGAAGAGGATGCAAAAATTACTGAGCAGAGTGAGGAGTTAGTCACCAGCACTCCAGCAGAAGGATGCAAGAGGCAGTCTAATGACGCAACTGGACTCAAAAGACTGCATCAGAAAAGCATATACACTGGACCCTCATATAACAAACAGTTTGTATAACATAAAATCTGTACAACAAAAAAATTCCAGAGTACCACTGTATAAGTGTTTGTATGCAAATGGCAAGAAGCCTCCAGAACAAAATAGGGGAGCTGGAATACTTAGCAATAGATATAAATATTGATATTATTAGCATCCCAGAAACCTGGTGGACGGCTGATAACCAATGGGATACAGTTATCCGAGGCTACAAACTGTACTAGAAGGAAAGGAAGGGGCAAATGGGAGGTGGTGTAGCCTTGTATGTCAAAGAAGGGATAAAATCATACAAATTGGAATATCTAGGTGATTTGGAGTCACCATTAGAAACTCTGTGGGTAAGAGTACCAGTCCACAAGGATGGCCTAACATTAGGCATATGCTATCGGCCTCTGACCAATGCCCCTGAGGGGGACTGGCAGTTGGAGAATGTTGTAAAGGAGGCATCCAAGAAGGGAAGCCTGGTTATAATGGGGGGCTTCAGTTAGGCTGGGTGAACTGTTGTTCAGCACATGATAAAGAGATAAAGTTCCCACATATGCTAAATGATTGTTCCCTGGAACAGATGGTTGAAGACCCAACTAGAGGTACAAGAATCCTTGACTTGATTCTGAGTAATATAGAGGATCTGGTGCAAAATGTTAATGTGACTGATCTAATAGGGACCAGTCACATTTTGACTTAATCACAGACTGCAAATCACAGATAAAATCTAACACAGAGACCTTAAATTTTCAAAAAGAAATTTCCCATAGATGAGGAAACAGGGGGGGGGGAGCTGGAGGGGGAAATTGAGAGAGTACAAACAGTCTAAGAGACATGGAGGCTGTTCACAAAAACAATAACAGAGGCCCAATTGTAATGCATTCTTAAAAGGAAAAAAAGGCACTGCCAGGTCCAAGAGGACTCCGATGTGGCTTACAGGAGCTGTTCAGGAAGTGATCAAAAGCAAGAAAAGCTCATTTAAAAGATTGAAGGCTTGTCCAAATGAGGACAACAGGCAGAATCATAAATTCTGGCAAAACAAATGCAAGGCAACAAACTTTGAGGAGCGTATAGCTAAAAACTTTCAAAGAAATAACAATGACTTCTTTAAGTACATTAGAAGTAAGAACCCAACTGGGAAGGCCATTGGACCATTAGACGACAATGGAAGGGAAGGTAAGGTAAGGTAAAGTGATTAAAACCATCCTAAAATATAAAATTAATACGCACATATAAGAGAAGGCGCTGCTGAAGAGCCAACATATCTTTTGCAAGGGCAAATCATGCCTCATTAATCAGTTGTATTTTTTTTAGAGTGCCAACAATTGTTACATGTGAATAAGGGAGATCCAGTTGACATTGTTTATCGGGACTTCCAGAAGGCTTTTGACAAAGTCCCGCACCAAAGGCTCTTGAATAAACTTGCCAGTCATGGAATCAAGGGACAAGTCTTGTCCTGGATCAGCAACTGGCTAAGGGACAGGAAATAGAGGGTAGCACTAAATGGACACTTCTCCAAGTGGAGGGAGGTAAAGAGTGGGGTCCCCCAAGGTTCAGGACTGGGACCCCTGCTTTTCAGCCTCTTCATAAATGATCTAGAAGTAGAAGTAGCAAGGTAGCCAAATTTGCCAACGACACTAAATTATACAGGGTAGTAAAAACTGAAATTGTGAGGAGCTCCAAAGGGATTTCTTGACGCTGGCGGAGCGGGCAAACCAGTGGCAAATGAGCTTCAACATTAGTAAATAAATAAATAAATTATAAACTGATGGGGTCTGAACTCTCTGCAACAAACCAGGAAAGGGACCTTGGTGTCCTGGTGGACAGCTCAATGAAGGTGTCAACCCAGTGTGCCACAGCAGTGAAAAAGCAAACTTAATGCTAGGGATCATTAGGAAGGGTATAGAAAATAAGTCAGCAAGTGTCATTTTGCCTCTTTATAAATCTATAATGAGGCCCCCTCTGGAGTATTGTGTACAGTTCTGGTCACCATACCTCCAGATGGATATTATGGAAATGGAAAAAGTGCAGAGGAGGGCAACCAGAAGGATTAGGGGACTGGAACACCTTCCTTACCATCTGAGGATGCATCAGCTGGGCCTCTTCACTCTTGAATGACGGCGCCTAAGAGGTGACCTGATTAAAGTTTATAAATTCATACACTGTGTGGGCAAATTAGATAAGGAAAAACTGTTTTCCCTATCATACCACACTAGAACTAGGGGGCACTCCATTAAACTTTGGGTGCTAGATCTCAAACAAATAAATGAAAGTACTTTTTTCACCCAGAGTTTCACTGGTCTATGGAACTCCCTGCCAGAGGAAGTCATGAAAGCTGTCAGCCTTGACAGCTTTAAGAAAGGATTATACAAGTTCATGGAGAACAAGGGTATCAATGGCTATCATGACGGAGGCCTAAGGACAACCTCCAGGTTGGAGAGATAGGCAGGATATCTCTCAATGCCATTTGTAGGGAGTCACAAGCAGGTGAAGACATCTTCTTGGGAATACACTGAAGCAAATGCTGAGCCACTATGTGAGACAGAATGCTGGACTGGATGGGCTGTGGCCTGTTCCAGCAAAAGGTGTTCTTATGTTCTAATGAGGGGGAGGAGGGAGGAGTGAATGTGGCAGTTGAGGGAAGAGAGGCAGTTAAGGGAAGAGTAGTGTTGAGGAAGGAAGAGAAGGAAAGAGAGAGATTCATGAGAGAAGCCAATTACCAGGAGACGATAGCATGTATCAATCCTCCTGGAACAAATTTTGGGAAGTTCTGGTTTCCACCAAGACTTGGAAAGAACCTGGGCTGTCAAGTTAGGGAGTGAAATGGGGGATGGACCTGTTACAAGTGAGCCTACCCTCTGATGTTAAAGCTCTTCACCCATATTTAGGGAGTTGTTTGATGCTGAACCGTTGTTACCGAGTTCTGGGGCTTAATTGGACAATAACAATAAAAAACTGAAAGACACTAAATTGGTTGGCAGAAAGAATCCTTTTATTCAAAATGAGGACCACTTTGTTAAAGTTCAAGCAAATAAACTGTTATCTGTTTTGCAAGTCACCATATGATGTTCCTTTACTAGAAGAGGGAGTTAATATACCATGGGTTTGCCCAAACATCACAATGGTGCCCAATGACGGGCAAGCCTCCCCCCTTCTTCTAACCCTTCTGAAAAATGAATGTGCTGGGCTATAGAAAGAAAAGAAGCTTTTATGTCTCTGATGGCAGCTCTGATGTACATGGGGTCACGGAGAGTTGGTCACGACTGTAACGACACAACACACACACACACACAGGCTTCATCATTCTAGAGTATTGTGTCCAGTTCTGAACACTACACTTTAACAGAAATGACCACAGACTGGAAAGAGTTCAGGGGAGAGCAACATGGCTGACTGGTAGACCAAGCCCTACAAGGAAATACTGAAAGAACTGGGCTTGTTTAGCTCTCAGGATACTTGTCATCCAGAGGAAAAGCAGGATCTGTTCTTGATCATCCCAGAGTGCAGATATGCAATAATGGGCTCAAGTTACAGAAAGCTATATTACAGCTGAGAATCAGGAAAAGCCTCCTAACTCGTAGAGCATACAATGGAACCAATTACCTTGGGAGATGGTGAGTGATCCAACACCCAAGAGAAAATTGGACAACCACCTGTTAGATCTACCGTACTTTATTTGGTAATGGAATGGGCGATCTAGCCCCCTTCCAACTGAATTATTCTAAGATTCACAAATAAAACTTTTTGTCCCTTAAGGAAGCAATTATTTTTTTGTGTATACTACAGGACCCTGTATACTGTCCTGGGGTACACTATTCCTCCACTGGCTGCACTGTGGTTGAAAATTTAAAAAAATGTTTCTGCAGAAGAGTTTCTATAATTATAGTTAACTTATAATCCTTGGTTACATTATTGAATTTTTGCAGCAACAGTTGATGAACAGTGCCACAGGATATCAAGAGTTCAAAGGTTCTTCACATGATCTTCCTAGTTCCAAAGCCATTCTCAATATAGTGTCTTACATCTAGGATTGTGTTCTACAGTTCTTCCAGGTCTGAAGTCAGCCTGTTGTAGGATGAAGACTGGTTCCACTACCTTGATCTTACCAGGACACTGTAAAGGTGGCAGAGTTGTGAGATTGGCTTGAATTTTTTTAGGACCTATGAAAATTTAGAGCAAATTCATTATGTGACTCATACAGTCTAGATTTGGCCTATATTTCTTTCATATTGCATTTATGGCTGTGGCCAAAATGATAGAGAATGGCTCATTTACAGTACAGTGGTACCTCTTAAAACAAATTTAATTCATTCCATGGGTCAATTTGTTTTACAAAAATTTTGTTTTACTGGGAAATTTGCTTAACAGAATCGCCTATGGGGCAAATCCGTACCACATAAAAATGGTCGCGATTAGGGATTACTCAATTTTCAATCTATTCCTATGGGAATTTGTATAAAGGAAAACTTGCTTAACAGAATTTCATTTGGAACAAATTAATTCCTTTATACAAGGTACCACTGTATGTTGATAGATAAATAGGTATAGAGAGAATGGTTTCCTACAAGCAAAGAGAACAGACAAGGATGAATTTCCCCCCTTATTCTTTATGTAGAATGTACGGAAAGGCAGACTAGATTCAGAGTGGGGGAGGGGCAGCGAAAATAGGCGACATCACTAATTTAAGATATGCAGATAATTTAATATATTACTGTAATATCATCTTATTGGTAGAAAATGACTTTTCATTAAACTGAAAGAAAGTGCCAAATCCAGACTGCTGTTGAATGTGAAGACAAAAAATCATGACTACGGAACGACATAACTTAGGCACTGACTATGAAGAAATGAAATACCTTGCTCTAATAATCAATCCACATGGAGACTGTAGACAAGAAATCGGAAGAAGACTGATACTCTGAAGACCTGCAATGAATTAGAAAAGATCATCAAGTGTAACTGGAGAACAAGACTTTCACACTATCCTATTTCCAGTCACCAGGTATGGATGTGAAAGCTGGGTGGTAAAGAAAGCTGATAAGAAAAAATGATTCCTTTGGAATGTGATATTAGAGGAAAGCTTTGCAGATACCCTGGACAGCAAGAAAGATGAACAGGGGGCTCCTAGATCAAATCAAGCCTGAGCTGTCTCTGGAGGCAAAAAATGCCAGAACGGAAGATTTGGGTACCTCATGAAAAGTCAAGATTCTTTGGAAAAGACCATAATAGAGGAAACGGTGGAAATCAATAGGAAAAGAGGAAGACTCAGTACGAGATGGACAGACTCCCTAAAAAAAAAAAAGTCACAGGTTTGGGTTCTCATAACATAATTCCTTCAGGAAGAACTTATCAGCGTATCAAATGGTCCCCTGTCTGGAACCAAAGAATCTCTGACATGTTGGCATCTGATCATCTATTGGGACTGCGCCTTAACTTGTTATCAGCAAAGACACCAGAGGAATCTTTGGAGAATTATAACATCTTGATTCAAGAACTAAATAAAGAATTTAAAGCTAACAGAACCGCATCTTGGAAGAAACATCATTTCCACTCCAAACCTTGGTTTGACAAGGAGTGTGTAGATGCTAAAAAGGCTCTAATTGCTACTTATCAACTCTACCTATCTAGTAGAGCTCCATCAGCTGCACGGGATCTTCTTTTGCAAAAGAAAAAATATAAACAACTTTTAACACATAAGAAAAAGATACCCAAAATAATTGGGCACGGCTAATACAAGCAGCTAAAACTAATGATTCTGCTACCTTTTGGCATCTCACATCTTGCATCCGCACCACAGCTTTGATAGGCCTGTGCCTGATTGTCACATTTCCTCAGAGATCTGGGAAGCATACTTCCAAGAGCTATACTCAGATCCATCTGCTGGAAGGGGATCTTACATCTAAGACCTAAGTAAACTCCCACAGTGGCCCCCTGTGCTTCAGTCAGAAATTAAGAGCTTGATTACCTTACTGAAAGAAGGGAAAGCTCCAGGAGAAGACCTAATTCCAGCAGAGGTCATCAAAAACAACTTGGACTTTTGGTCTCCCTTACTAGCTTCACTTTTTACCTGTATCGATAGATACGGACGAATCCCTGAAGACTGGGGGCTGGCTATTATTATACCTATATATAAGAAAGGCAAAAAGGATGATCCCGCCAACTATAGACCAATCAGTCTTCTTAATACAATCAGCAAACTTTATGCTAGACACCTACAATGGAAATTGCAAGACTGGCTGGAACAAGAAAACACTTGCAGAAGAGCAAGCCGGCTTCAGAGAAGGCAGATCGACTATAGATCAATGTTTGGTGCTCTAACATCTTATTGAAAAATACTCTCCCTACAATATTTCCTCCCTTTATGCTGCCTTTATAGATTTTAAGGCAGCATTTGATTCAATATCACGAACTAGGTTATGGGAGAAACGTCTATTCTATTTAATATGCATGCTCCACGAAGGAACCAAACTTATCAGATATAATCCCCAGGGTCAACTCACCAATCCTGTTGCCAATGATAAAGGTGTTAAACAGGGATGCATTCTGGCCCCTCTTCTCTTCAACTTCTATATCAACTCCATAGTGTCCTATCTTGACCATGGGACCTTCCACCCTCCAAAACTGGCTGGAAGGCATCTCTGTCTTGCTTTATGCCGATGATGCGGCAATCCTCTCTAGAACACCTGTAGGTCTCAGAAGAGCTCTGAATGCACTATCACAATTCTGCGAGGAAGAGCAATTAAAGCTCAATTATCAGAAAACTAAAATTGTGGCCTTTGCTAAAAGCCCCAAGATTCACTCTTGGAGTATCAATGGGCACAAAATTGAGCAGGTTTCCTCCTTTAAATATTTGGGAGTAGTTCTTCAGGCTAATGGTAGCAGAAAAGCCCATGGAGATTATGTTGCCAACATTGCTCAAAGAAGTTCTCTAGCCATTCTTAAATATCTCAAGACAGCTGGCGGCCAATATATTCCTGCAGCACTTGAATTATTCCAAGCCAAGTCAATTTCCCAACTTCTATATGGTGCCCAATTAGGTCCCCTTTCCAATTACGCTCCACTGGAACGGGTACAATCTAAATTTGTAAGATTGGCCTTACAAGTTTCCAAATGTGTCCCAAATGTTACTCTCCGATTAGATTTAGGCCTCATGAAAGTGGAGGCTATTGCTTGGGTGGCTATTCTTACCTATTGGCTTAGACTGCATTTCTTCCCTAAGGGTTTAGCCCCCCTTATTAGAAAAGATGACTTTAAATCCAAATGGGAAGGGGCTATAATATCTAAAATCCTATCCTTAGGTCTGTCCCAAGACATCCTTTTTACCATGAAGTATGATCAGGCCAAAGCAGTTATTAAGCAGCGGGATAAGAACGACAACTGGATCTAGCTAGCTCCCCTGCCTTTATTGCTAATGACTCCTGCAGGTATCTATCTTTCCCAATGAGATACTTAGCCAAGCTTGAGATACCCACCTACCGGAGGGCCTTTACCTTGGCCCGATGTCATGCCCTCCCTTCTGCTGTTCTTGAGGGACAATATCGGAGATCTCCCTATTCGGAGAGGCTATGTCCCTGTGACTCTGGCGATATTGAGTCAACAGAACATGTACTTCTTCACTGTTCCTTTTATAAAGACACCTGGGCTAAGCTTATATCTCCAATAATCTATAAATATCCAGGACGCTCTGGTCATTACTATACTCAATTACTTCTATCAGATATGAATTTTTCTATAACATATAGTGTGGCCAGGTTCTACGTCGCAGCTATCAAAATCCGCAGGACAATGATCAGCGTCATCAATTAACTAAAAGTACCACTTATGATACATAGCTCCTAAGTATCAACAACTCTTGATTAACAAATAAATGTGGGATATCTTATGTGTATGGAACAGTATGTATAAACAGTATGTACTCTGATGTCTTTTGTATATATCTATCTTGATCTTCGCTATGGCTCGTTGACATCACTAATTCCTCAGATACTAATAAGGTATAGCTTCCTGATGGTCAGGATGGATTTGTGGGCAGTTTCTATATTATATTATATATTTTATATATAATATATTTTATATTCTATATTTTATATCTTATCTATTTTACTACTATTTATATACCATATCCTATTGCTGGTCACTGGCCGTAATAAAGTTTGTTTGATTGATTGACTCCCTAAAAAAAAAGTCACAGGTTTGGGTTCTCATGAGCTGAACTGCTCCGTTGAAGAAGGGAGCATTTTGGAGACTGCTCGTTCATAGGGGTCGGGGTGAGTCGGAGGCGACTTGACGGCACACAACACATCAGCAGCGACGACGACAAAAATGCTACTGTCACGGCGGGAATGAGTTGGTCTGGAAATCTTTTCAACTCCTCTTCAGTCACGGAGTTGGTTTTTCTTTTTTAAAGTGTTAACGAATTGAAATTGGAAGGAAAAACGAATCGGTGCTCCGGAACAAAAGCGCGGAGGGAACGGTTTCCTGGACGGACCGTAATTGGGGGTGGTCCCAGGCCGCTTCCTTTTCCTCCGCTTTCTTTGCTGGGAAAAGGCTCTCCTCGCGGCGCCTCTCGCTCCTTCCTTCCTTCCGCCATTTTAGTTGGTCTCTCGATCTCTCTCTCTCTCTGCCGGCGGCCTGCTTGGTGCCACCATGTCCAAGCGTCACCGCCTCGACCTCGGGGACGATTACGGTTCCAGCAAGAAGCGAGTCGCCTCCGACGGGTAAGGGATTAGTGCTTGGCCCAGAGCCAGGGCCGCCGCAGCAGCAGGAGGAGGGGGAGGGGGAGGAAGAGGAGGAGGGGTGCGCGTGTGTGTGTGCGCGTGTGTGTGCCTCGGGATGGAGGCCGGGCGGACGGGCGGGGGGGGGGCGGAGGCTTTCCCGCTCGCTGGCCAGGCCCCCGCCGCCCCCGTTGTTGTTTTGCGGGGGGGGCGCGTTGGGGTTTGGGAGCGGCTGGAGACCAACCACCAAGGGCGGGGGCGGAGAGGGCTCCTGTGGGAAGGAGGAAGCCTTGGAGCCCCTCTGAGGAACCGCCGCCGCCGCTCTGGGGAGGTGGGCCGGCAGGGCGGCCGCGGCGGCCTCTTTGTTTGGTGTCAACAGCCTCTCTCTCTCTCCTCCTCCTCCCTGAGCCGGGCTCTGCTAAGACCCAGCGGCCCACACCCGAGTCCCCTCGGCCCCAATTTGGCCTTGAGCGCAGATGCGGGGGTGGGGGGGGGGAAGAGGGTGACGGTGGGGAGTGGAGGGAGTGGAGCACATGTTTTGTCTCCCAAGGAAGGCCCCCGTTCCCCTCTCAGGCCCCTCCGGGGGTGGGGGTGGGGAAAGGACCTCGCCGAAAAAGCCCCGGGAGGAGGAGGAGGCCGCCGCTCTTCCTTCCGAGGGGGCGATTCGGCCCCGCTCAAGGCCCCGCTTGCCTGGCTCGCTCGGGGCTCGGCCGTTTTCTCTGCTCCTCCTCCTCCTCCTCCTCCTCCTCCTCCTCCCACAAGGAATTGGGGGGGGGAGACTGGGATGGTGGTGCGCCCGATTGAACTGTGGCTGCTAGTAGGGCCATTAGGCACGCGGAATCCTCTTAGTGCCTAAGTACATGGGTGGAAAGACTACTAGGGTTTTACAGAATGAGTAATAGGTTCATCTAGACTAGGGCACCAAGGCAAGCCACGGACAGCCTTATTGATTCAAGATGAACATTTATTTCTTCGCTAGTCTGCTTTTCTACAGAAGCCAATCGGATGGGATTATATAATCCACGTGCTAAGTATCCAGTTGATAGCTTTCTCTGGTGTTGACCCTTGTCCCAGCAACTGATATTAAACTGGAATTTAACTGCTAGGCCTTTCTTTTTTCCATTTGTTTCTAGCCGTTTGAAACGATTCAAACCATTGTCTATTACATACCAAGTTGCATATATCCATTATAACTTCTCCGAAGTAGCAGTGCCTTCTAATTGACTTAGGCATGCTGTACTACTAATAAGGCTGCCTAGGTGTGCTGAAGTTCTTGGTTACCAGAGGGGAGGGGGAAATCAAACCATATATTATAGGATTCAATCCCCCCCCCCCCTCATGTAAATTGTATTTCCAGTTCCTGGACCATTTTGTGTGTGCACCTGTTCCAGCTGTAGGATAATCAACCTTCCTGATTGGTTTAGTTATATTGCAATGAAGAGTATTTCTATCTTGAAATGGATTCAAACACATGTTCTTAGAGAAAATGGGCTTTATTTTACTTGTCAAATAGTAAGCACTTAGAACAGTTCTGAAAATCCAGAACATTCATGTCACTAAAACCTCTTCAGGCAATTAATTTTTTACTTCAAGTAGGTGGAAGACTGTACTGGTTGCTACAAAGAGTGCTGCCTAGTATGGTGTAGTGTGGGAAGATGAATTTCCCCTGCAGTGTATTTTGTTGGTAGGAAAATGCTAAAATGTTTTCTTTGTTTTACAGTAGTTGCTCTCCATGACCATAAGGCATTATCCTTTTTCTTAGCAATGTAGTGCCTGTAATTGTATGCCAACAAAACTAGTAGTGAGGTTCTGCTTTAATATTGAGAGACTGAAGCTTATTTCACTTTTCTATTCTGAGACTCTTAATGATTCCAGCAGTTTATCCACATTTTAAAAAGTCAGTGAATATACTGGTACTTTTGGCCCATAAATTGTGCCTTTATCATTGTATAGACATCCCCATTTATTATTTACATTTTAAAACTGTTTTTGAAGTCAGGTCTCCTTGTTATCAATGCTGTAGTGTAAATTTTCTTCTGAAGTTATTAAGAGCCCTGGCAGTTCGGCTTCTGTGTTTTATCTCTTCAGCATCTCTCCCAGCTCCCCATGTGTGGAATGACAGAGGCAATTTGCAGGATTGTATGGATAAATTGTATCAGTAGTCTCAGCTTCAGGGACCTATGATACTTAAATCTTATGCTAATCAGCTATACACAAGATTCTAATAAAGGTGTGCATCTATGCAGGCCAGCATAATTCTGCCACCTCCACAAAGCGATCCCCCACTCTTTGCATCCCCAGTGAGTGTTTCCAGCCTCTTTAGTTTCCAGTCATGGGCGGAGCCACGCAGTGGGGGAGAGTTGCACATATGGGGGGACAACCCTGCCCAGCAGTACTGAAAATTAGACCTAATATTGGTTTTAAATAAAAATAACCCCTTGTACTCCATGTGCACATCATTCATCTGCTTTCAAAATGTCTCATTCAGTTTTTTTATTGTTATCTGTTTCCCATGTTTTGATTTCTCACTATAAAAATTGCAAAATTTGGGGGTTCAGATTTTATGATGGAAGATGCAAATAAGCCATTATCTTGCATTCCCAACCATGAGCTTGAAGTACATTTATTTATTTATTTATTGGATTTTTATACCACCCATCTGGCAGCAAGGTCACTCTGGGCGGTTTACAACAATTAATACTTTCAAACAATTTATACAATAAAACCATAAATAGTAACACAATAAAAATAAAAATAAATTAATATTAAAGTGACATAAAACAATATATTATTATTATTGGCAGGCTAATCAGTTAAAATCAAGATTTAATGGTTGAACACTGAGTTGCAATTATATTTGAGGGAATGCCTGCTTAAATAACCAAGTTTTTAATAGTTTTGAAAACCTCCAACCGTTTTGAAAACGTTAGTGTAAAGTATTTTGGTCTGATGATTTCCTTAGAAATTTTGAGAATCTGGGGAAGTTTCTGAAATTACAGTCTTTTTCTCCTGTCTAGAGGTGGAGTCAGATTGCTTCATGCAGGGTAATCCTAAATTGTCAATAGAGCACCCCAGAGGCACTGCTTGTTCCCTTCCTTCACCCCAGCCAGCTCCCTCGCTCACAATCTTGTTTGCTGCTCATCCCTTCCTTGCCACACAATCTTCCATTCCCAGCAGGAGCATGGGCTTCCCTTCTCTGCCTCATCCAGCAGCTGCTCACTTAGACAAGGAAGGAGGGCAAAGATTCCTGTAGCACTGCCTTTGAGTGGCCAGCTGCTGGAGGAGGCAGAATGAGCAGGGTGCACTGGCTTGTGAGTGGTGTGGGAAAGGGAATACAGACCGTCATTAAGAGAAAGCTTGCAGAACCAAAGCAGTTGCCATTCCCAAACCAGGCCTGAAACCAGATTTAAACTGATCTAGATACTCTGTCTTATCCAAGGACCCTTGAAGTTTTGAAAATACAGTGGTCTCCCGCCCTTTCGCGGTTCATATATTGCAGTCCTGCTATATCGAGGGATCACAGTCTATGAAAAAGGCCCCCTAGATTAAGAGGGAAAAGTCCTTTTTCAAGCCTCTCATACATACTCCAGGACTCGAGGTGCCCCTTCCTGAGCCTTCTGGAGGCCCCAAAAGGGCCTCCCTGCGAACCGGAAGTGACTTCCGGATTCCTGAAAATCATTTCTGAGGCCTCCAAGAGCCATTCTAGGCCTGTTGGAGGCCTCAGAAATGATTTCCGGTTTACCAGAAGGCACTTCCAGTTTGCAGGGAGGCTGTTTTGGAGCCTTCAGAAGGCCCAGGAAGGCTCTCACAGTCCCATTCGGGGTAAGGCCAGGCTGGGGGTAAGTATAAGAGCCCCCAGCTAGGTCCCCCCCAGGCCTGACTCGACCTGCATCCGCATATCACGGATTTTCAATTATTGCGGGTCAGGTCAGGTCCCTAACCCCAGCGATAGGCGGGGGATCACTGTACAGCTCACTCTAGTTTAGGGCCTTGCCCAAAATGTAGTAATAGAGAGCAGTTGTAAATTCTTCAATATTGTAGGTTAAAAAAACAATTTGTTCAACAACATCTACTGCTTCCTTTAAGCATCTTTATTTAATGGGATCCTAATCAGTTAACTGGTTTCTCAATTAGGGATGTTAAAAACCACTGATTTTTTAAAAAAATAAAATGGATTTGAATATAATTAAAACAGTTGAAATTAAACAATGATTTTTAAAATTTAGATATTCAGTTTTTAAATTTAAATTGTGATTTAAATCAAATCCACCATAGTCGCAGTCCTGGTATATAAAAACTTACATGAATAATGCCTAGCAGTTAGCTTTTTGCTTAATTGCCCAGTCTGACTGCAGCTTTGAGGATATTCTTGTAAGAATCATAGCTCAAGCTGCTCTTTGATTCAAGGGTTTGCCTTGGCAATTTCTTAAGCATTGTTTCTGATACAATTTGTTTAGTTGTTTTCCAAGACTGGTATGCTATTCTTGCACTTCATATGTAGTGAAAAGTCATTTCAGAAAAAATCAGGAAAAGGAAGCCTGCTTCTCAAAACAATATAAATGCAGGAACAGATGATACCTTTATTGGTCCAATAAGAAAATAAAATAAAAAAGGCAAGCTTTAATGATAGTTCCTCTTCTTCAGACTGTGCAGCAAGTTCTCATGGGTAGTTCAAAAATTACCGTATATACTCGAGTATAAGTCAACCCGAGTATAAGCCGGGGCCCCTAATTTAAACCTCAAAAACTGGGAAAATTTATTGACTCAAGTATAAGCCTAGGGTGGGAAATGCAGCAGGGCCTGGTAACTCCTCTTTTGTGTGCTGTGTGTGTGTGTGATGTTTAAAATGACTTTTAGCCACCGAGGCAAGTACTTGAGTTGGTGGCTAAAAGTCATTTTAAACATTGTTTTAAAATGACCTTTTAAAAAGTCATTTTAAACATGACTTTTAGCCACTGTCCCAAACTTGCCTCAGTGGCTAAAAGTATTGACCCGCATATAAGCCGAGGACCCCTTTTTACAGCCCAAAATTAGGTCTGATATACTAGGCTTATACTCAAGTATATACAGTATATGCTTTTGCTAAAGTCCCCAAGTCTCATGATCAATGTAGAGGGCCAGTTCGGCTTCTTAAATTGAAATCATTGTTTCCTGTTATGACAAAATAGCAGCTGTGAGCTTTGGAGTTCCACACTACCCCTCATTTTATGGACCTGCTTTTGATTACAGTAGGACTGCCGTATCCACAGGGGATCAGTTCCGGGACCCCCTGCAGATAGCAAACACTCTTATCCAAGATTTTGGTGACGGGGTGGTGCGGTGCCCGGGCAAAAGCTTTTGCCCCCAACACCCCCCAAACACTGGCCAGCAGTGGTGGTGGTGGTGGGGAGAGAAAACTTATCAATGCTGAGCCCTCCTCACCATCACCGCTGGCCAGTCACTTTCTTCGTGGCCAGGCTCGACGGCTAGTTGGCAGTGGCAGCAAGGAGGGCTCACCATTGGTAAGTTTTCTCTCCCCCTCCTCCCACCGCTGCTGCTAGCCAGTCACCCTCTTTGCCGCCAGGCTTGGTGGTTGGTCTGTGGCGGCGGCGATGAGGAGGGCTCGGCATCGGTAAATTTTCTTTCTCCTCCCCTTTGCTGCTACAGCTGGCCTGTGGGCCAGCAGCAGAGGCGGCAAGGAGAGGAAAAAAACTTGCCAATGCCGAGCCTTCCTTGCTGCATGTTGGCTGCCCTTCGGGTGGGGTGGGGACTTAAGAGGATGCGCCTGGCCAACCGGCCTTTCAACTTCTCGCTCACGTCCCAGACAGAGGACTGCAAGCTTGAGCGCGAGTGGGAAGTCCAAAACTTCCAGTTCTCTGCCCAGGACCCTAGCTGGTAGTTCAAAGGTTGGTTGGCCAGGCGGTGCTCTTAAGTCCCTACCGCACCCCTCTGGAGGGTGGCAGCAGTGGTGAGAAAGGAAAAGAAAAAAAGAAAACTGACCACGGCAGCCTCCCTCCAGGGGGGTTGGTGGGGACTTATGAGGACCTGCCTGTCCATCCAATCATTGAACTTCCTGCTTGGGTCCTGGGCGGAACGCCGGAAGTTTTGAATTTCCCACTTCCCTCAAACTCGAGGGCGGCTGTCATGCGGGAGCAGCAGTGAGGAGGGCTCAACATCGGTAAATTTTCTTTCCCCCCCCCTTTCCCTCCTCACCGTCGGGCTCGGACCTACCAAGCACCTGCTGATCATCAACCACGGATAACTGAATCCGCAGTTGGTGGATCAGCAGATGCAGGGGTCCTACTGTATATTTCCACCTCCCTAGGGAGGCAGATATGAATGGGATTTTTTTCAAATTAGGATTATTGTGAGCATCCTAGGCTCAATCCATAGGTTCCAACCCTGGCCGATTTTAAAAAATTTGCAGTTCTTTGTCTTTACATGTTGTGTGAATGGTATTTTATTTAAAATTGCACATGTCAAAATGATATAAGAGGGACTGTGTTGGCCCAAGTTTTTTTGCCCTTTGCCTTCATAGTGTGAAACTATAATTTCCTCATCTATCTGAACTCAGGCACTTGTTATGTAAAGCTGAGTGTAACTTGCTTAGTGCTCAGAAGGCGCTCCAAGAAAATTGAATACTAAAAATGGAATCAGTTCTAAATAGAGTCATATTAACATTATGCCATACAGCATAGGTGAAAAAGCCAACATGGATGAGCATTGAGCCCAAGTAAGAGGGCATGTAGATCTGGCCTCTGGAAATATGGGGGAGCATTATGCCACTGCAAGCGTGTGTGTGTGTGGGGGGGGTACTTTAGGATTAAACTCAAGTAATAGGGAGCACAGAAGAGAATGAGGGCTCTTGCATCAGCTATCAGGCATTCCTCAGGCCCGGTCTGTTGAGCAGTGTGGGGAAAGAGGAAAATAAAGAATTGAATCATGGAAGGGAGCACTGGCACTGATTGAGCACCACAAAATGGCTGCCCAAGAATGTACAATGTTGTGAATCGCTGCTGAAGCAGCAGCAGTCTATGATGTATTGTTTCCTCTATAAGACCCTGCCTTATATTAGACCCCCCAACTTTTAAGACCCCAAATCAATAAAATTAACAAGTCCTCCTTGAAGTCTCCTACACCCCACCCCCCACTGTTTTCCTTTCCTCATTCTGAAGACTCCTCCCATTGATCATCGTCTGCTTTGCTTTTGCGAGAGGAGGGCCATCAAGGTTTAAAGGGGGAAAAAGGGGCTGGGTGAGAAGAACTCAAACTGAGTTTCACTTTCTCTCTGGTAGCGCTTGATTTGCTTTTCAGCATGGAAAGGCATTTCTTAAACCTCCAAGCCTTTCGCTAGTGAAAAGACCTTGCCAATTCTGGGGTGGTGGTGGGAAAGCATGGAGAGTAAGCAAAGGCTGCCAAAAGAAAGGGAAACAACAAGGTCAGTTGGAGTTCTCTTCCACCCCACTCCCATCCCATGGAAATGGCTTACTTCCATGTATACGAAACCCCCCCCCCTAATTTTTAGTGTGTTGATTTTAGAAAGAAATAGCACCATATATACGGAAAATACAATACTTATCCTTTGACAGAAAATAAGTCTTTCGAAATTGTGTCTAGATTTGTGTTTTTTAGATCATTCTCTTGAATCATTTATGTTGCATACTGTTTTGTCATATTCTTCACTTGTGATAATGTTGATGGGTTGCTGTATTGACAGGTAAGATAAGATTAAGTTCAGGCTATTCATGTTGACTTTTAAGGCCCCCAAGGCCCCTCAATACCTGTCAGAGTATCTTTCAGTAAGATATTTTGACTATTCCCAGGCTTTGATGGTGTGAGTAGCCACCTTGAATTAAGTTCTGGAAAACTTCTACTAGGAACTGGGCCTTCTCAGTACTGGCCACATTTGTAATGCTCTGCCTGTGGAGGTTGCTGACCTGACCACCTTCTTCAAATGTTTTGAAAGCTCATAAAAACAGCTCTTTAAAAGAAGCTAAGAATATTCTCCCTCTGTAGTAGATGTTTTATGCTACCATGTCTGAATCTATCCTTTTGTTTGCTATTACCACCAAGGAAGGGGTTTCTTTTTGTTTGAATGATATATGGCCTTTTGCTTGAAGATGGTGGTGTTGGGGAGGTTTTTTATTTTATTTTGTGTACCTCTCAGAGCAGTGGAATGCCACTAGGTGGGTGGTATACAAATGCAATGAATAAACAAACAAAGTTATCTTACTTAGTCTAATTGCTTTACTAATACAAAAGGCACAAGTGTTTCATACTAGTTCTATATCATTTTCTAGTTCAGGTGTAAGCAGACATCAGGACTGTCAGATCCACTTGCTTTCCTTCTTTTCTTTCTTTAGATGCCCATCTGTCACAAGAGAAGTCAGGTGTAAAATACATCAATAGACTTTTCCAGGAGAGCTTGGCCATGTTCATAGCGCAGGATTTTTTTTTCAGATGCCAGTATTAAATCTCATTGATATTTCATTCAAATGACCACTTCTGAAATCCAGGTTTTAAGGCATTTATTTAAGGTGGAAAAATATTTTGTCAATGATTGTTAAACATTTTAGAGTCACCTAGCAATACTTGGATGGGAGACCTCCAAGGAATACCAGGTGTTGTAGGCACCTGGAGTAGGAACTGGCAAACCACTCCAGTATTCCTGCCAAGAAAACTCCATGGATATGGAGTCACGAAGAGTCGGTAACGATTGTAACGACACAACACACACATCCTAGTTATGGTTCTTCGGGTTCTCCTCCATTGGCTGCACTGGCTACCCTTTGCCTCCTGAATAATGTTCAAGGAATTGATTTTGGTTTACAAAACCCTCAATGGTTTGGGACCTGAGTATCTGGCGGAGCGTATTTCTCAAAGGTCAGTTTTGACCTGGCCCATCAGAGCCTTGCTAGCCCTCTCACTCTGGGTGGCCACCCCCAGGGAAGCCTGCAGGGTTTCCACTGCAGCTGGGCCTTCTCAGTGGCCGGCCCAGCACTGTGGAACAAGCTACTGAGCGAGATTCGGCTAACAGAATCTCTGCCAGCTTTCCGAAAGGCCTTAAAAACATGGCTTTTCAAAGATCATTTTGGTGATTGCTAATTGTAATTGTAATTGCATTTGTTTTGCACCTTTGTTGTTTGCTCTGTGCTCTTGCAGCTGCCGGATGTGCTTATTTAGTTATGTATCTATATTACTATTATTTTAATTACTGTATATACTCGAGTATAACCCTAGTTTTTAACCCCTAATTTTGGGCTGAAAAAAGGGGTCCTCGGCTTATATTCGGGTCAATACTTTTAGCCACCGAGGCAAGTTTGGGTCGGTGGCTAAAAGTCATTTTAAACATTGTGCACCACTTCTCCTGACCGCCCCCATGTTTAAAATGACTTTTAGCCACCAACTCAAGCACTTGCCTCAGTGGCTAAAAGTCATTTTAAACATCACACACACACCCAGCTCATAAAGGAGGAGTTGCCAGGCCCTACTGCATTTCCCACCCTAGGCTTATACTTGAGTCAATAAATTTTCCCAGGTTTTTTTGGGTTTAAATTAGGGGCCCTGACTTATACTCGGGTCGACTTATACTCGAGTATATACGGTATTTTTTTCTTTCTTATGTTGTATATTTACTTACTTGTTTGTTCATTTGCTCTTGTTCACCGCCCAGAGTTCTCTTTGGGAAAAGTTGATCTGGTCAATAAGTATAATAAATATATATATAAAAAATACTCCTTGGAGAGAGCCACCAATCCGTGCGTGCTACAGGGAAGGGAAGGCAGGATAGAAATTTCCACCACCTCTTCTTCCCTGGGAGTGAGGCAAGTAGCGGTGGTGGATCACCGCCACTGCCACTTACCTCTGGGCTAGGCGAAGATCGATCGGTCCCTGCTCTGCCCAACAAAGTGTGGTGCAGAGGAGGAACCGATGGAGTTTTGCCCAGCCTGGGTGCTTTGCAAGGCAAGTGGCAGTGGCGGTCTGCCACCGATGCTGGCCTTGCAAGCCTCCTGGGCTGGGAGAAGATCAATTTTAAAATGTCCCGTCACGAGCTGTTCCCTTGCAAACATCCCAGGCTGGGTGAGGATCAGTGGTACCTCCTAAGACAAATGGAAACTGGAAGTAAAAATTCATCTTACATATTTTTCCTATCCCTGGAAAATGCATTTGTCTTGGGTGTTTTTTTGTCTTAAGGGGTATTTATCTTTAGAGGTATAACTGTAATTAGAAATGGAAAGATGTGGCTAAACATGTGTTTGGATCTGAATGTAAAGATGCCTGAAAAGCACAGTAATACCTCGTAAGACGAATGCCCCTTAAGATAAAAAATGTGTAAGACGAATGAAATGCCCGGGAATAGGAAAACCTCATAAGACAAATTTTCCTATGGGATGCTTCGCAAGACAACTTCAGTGCATTCCTCTGGGAATCCACATTAAACCGTGCTTCGTAGGACAAATTTTTCATAGGACAAATTGACCCCTAAAACGAATTAAATTCATCTTAAGGGGTACCACTGTACTAAAATACCATGAAATGCCTCCTGTATTATAGAGTTCCAGAAATATAGAAGTGGATTGCAGCATTTACATGGGAATGGGGATTCAAGTGATGCTTCACGTTTGGGGAGGGATAGTTCACAAATATTTCTTTAATTAAAGAGAAATGTGAATCCACCTGGAGTCCTGCTGCCCCAATTCAGTTTTTCACTCATCCAGTGAGGCTTCTGCTTTTTATTGCATGTCAGTTCACATTCATCAAGCATGTGATTGTTTGAAGTGAAATAGAAATGTCACCAGTAACCACAAAGTTCCTTTTCTTCTTCTTAACAGCTAATTAGAATGTTTATTGTTGAGAAAAGTGCAGCATAAAACTTGTTTTTCACCCATATTATTTTAAGTCCAAGGCATACATTTTTATACTTAGCAAAATGTTGCAGGAAAAATGCCACACAGGTAGTGTGTGTGAGAGAGAAGACCAAGGAGGGAAGAAGGTTGGGAGAAAAGGTTTAATGGCCATAGCTTTACAGCTGGATTTTTAAAAACTATTCATTGTCAACTAATCAGAAGAGGAAATGATGGGAGGTAGCCCTTTTACTCCCTTTGCTCTTTATTAAGAAACCTTCTTTGAACTACACCTCCTACAGACACTTTATAGACAAGCAGATACAGAGCAAAAAAAGGCTTCTCTCTCTCTCTCTCTCTCTCTCTCTCTCTCTCTCTCTGTATCCATTTAATGCTAACAAACCCAAATTCCCCAGTGCAACGTCACAGCTTGTGAGTGCAAGCAGTTTTGCATTTCCCTCATGGTGTACATGCACACTTAGAAGGGTACATACTTTCTTCTTTAGCTATTAGCAGAACTACACAGCATGCACAGTCAAGAGCTGACACAGATCACTGCATTCTCATACCAATATCCCGTATTTCCTCCTCTAGCAGATATGATTCTTTGTTTTTTCTCTTCCTGATGATCTATATTTCCCCACCTTCAGTTTGCTACCATTTCTCTGGGTGCTGGAATGTGTAGGAGAAAAGTAATAAACAGAATATTTAGACCGCATCACCCCAATTCTGGCTCGCCTGCATTAGCTGCCCATTGCCTCCTGAATAAGGTTCAAGGTGTTGGTTTTGGTTTAGAAAACCCTCCATGGCTTGGGACCTGAATATCTGGCAGAGTGTATCTCCCAAAAGTCAGAGCTGGCTTGTCCCATTAGAGCCTCTACGGCGTTCTTGCTCTGGGTGGCCACCCTCAGGCAGGCCTGTAAAGCTGTAACACACAATTGGGCCTTCTCAGTGGCTGGCCTGGTGGCATGGAATAAATTGCCAAGCGAGATTCGCCAGGCCCCATCCTTGGCATCCATTTAAAAAGCCTTGAAAACCTCGCTCTTTAGGGATGTCTTTAGGGATGCTATTTAGGGGCGTAGTGGCTCAGCGGAGTAAGGCTCTGAAACTGTTGACTGCAAAGTTGGCAGCACAGCAGTATGAATCCTGGGTGCCAAGTAGCGGAGCGAGCTCCCGCTGATAACCCCAGCTCCTGCCAACCTAGCGGTTCGAAAGCATGTAAATGCAAGTAGATAAATAGGTACAGTAACCCCCCCTGCCGATTGCGGGGGTTAGGGACCCACCCCATCAGTGATATGCGGAAGCGGGTGGGCTGGGGCTGGGGGTGTGATCGCGCACCTGTCCAAGAAGTCTTGGGGCAGTGCGCGCAGGCGGTGTTGCGGGATCTTACCTTCCGCCACCGCCTGCCTGCACCGCCCGAGGCTTCTTGGAGTAGCGTGGGGGCAGCGTGGAGTGACCCGATTGCCCCCCGCCGCCCTGAGGCTTCTCGGAGGCGCACCAGGGGGGGCAGCGCAGAGTGACCCGATTGCCCCCCCCCGCAGCCCCGAGGCTTCTCGGCAGAGCGCGGGGTGGTGCAGAGCAAACCAATCGCCCCCTGTTCCCCCCCCCATGGCCCAAGGCTTCTCAGTGGAGCGAGGGGGCGGCGTGGTGCGACGCGATTTCCCCCGCGGCCCCGAGGTGCAGGTACTGCGTTCCCGTGATGTAGTGGGACCGCAGTACCTGAATCGCGAATGGTGGGGGTGTGTGTGACTGTACCGCCTTAAAAAGTGGGAAGGTAAAACAGTGTTTCTTTGCAGCCATCCTGGCCACATGGTCATGGACTTGCACAACATTGGTTCTTCAGTCTCTGGCCATGTGACCGCAGTAAAAAGTGGGAAGGTAAAGTGTTCTTTGCACAGAAATGCGTTCAGCCATGCGGGTCACATGGCCAGAGACTTGCACAACACTGGCTCTTTGGCTTGAAAACGGAGTTGAGCACCACCCCTAGAGTCGGACATGACTAACACGCATGTGCGGGGGAAACCTTTACCTTTACTTTGGCATTTGCTAGTTTTTTTTGTCCTCCCTGTGTTCATTGTTTGTCTGTCATTAGTTGTTTTGCCTCTTTCCAGGTATTTGTTGTTGTCGTTATTGTCTTTGTATACAGTTGTCCCCTGCCCTTTCGTGGTTCATATACTGCGGTCCCGGTATATTGTAGGTCTGCAGTACAGTGGAACCTTGACTTACGTCATTAATCCATTTCAGAGGTCTAGACATAAGTCAAACATGACTTAAGTCAAATGAACTTTTCCCATAGAAAGTAATGGGAAAGTGGATTAATCCGTTCCAGATGATGAAAAAGACCCCCGAAAACAGCAATTGAACACAAATTTGACTGGGATAGGAGATTCCTTCCGGGGATGTAAATGAAATGTCTCTTCAAAGAGAGGAGGAGGCAGTGGAATTATAGTCCACAAGTTATACACCTCCACTTTTTAATTTTCATAGCAGCAATGTCTAATATTTAAGTTTTACTGATTTTTAACCTAACGTTCCAAGTTCTGAACAACTCTATGCTTACCATTAGAGTCCCACAACTTTACAGCTTCCCAGCTAAAATGCTTCCATTGTGGACCAGACTTCTGCAGCCAGATTTTTTACAAGACTGAGCCGACTATCTAAACAGCGAGGCCAGCCCCGAGCTCCCGGCCCTTCTTCTCCTCCGGCAGCAGCGGCGGCTTCGGTGAGGCCGAGGACCAGCTCCAGGAGCTCAGAGCTGGCCTTGCCGAAGCCGCCGCTGCCGGAGGAGGGGAAGAAGGCAGGAGCAGTTGGGAGGCGGCAGCCGCGATGCAGGGTTGTGGCTGCCGCCCGATTCCGGTGCCTTGCGCTGGGGCTCCAAGCTGTAAGTCAAAGCCTGCAACTCAAGTCAAACAGGCCCCTTCTTGCTGCAAGTCAAATATGCTGCAAGTCAAGCAGCATGTAAGTCAAGGTTCCACTGTAGATTAAAAAAGGCCCCCTGGGGTAAGGAGGAAAGGCCTTCCAGGCCCATTGGAGGCCCCCAAAGTGCTTCCCCTCAAACCAGAAGTGACTTCTGGTAAACCAGAAGTGACCTCCAGATCACGACAAAAAGCACTTTTGGGGCCTTCGGGGGACTGGAAAGCCCCTTGTAGGCCCGTTTGGGGCAGTGCAGGCCTGGGGTAAGTACAAAAGCCCCAGAGAAACTCACCCAGTCCCGACCTAACCCAGCATCCACATATTGCAGATTTTCAATTATTGCAGGTCGGGTCAGGTCCCTAACCCCTGTGATAGGTGGGCGTTTACTGTACAGGGTTCCCCCCTTCATTTGTTTTGTTTTCCTTTTTATTTTCTTCTTATTTTTGGGTGCCGTTTTATAAGTTGTTGTGGTAAACCACCCAGAGTTCCCGTTTGAGGAAAATCGGATTGCAGTATATAGCTATAAAAATAAATAAATAAATAAATATTGTAGTTGTTTCTGTTATACAGATACAAGATTTATAGGTACATTTGGAAATACAGTGGGCCCTCGTATAACAGTTTGTATAACAAAAAATCTCCACAACATAAAAAATTCCGGCGATGGGGGAAATTTGCTTAACAGAATAGATTACTGTTTTCAGTGCATTCCTATGGGAAATTTGTATAAAGGAAAATTTGGTTAACATAATTATATTTGGAATGAATTAATTCCTTTATACAAGGTACCACTGTACAATTGTTGCTGTTGGTGGCACAGCAAATGGTTTCACCATTTACAAAATGGCTGCTGAAGTGGAGTTTGGTCAGTCAGAAAACATATCTAGAAATGGAACTCCCACCCCAAAATTCCAGGCAATCCAGACACACATGTACACATGCCAAGACAAAACTACACCCCAAAGAAATATTAATATATAGAGCTACCATAAGTGATGATACAAACATTTCCAAACAAGATATAAAAAACCAGGCATCGTGCATGTGGAAATACACAGTGGGTGAAGCATGTCACTGTTTATGGTTGCTTTTTGGCCTCCTGTTATATCCCTTACTGTGCCCCTTTTGTTAGGTAGCTGGCTGTTTCTCATAGTAAGAAGTAAAGAGTTGCAGCTACTCCTCACTTTGTAATTTAAGAATTACATTTGGGGTCCAGAACAGCCCTAAGATATTCTTGGGGTGAAAGATTTCATATAAGTTTGGTAACCTGCTTTGCAACATAATTCCAGAAAAAAATACAACACAATACAAATCCAAGAGCAAGCCATACCTTTATTAGACCACTAAGAAAATTGAACAAACAGCTAACCTTTGATGTTAATCCATCTTTCGGCTGTGCACCAAGATTTTTTGGGTAGTACAGGAAAAATACATGAGAGTTCCAAAAATGAATGGCAAATGATTGTAGCAAGTCTGCTTCTTAAGTTGAATTTTCTAATCTGTTTCTGAACTGTTGAGGATACCCTCAATAGCCACCCAGAGCATCATCTTGTACGTAGAGAAAATGAACTCCTTAATGCCAGTCAAGCAGTACTGAAACTGAAGAAAACATCCGTTAGATAATACTATTAATTTGGCTGCTCCTAATTTTTAGCCTAAATTTTAATCCCAGTTCTTTGATGGAAACTTGCCGCTTCGCAGTATTCTCCCTGACAAAATAGTAACCTTTCTTTCCAAAAGAAGGCAGTTTGGGAGGAGGGTTGTAAATGCAAATTATTGGGCAAGTCTTTTTTTTTTTTTGAGGTGTCCAGTCAACTGCTATCTGAGGTGGAATGTGAAACCATACTTCCAAGTGCAATGATCTGTCTAATTTTCTGTCCCACTGTGTAGGAGCCCCTCTATCTGTGTGTGCATGCAGGGGTGGGTGGGGGCTTCATTCATTGTGGGAAGTAAACAAACTGGCTGCCTAGGCATGGCCCCAGTGGAGCACTGGGTGAGTGTGCATGTGTGGAACTGACAGAGGACCTTGCCCCAGCGGCATTTGAATTTGCGGCATTAAGAAGGAGACCCGGTACTGCCATGATATTTTTGGAACTCTCATGGATATGTTTTCTCCACTACCAACATTTTAGCACACAGCCTGAGGAAGAAAGATAAAAGCTGAAAGCTGTTGGTTTGAACTTTTCTGTGGTCTAATAAAGGAGTTGTCTGCTCTTGGATTTGCTTTGCAACTTTTTGGCTTCTCAGTTTAATATTTATTTATTTATTTTTAAATGTCAAAAGTGGCATGGGTTTGGGATGTGGCAAGGAATATCTCCAAGCATTGGACATTCATGGACACCACCCTGATTACCTGGATATTTTTAAATTGTAAACCTGTATTCCATGTTATAACTACCATCTAGTCTGTATATTTTTTTCAAGAAATATCTAATTGGGCAGACTGAAAACTTGATTTAAATCATGGGCTCAACTTGTCAATTTGAAAGCATATCAGGAATCTCTGCAAGGGGGCTTGCAAAGAAGGCTCAGCAGAGACTATTTTTCTTGAGAACTTTAAGGAAAAACCATCTTCCACACAAGCTGCTGCTGGCCTTCTATCATTGTGCAATTGAGAGTGTGCTTACTTACGGGTTATGTGTTTGATATGGAAGTTGTACCCACCGGGATAGGACAGTGTTGTACAGAATCATAAGAATTGCAGAGAGTATTGTGGGCTGTTCACTCCCCACCCTAGAACAAATTTATACTACCAGGTGCCACTGTAAAGCATTAGATATATTAAGAGATCCATCACATCCTGGTCATCGCCTCTTCGAGTTGCTGCCATCGGGACGGAGATATAGAGTACCGAGGGCAAGAACAAACCGTCTCAAAAAGAGCTTCTTTTTTAGAGCAATATTGGCCTTAAACGGAAATCCTGGACTTTGAAGTCAGCTTATTTTATATGTCATATTTTAGTCATTTTATATGCCATATTATGTGTTGTACCTGTTTTTAAATCTATGTGAAATGCTTTAAATGAGTTTTATATAGCAACCACAAAATTTCGTTGTTCCTGCAAGGGGGCAATGACAATAAAGATTCCTATTCCTATTCCTAAAGCAAAGCAAAGTGTTCTGCTTATATACCACCCCATACCACTTCAAGTTGTGTCTGGGCGGTTTGCAGTTTTAATAACAGTGTGCAGGCTACACATAACTGATGATAATTTCCCTGAGAGACTGTTGCTTAGTGTCGCTTGAGGCAGGCAGATTCAAGACAGTGTTGGACGTGTTCTAGATGCATTCTCCATTCTTGTGAAACATCTGTGACATGGCCAATATCCTGTGTGAGCTGATTGGGAACCCAGAATACTCACTATGGAAGAACATTCACTTAATAACTAGTGAAATATTTCCATGCTCTTTCTCACTGTCTTTAAATTTAAACCTTTCATGTACCTAAGCCCTTTTAAGCAAGCCAATAAAGCACAGTATTAATGGGCTTTCTTAATAACAAGGTATGGTATTGTAAAACTCAAGACAAGTGTTTGCTATGTTATGTGTATATGCTGATTCACGTGTAGTAGTACTGTAGACCTAGTACAATCTCAGGAGGATTTGTAGAATTTGTCAAGAAAAGGGACAGCTAGTGTTGGATGAACAGAAAATAAAAATGTTTATATTTTTTAGAAGTAGAATTAAAGTTTAACCTGCCTACCTTCACACATTGAGATTTTTTTAAAAAAAACTTGATATATTCACACTCTTTTTTTATATGGATTAAAGCATACCAAAACTCTGCATCCACTAACCTCTTGAATAGCAACCTGTTCTCCATTTGTTCTCTTTTAGCGTTATAACATAGCAGCAACAATAAAATGTGAACGGTAAATTCCATCTTATGGTGATCCTTTCCAAGGTTTACTCATTATGGAGTACCCAGAAATAGTTCATCATTGTTTTTTTTTTTTTTTTCATGATGCTCTGGAACTATGCAACCTGCTGAAGACACTCTTCTGCAAGACAGAGTGGGAAATGAAAAGTCTGACCCCAGGCTCTGCACCCAAGTGCACCAACTCACTGAGCTGTGTAGCGACTTTGAAGATCAGTTCTTAAGATTATGGCTTAGTGTAAAAAATAAATAAATACAGGATTAACCAAATCAATCAGTAGCAGAGTTGTCAATAAAACCTCAGAGAGCAAGCTCATATTTAAAGCTTACTAAAGCAGAATTCTTACCTATTCACTTTAAACAGAGAAAGAATACACTCCCTAGGGAGTGTATTTCACAATTAGGGTGCTGCCACAGTGAAATAATATCCCAACTTGCCACCACCAAACATTGGTGGGTTACAGAACAGGTCTCAGAAAAATGTTGTAAATTGTAGGCAGGTTTACATTTAGGTATCTAGTATTAACTTGTTTAGGTAGTTAAAGGTAAGGATCATCACATTTTGTTGTGCTTTAAAACAAATATGAAGACAACTAAAATGTGTATGTGGTCTATATCACACTTATTAGAACGTAACCTGGCTGAGCACTTTGAGGTACCTGTAGTTTTCAAGCAGTGAGCAAAGGCAGCCCCATGTAGAGTAAGTATAATAATACAGAAGTGTTAAGCACAAAAATTAAAGGTGGGTTTCCTTGCAGAACATATCCACTGGATTTCACACCTGTTTTTTAAGGAGAGTGTGGAATACAGAAAAGCTCCCAAAGATACGGCTGTAAGCAACTTGCTTGATGCTGACTGAATAACCCTTCAGCCAGAAGTAGATGCAGCTATAGTTTCCTGCTGTGACTATCCCTATATGTCCCCTCCCATCTCTAACATCATTAATTGGCAAGAGGAGTCGGTCCTTGCAAACATATAAAAATTATATCAGATTAATTGTATTTAAAATAAACACAATTTTGCTTTGATACTCAATTGCCTTTATTTCTGCAGGGAATTTTAATGCATTTAATGTTATACTACTTTCTTTATTCAAACCATTTAGGAAGGACCGGGATCGTGAACGTGATCGAGATGACCGCTCCAAAGACCGTGACAGGGATCGAGATCGGGATCGGGAGAGAGAAAGGGAGAAGGAGAAGGAGCTACGTACTGCCGCTAATTCTACACTCATTGGCGTTGGGTTACCACCTCTAAAACCAGCTGTACTTCCGCAGGGTATTAATCCATTTACAAACCTACCACACACACCTCGTTATTATGAAATCTTAAAGAAACGACTTCAACTCCCTGTTTGGGAATATAAAGAGAGATTTACCGATATTCTCATCAGACATCAGTCTTTTGTACTTGTTGGTGAGACTGGGTCTGGTAAAACAACACAGGTGAGCTCTTGTCTATCCTTTTTTGTTGATTTTTGAAGACATGTGGAAAGTGGTATATGTTAACAGTTTTGAATGATTCAGTGAAATTATTCACTCTTCTGCTAGCAAATATTTCACTGTCCTTAAATTCATTGTGCAGTGACACATTACAAGTCTTACCCTTTTGAGCAAGATCTGTTTAATGAACCTTTCAGTTGCTTAATGACTAGAAAATGATGTAATGAGAATTCACTTGCTTCCCCTATCTCTGGTAGTCTGTCTGTCTCGTCAGGGTCTGTTACCTCTTTGTAAAAGGTTCAGTGAGTTTTAAATTGCTCAATACAAGCTTGTATTAATCTACAAATAACTGCTATTCTGATTACTTGCATGTGGTGGACTTATAATAATGATAAGCAGATGAGGGCAGGTACTTAAATTCAGATTTTTCTGAAACTTTCTATAGGCTAGATGGAAAATATTAATATCTACTTGAATTATAAACCTAGTACATTGCTATCAATGAATTTCTCTTGAGTTAAATACTTGAAAATACAAAAGGGTTTACCATGCATTTAGATTACACCTTCTTTATAGCTGCTGTCCCATTTTCTAGGGGAAAATTCTGTTGCTGAAAAGTGCGGTAAATATATTGCTTTCAGAAGTCATAGGTTCAGGTAACAGTATTCTTTGGGAGTTCACAGGAAGGATAAAATACTGTAAATAGGCCACCGAGGTAATCCTTTTATGGACACAAAAGTATATTCTGATATGCAGTACTTGCTGTTAGTTCACATTTGACATACTGTATATCTCCTCATGTCATCAGCTTTGCAACCACTATTAATCCTACAGGTGCCAATAGGATTGCCGGAAGTAATAAACTATGTGTTTTCCTTTGGTTTTTCTTTGTAATACCTGCCAAAGGCAGATATTCAGAAATTCTTTGCTTCATTATTCTTTTGTTTCTTCATTATTATTATTCATCCAGGCAAAGAAGTAACCTGTTGTGTTAATATATATTGCTTCAGAACTGTCAGTCTTCTGGGAAATAATTCAATGCTAAAACAAAGACTGGAAAATATAATATAGTGAATACAGTAACCCTCCCGCCCTTTCGTGGTTCATATATTGCGGGACTGCAGTATATGGGGAAAAATAGCCCCTTGGGGGAAGCGGGAAAGGCCTGTTTCAGGCCTCCTGTACTTACCTCAGGCTTGGCGCTGTTGCGAATGGACCTGCGAGGGTCTTCCCGGGCCTGTCGGAGACTCCAAAAGGGCTTCCCTGTAAACCAAAAATTGACTTCCAGAAAATAGGAAATGACCTTTGGATCGCTTGAAAGCATTTTGGGGGCCTCCGAGGGCCTTTCGAGGCATGCCTGAGGATTCAGAAATGTTTTTCTGTGAACCTGAAGGTTGAGAACAACACTGACATATGTGCATATAGGTGATAACTTGCAAATGGTACTTGATCAGTTGGCTGATGAAATAATGGGCAGGTATTTTTAAATAATGCATGTTATGGAGCAAATCACAAGTCAGACACCTGTTACTGAGAAAGAGGAAAATCAATTTTAAAAGACCCCGATTCTTTCTTTTTACTCATTTTTAAAGCTTACCAATGCCTAAGAAGGTCACAGTGAACATGTACTGTATAGTCATCCACAGCAGCCATTTAATTCTCAGAAGTCTGTGAAGTAGCTTATATTAAAAGCATATGGTCACAGAAATGCAACATTTCTAGAAATGTTGAAGCCATTGGAAAAAAAGAGGGTTAATTTCCCCATTTTTCCAGGAACCTCCCCCAAATTTTGAACTAATTGAAGAAAAAGCAGCAGTACCACTCTTTACAGAACATAAAGTATTGTACTGTATATACAACTTGAATGCTGCCTGAAATTATCATATTTGATATATTAAACATATAGTTTGCATATTTTGAGAATAGGTATGAACTCAATGTATTCCCCCCCCCCCCGTTTATGTTCTAAACCAGGGCTGTCCAACTTTGAACAGTCCACGGACTGCCTTCCTCCCGCTGCCCATCTCCACAAGTGTGCTCTCCCCACTGCTGCCCCAGCCCCCACATTTGAATTTGGCACTTCACAAGCACCCTCATTGGTGCAGTGCAAAATTCAAACAGGTTGAGCCTTCCCCCTCCTCCCCTTCACCGTGAACGGGAGGAGGGGGAGGTTCAAAGAAGGAGATTTGAGCAGCCCAGGAGGTTACCAAGGCAAGCAGTGGTGGTAGATCTGATCCGCCACCACTGCTTGCCTCGGTAAATTCCTGGGCTGCTTGAAGTTGCAGTGGATTTGTGTTTCACAGGAGCGCAGCAACAGCCTCCTCCTACCCCTCCCTCTTCCCCCTCTACCTCCCTTCCACCGCCTCCTCCTGCTTCATTCATTGCAGGAGGCGAGCAGCAGGAGCACCAGCAGGAGCAAACTCCCTCACCCCTAGCCTGTGCACCGCCAATCCTCTGGCAGCCAAAGGAGCGTCGCGGTCCTCGAAACGTCATCTGGGGTGGGGGTTGGGGGCCTCCGGGGTTGAGGGGTTGCTCAGACCCACCACGGAGGAAGTTTTCCCTCTCCCCTGTGTGCCCCACCCGGAGACGGACACCACTCGCTGGGTTTGTGATGGAGCCATCCCCCTCCCCCGGTTCTCGCATGCTTTGCCGGAGAGCAAGTCGGGGGGGGATTTCCCCCTCCCAATACTGGGACCTGGTGGACAACTTCGGATGGCCCCGCAGGCGACTAGTCAGTATTAGTAAAAGTAAGTAAAGGAAATTATTTTCTCTAATTGTCTTCATCAGTATATCAGGCAAGCCTAAATCACTTATTCCCATATAAAGAATTGAGGGGGAAAGTAGGGATCCCAGTGAATATACATAACATTTAATTAGTCTCATTTTGTGAGCAATTCCAGTTATTTTCTGTTTCTGCTTTTTAATCAAACCTATTGTGGACTGAAGGCTTGCTTGAATTGAAACAAGTTTCTCTACACTTTTTGATTTAGTTGTGGTATTTTCAAACTTTGGCAAGTTTCTTTTTTGTGCTGTGGAACATTGAGAAATCTGAGCTAAGTGAGAAATAAGAACAGTAAGAAACTATTGTACAAAGGCCTTACCATTTGGAGGAGCCAGTTTGACAGAATTTAATCAGTCTCATTCGTTGTCCTATTGTGGAACTATATCCCTAAATATGTCATGTATTAGGCAGCATTGTGCTGTTTCTTTTATAATCCAGGCAAATGCAGAAGCAATGCTGCGGTCACTGCTGGATTTGCAGCGGCATGAATTTGATAGCAGTAAAATTCTTTCTGTTTCTTAATTTTTAAATCATTATTATTTGCTGTGCAGTAGGACCCCGTATCCACTGGTTCATTATCCACTGATTCAGTTATCCAGAGGAAAAATAAATAATTCAGCAGCCGCAAAGCAAGCTACTGCAACAAGGAGCAGCTGTAAAGCAAGTTATTGTCATAAAACAGCAGCCGTAAAGCAAGCTACCGTCACAAACAGCAGCTGTAAAGCAAGCTACTGTTGCAAAACAGCAGCTGTAAAGCAAGTTACTATCACAAAACCAGTTTTGGGGAATATTTTGGCGATCTCTCTTATCCACGGTTGTCATTATCCACTGGAAGGCTTGGAACCAATTCCCAGCAGATACTGGGGTCCTACTGTACCTTTAAGTGGAAATGTACTACTTTAATTTCTCTGTAGCTCTTTCAGGGAATATCCACTTTAATAATGTCATAAAAAGCAAGTTTAGCCAATCATATGGGCTTGTTATTGCAGTAATATGTGGATACTTATACTTTATGAGCCCCCATCTGCTTTCTTATTATTTGCATTGTCAGTCAGCAAAGCAGCTCCTTTACCATTCCGTTTTCTGCAGGACTTCAAGTATTTTACATTTGATATACAGTACTCTGCAGTGTTTCTCTTCTTGTGTTTCACTGCTTCTGTAAAAAGCAAAACAAAATGCACCTGTTCACAGTGTTTTCATAAAGTTTATGATTTCATCTCTCACATTTGTTCTTCCATCTGGAAGTACTGCAAGATACACTGTTGTGTTGATTCTTCCTTGCTTAGATTACATTGCATGCTGATATTCTGATTTTCAAAGGTGCTCAAGGAATGTCAGCTGTGCAAATGGTGTGATGCTCATAGTAATTTAAAGGCTTCCTGCCAGTATGATTTTTCGATTACTGCCAGTAAGGTTCTGAAGAGTATATTTCCCCCATAAGAGCTTAGTCATTTCCCGCCTCCACAGCTGGGATTGTCTTCTCTAGAAACGAAGCTAATTTTGAGATGCAGTTGTTTGCATTGTGGCTCACTTGAAGATGGTTTTAACTGGAAAAACTCTCAGATGCTGGTGGTCTGGAAGGATCAAAAAGAGGATTTGAGGGGTGAGAACAGTGGAAAAATTACATGTACATAGTTATCATGTCCCTCAGTGAGATTTTTAATATCTATGAGACTTTTAGTCTGTATACTGTAAATAAGGAAATGGCGTGTTCTCTGTGCAGCATTTGGAAGTACAGAAATACATTGCTTTAAGAGTACCTTCATTTACAATTGTTTTGCAAGACAAGCAACTACTGTATTTCTGATCCATTTTGCCTTGATCAATGAGCAATTCTTGCAATACAAGCACAGGAGCAGGTCACATGATCACAAGTGAGTCAATGGTGGCTCTCTCGCTCTCCCTCCTCCCTGCTGGATTGTGGGTGAATGTCTGGGATGTTCCATCTCAGGCAAGCCTCAAAAGCAGAGGGAGAAGAGAGGAGGGAAGGCATTCCTTGCACCAGCCAGAAACATTTCCAAAGGGGAGTGCAGGTTAGGGTTATGTTTTGTTTTATATTTATATTTTTCCTTTAATTTGTTTTCAACATCCCCTCTTATTTTTCAACCATTTCTAGTCATGGGGCAGCTAGTCAAGTGTGTATATAGCTACAAATTGCATTTTATAATTATCACATTAAATATACAGAGTAAAATCCAGTTGTTAGTCCAAAGCAGAGCAAATTCCACAGCCAGGCACCTAAACCATGGTGTGTATGCAGACTTCTAGTGAACTTTTGTGAGTTTTGGCATTTTGTATGTACAGTATGTGGTCTGTGGGGTCCCAGAACTAAGCATCTGAGTTTCCATTTCTTCTGGGGAAATTTACTTTGATACATGAGTCCTTTGGTTTACAAGCATGTTTCTGGAATGAATTGTGTTTATAAACCAAGGTATTATAAGTATACATATTTTACTCGTCACTGTTTGCAAGTAACTTTTTCTCCCCATCAGAAGAGCTTGCTGTGTAAAAATGCTTCCACATACTAGATGCTGTTCTCACAAATTCGTTACCTGTTCCCAGTTTGGGAAGGACTGATTTATAAGCACCCTCTGAGTACTGTTCATTCACCTGACGCTTATGCCCAGTTATTGTGCTTATCAGAGTATAATGCGGCACTTTGTCAGAGGCTTTGCTTAAAACAAGACATATGATGTGTACAGCATCCTGACTATCTACCAGGGAGGTTACCTGATCAAACAATAAAATAAGATTAGTCTAGTAAGATTTGTTCTTGACAAGTCTATTTTGGCTTCTAGTTATCACTGTACTGTTTTTAAGGTCTTTGCAGGGTGACTGCTCTGTGATCTAGTCCGGAATTTTTCTTGGGAATGATGTCAAGCTGACTAGTCTGTAGCGCCCGGCTTCCTCCCTTTTGCCCTTTTTGAAAATAGGGACAGTGTTAGCTTTTCTCCAGTTGCCTGGCACTTCACCTATCCTCCATGATTTCAAGCAAGTAATAAATACTGGTTCTGCAGTCTCTTCAGCTAGGTAGTTCCTTCAGTATATTCAAATGCTGTTCATCCATCCCCAGGGATTTGAACTAGTTGAAAGTAGTAAGGTACTCTTTGACTATTTGTTTATCGGTTTTCTTGGATCCAATCCTATCCCCTCCAGTACTACTTCATATATGCCTGGGGCAGCAGAGACTGTCTTTTGGGAGAAGACTGAGCTGAAGTAGGAATTGAGCACTTCAGCCTTTCTTCCCTCTTCTGTTATTTTAGTTTCTAGTTAGTGGACCATTGTTTTGTTTTCCATATTTGTTAGCATATTCTTGTTAGAATTTCATCAAGATTCAGTCTGTGTAGCTTGATTGGTATCCCATCTACCCCTGGCAATTTATTTCTTCCAGATGCTTTCATCGCAGGTTTCACTTCACCATTTATTCCTCTTCATAGATGTCTGTCTTTATCTCTTCAATATAGAACTTCTGTTTGCTGTTGCCACCTTTTAAAATTGTCTCCTGGTCATTCCAAATCCAAAGAAAGGAGATGCCAGGGAGTAAAGTAACTATATTGCCTGATGTTCTAGCTGGATTTTGAAAGGAAGAGACACTCACGATCACATTGCAGATATGCTCTTGGTTACTGGAACACACCAAGGAGTTTAAGAAGAAATTCCGTCTTATGTTTTATAGTCTACACCAATGTATATCATGTGAAACTATGGTTATAAAAGAAATGGGTATGTCTCACCATTTGCTTGTTCTGAGATATAACCTGTATTGTCAGCAAGAAGCTATGGTTAGGATAGAATATAGACAGACAGAATGGTTTCCTGTAGGCAAAGTTGTCAGATAAAGCTGCTTTTTATCCCCTTCTCTTTTCAGTCTTTATGTAGAACGTATATGGAAAACCGGATTAGATTCAGATGAAAGAGAAGTGAAAATTGGTGGAAGAAACATCAGTAATTTAAGATATTAGATGACAGATATCATTTTACTAGAAGAAAGCAGCAATGACTTGAAATAACTTTTAGTTAAAGAGAGTGCCAAATCAGGACTTCAGTAAAATGTTAAGAAGATCAAAATCATTACTACATTAGAACTACAAAACTTTGGGCGCATAATGGGAAGATAAGATTATCTGGGAAAAAAAGATAATGATGAGAAAGGTTGTGGGCAGCAGGAAAAGTGGAAAACCAAATATGAGATGGATTGACTGTCTAAATGAAGCCGCAGGCTTGAGTTTGGAAGACAGGGCGACTGAAGACAGAACATTTTGGAGATTGCTAATTTATTGGGCCACTGTAAGTCAAGGGAGATTTGATGGTACAAAAACAACAGAAATCTTAGTCAACAGTTCAAGTAGGGCTTTCTTGTTTCCAGTGCACAAGAATTTTAGTCAGTTTCAATGTTTTTGGAGACATTTGCAGAATCTAAATAAACAAACACATTCTCTGAAATATTTCATCATCATCCTTTTTTCAGTACAGTACAACCCCCTTATCCACTGATTCACTATTCAGTTATCCGTGGTTGGTGATCGGGGGGGGGCAAGGAGGGGGAAATTAAAAATACAACTTAACTGCCACCACAGGCCAACCAGGGACCCTCCGGAGTGGTGAGGTGGGGACTTTGAATTTCCCGCTCAGGTCCCTGGCGTCAGATTGGAAGTTTGAGTAGAAAGTCTGAAACTTCTGATCAGTTGTCTGGGACCTGACCTGGAAGTTCAAAGGCCGGGTGGCTGGCTGGCCCATGGCCATGGCAGTGGTAGTAAGGAGGAGGAGGGTGATTTTATGAAGCGTTTTTACTTGTTAGGAATAGATTGAGCTCTTGCCAAAAGGTATTCCTAAACAGCTGTGTAGTTATTGCTGTTCAGATCTGTTTTAATGTTTCCTGTTAGATTGAGATATGTCTTTTAAAAGTGCATGTGTATACGTGCTCCTTCAAGTTAATTCTGGATTATAGTGACCCTTCTCAGTGTTTTCCAGATAGAGAATATTCAGAAGTGGTTTGTCATTCCCTTCTTCTGGGGGCTCCCTGGGACCATGCAGTTTGCCCAAGGCCACACAGGCTAGCTTTACTAATAGGAGTATGCTTGTGAAGATTCTCAGTCATCAGTTGAGTTTATCTGGAAGTTAAGTCATGGCAGCAGGACTTCTTTTCTTGAGAGATTGAAATGTTTAGCTACTCATCCAAGCAGCTTCATCAGTCTGAGTAAAGTTAGTGACGAGTCCTCCAATTTATAGTTCAACTTGATTTCACATCACCCTGGTCTGAATAGTGCATGAAAGTCCCACCTATGCAACCTTTCCCAACACCTATTAAGTATGGGTCATTAGCTGTGGTCTTGCTGGTGGTGTGAAGTGCTTCTGATTTGTCTGGGGATTGGTGAAAGGGCAGCTTGATAAGTCCCCCACCTCTGTTGAAAGAGGGATTTTCATACTTAATGGGTGTTGGGAAAGTTTGCATAGGTGGGACTTTCATGCACCCTAGGCCATTGTCCACCTACGAGCCTATTCAGATCATGATCCACCTATGAACCTATTCAGGCTATTGTCCATCTAACGAGCTTATTCAGAATACTGTCCAATTTACAAGCCTATTCAGACCAGGGTAATGTGAAATCAAGGTGAAGTATAAAATGGAGGACTCAGCACTAACTTTCCTCAGACTTATGAAGCTGCTTGGATGCGTAGTGAAACGTTTCAATCTCACAAGAAGTCCAGTTGCTGAGACTCAGCTTCCAGGCACAGTGGAAAATCAAACGCCCAACCTTTAGCTCTTCTGCTGTCCAGTGTTATAATTAATTTAGGGAATTTCAACACCCATCTTACTAGAATGACAGCTTATTAGATCCTTTTCATGAAAGGTGATAATGCTGGTCTGCAACTTTTTAGAAGTCATCTGCTTCAGAGGTAGAGTATGTTATATATTATGTATACTGATGTGCTGAATTCAGATATGACAACTAAACAACAGATAGGCTAGTGCTTCCAGAATATTCAAGTTTTTACATTTTATGTCAGCATATGTTGTGCAGATAGTGGAGTTTTAGTCATAAATTGTAAATTAGATCTTATCATGATTTGTGGTTGCTTTATATGTTTCACCTGTCCTGTTTATGTAACACTTTAAAACTCAGCAAAAGACTTTTATAAATAAAATTTATTATGAAACAAAAGGCAAAAAACCCCTATTATGTAGATAGTTTAGTTCTATTCTTGGTGCTTCTCGGCTTGTCACTGTTCAACAGTACTCTGCTAGTGTAAATGGGCTCCATTTGCCCTGATAGCGTTTCTCCATTGTTGCAAAGCCTAGTGAAATCACTTAGCATGCTCATCACTCACTGCTTCGCTGTTCGGTGGTGATGTAAGTTTCATTATGATTGCATCATCCATGACTTCTAGGAATTATGCTAAGGCCAGATTGTCCATTTACCTCTCATCGTGTGTCACCCAGGTCCTCCTGCTCTGGTGGCACACCAATCCAGGTAGGAGCCTAGCCAGCCCTTCCCAACTTCCTAAAGCAGCCGACCACTCATTGGCTGCACAGGGAGAATCCTCATCTTGCCTCCTTGATGTTGATGGCCAGAGGAGTCAAGCATGGGCAGCCTGAGCTCCTGCCTGGATTGCCCACCGCTAGTGGAGAATAATCCTGGCAACATCCAGTGACAGGTAAGTGGCCCAGCCGGCTTGCTGGGGTGTGGGGGAGGACTGAGCAGCAACTTTGTACAAAGCTGTCAGCCTCATTCAGTGCCCAGCTCTACTGATAAGAGAACAGATTTGCACGTGAGCCTCATGTGTAGTTCTTTGCCCTAGATCAGGATTTCATTTTGTCATTGGTGCTGGCCAGTATTTGATACAAGTCATGGAGATGTAAATTTAGCTCCTGCTTGACCAGAGAAAATGACTGATACAGGTATTTGTTTTAGATAACCTGCAGATGTGGACTGAGTCCTTTGAAAAGATGAGAACCTCTACCTGATAGGCAGGGTTCTCTTCCTCACACATGTAGGAGACAAACACACCTAGGCAGCTGCCATTGCAATCAATTGAAACTTGTTGGTGTGCAGTGGAGAAGGAGCCTTTTGCAAAGGGGTGTCTCACACACCTTAGAGAACCTGGGTGACTACATCTATGCTTATATGAGCATTTTCTGGATGTTAAAAAAGAGCACTAAGTGGAAGTGGTAGATAGAGGAAGTGGTCAGTGCATAACGGTAGAATTCTAGCATGCCTAAGCAGGCAATGGTAAGATGGTTATTGAAACAGTTCTCCTTGAATCCTGCCTTGCTGGATAATTATTGAACAATCTCCCAGTATTTTTTTTCTTGGGTAAGTAGCATCTGATGGTGTTCCAGCTCCAAGGTTATTGAGAGGGTGGCCGCCGTCCGGCTCCAGTCATACCTGGAGGAGAATCATATCCTTGACCCTTTCCAGTCCGTCTTCAGACCATTTCGCGGAACCAAAACTGCCCTGGTCGCTCTGCAGGATGACCTCCTCAGGGAGGCCAACAGGGGGTATTCCTCCCTGCTGGTCCTCCTTGATCTGTCAGCTGCCTTTGATACCATAGACCACGATAACCTACTGGACCGGCTAACCGGGGCAGGAATCGGAGGTTCAGCGCTCAGCTGGCTCCGGTCCTTCCTCGATGGCCGGTTCCAGCGGGTACAGTTGGGGGATGACTTGTCGGCTCCTTGGATGCTCCCTTGGGTGCCCCAGGGGTTGGCAATCTCCCCTATACTGTTCAATGTTTAGATGAGGCCGCTGGCGGAGGTCATCAGGAGATTTAGAGTTCGCTGTCATCAGTACGCTGATGTCACGCAGCTCTATCTCTCTTTTCTTCTTCTGCAGTGGAGGCAGTTCGCTCCCTTGATCTGTGCTTGGAGGCGGTCCTGGAATGGACAAGGACAAACAGGCTCAAACTTAACCCGGAGGAGACCGAGGTTCTGTTCTTCGGGGCGCCCACGTCTAGGTACAATGGCCCCCTCCCTATGCTGGGGGGAGTTTCCCTCCAGCCTACGGACCGGGCCAGGAATCTGGGCATGGTCCTGGACTCGGCCCTCTCCCTGGAAGCCCAGGTGACGGCTGTCTGCAGGGCCGCTTTCTTCCAACTTCGCAGAATTGCTCAGATCTGCCTGTACCTCGATGAGTCCTCCCTGAGAACAGTCGTGCAGGCCCTTGTGATATTGAGGATTGACTACTGCAACACACTCTACGTGGGGTTGCCCTTGACCCTTGTCCGGAGCTTGCAGCGGGTACAGAATGCGTCGGCCAGGCTGGTGGTGGGTGCTTATAAGTATGAACACATCACCCCAGTTCTGGCCCGCCTGCACTGGTTGCCCGTTGCCCTCTGGATAAGGTTCAAGGTCCTGCTTTTGGTATTCAAAACCCTCCACGGCTTGGGACCTGATTACCTGGCAGAGCGTATCTCTCAGAGATCAGCTGAGGCCAGGCCCACTCAGATGTCGCGGGCGCGCTCACTCAGGGTGGCCACCCCAACGGAGACACGAAAGTCGACAACTCATAGTCGCGCCTTCTTGGTGGTCGGCTCTTCCTTGTGGAATCAGCTACCGAGCGAGCTGCGCCTTGCATCGTCCCTGCCCGCCTTCAAAAAGGCTTTAAAGACCTTGCTCTTTAAGGAGGCTTATGGCGACCTCATTTCTGTTTAGTTTCTCTTCTTCCTTTTTTTTTTTAAACCCGCTGCCTTTATTGAGGGATTTTATTGACTAGTGCCCTATCACCGCTCTCCCACTATTGTTTTTACTATATGTTTTAATAATTGTATTTTTCTGGTTTTCTTTTTTGTAAACCGCCCAGAGTCCTCCAGGAAATGGCGCGGTATATAAGTGCAGGAAATAAATAAATAAATAAATAAATAAGTATTCGTGGATACGGTTAATTATTTAGATCTCTTTTGGTCTGATGCAGAACAGAAACAGCCTTGGTCTCTGTAGTGGACAGCCTATTGGGAAATTTAGCAGGGACGTTGATTCTGCTGGATCTCTAAAGATGCTTTTTATACCACCAGTCATGATATTCTGGGGTTATCTTTCTGGACTGAGACGCAGAGGCACTGTTTTACTGCAAGTCGAGTCCTTTTTTGAGGACTAAGCCCAGACTTCGGCCTGTGGGTCTTTCAGGGTTCTCTTGCCCATGTTATTTACCATGTACATAAAAACAGTGAAAGAGATGAGGAGTTGAGGAATTTGGTGCCATTGATATGCAGAGGACAGGCAGCTTTATTTCTGTTTTTCATCCAAATCTGAGGAACCTGTCTCAGTTGTAAACCAATATTGGGGATTAGTAACTGGTGGGAATAAACAAATATCATCTTAATCTAGACAATACAGTACCCCCCTTGCCTGTTGCGGGGTCTAGGGACCTGACCTGACCCAATCTGCGATAGTTGAAAATCCGCAATGTGTGGATGCAGGGTTGGGTCAGGACTGGGGGGGCCTATCTGGGGCCAATTGTACTTACCCCAGTTCCGGTTCACTGAAAAGTATTTCTGAGGCCTCCGACATGCCTAAAAAGTCCCTCGGAGGCCCCCAAAGTGTGGTCTAACAATCCAGAAGTCACTTCCGGTTTGGCGAGAAGCACTGATGGGCCCGGGAAGTCCATCGGAGGCCCGTTTGGGCCAGCACCAGGCCTGGGGTAAGCACAGGAGGCCTAATACAGGGCTCTCCAGCTTACCCCAGGGGGGACTTTTTACATGTACTGTGGTCCCACAATATGCTGGGACTGCAGTATATGAACCGTGAAATGGTGGTGATGGGGGTTTACTTTATCAGTTGGTTATTTGAAAATCAGATCAGGGAATGGTGTTTCATCTATGTTGGATGGTGTACTTTCCTTGAAAATCCAGACTCAGTGTACTCCTGGATTCAATTCCATATCTGATGCTAAGGATTTGACCAAGAGTATGTTTGCACAATTAAAAGTATTTTGCATGCTGTGCATATTCCTGGGGGAAGCTGATCTGGCCAAAGTTACACATGTCTGAGTTGCACTGCTGCACGTGTGGCAGGTTTCAGAGGTTTTCAGTTTCTCCAGCAGTTTGGAAAAGCTGTAGCCAGGCTCTGGCTAAGTAGACCACAAACAGAAGTTCTTTGCTTCAACAGTTGCACTGGCTACTTCAGTTCCAGCGCCAATTCAGAGTGCTGGTAGTGCTACAGCTATACATATGTGCAGGGCTTGAGTTCAGGTTATCTTGAAGACATGCATCTCCCAGTATGCGCCTAGCTGGAGCTTTTTTGGAGTAGAGGAGAAGGCTTTCTTGGTTGGTGCTTCTGAGGCTATGGACCTTACTTCAGAGGGCCACCAGGCTGTGCCTGTGTTTATTTAAGAAGCGTTTTATGCACTTTGTGACTGAAGAGGCAGGTTGCTGGTTTTTAAAATAGTGGATGTTTTTTCTTCCATTTTTTTTAAAAAAAGTTTTTAAATTGTATTATATTCTACCTTTCTCTCTTACAGAATGTTTGGCATCTCACAACACAAATGTAAAAACCTATGTAATTTTTAAAAATTACTAACTTAAGGTGCTAAAATATGCAAAGGCATGAAAATAAAAATGGTGATCCATATGGGATGGACACAGATGCAGAAGTTTACATTTTTCATTGCTTGGCAGAAACAGTTTTTTTTCCATTCACTAATGTCACATTGGCCAAAACAAGATAGTCGTGATGGTTTTGCACATTTAATATATACTCCAGTTCAGAAGTGCAGTTCTGTGCACAGCAATGGATTTAGGCATTCCGGCCAAATGGCCACAGACTTGCACAACACTAGCTCTTTGGCTTGAAAACAAAGATAGCACCATGTGCGGGGAGAACCTTTACCTTTTTACCTTTACCAGTTCAAAAGACGCCTTCCAGGTCACCAACTTCTTGAATACCTGGATTGCAGGCGTTTGTTGCACTTGCCTACTATTATTTTGAATTGCATCATGTGTCATTTTAAAAGTATCCTGCCTCTTCATGCGCTGTCAATTACATAAGACCACCATTATTTAAGGCTGAACCACAGTATAAGACAACCACTATATAACATTGTTGGTTATGCCAAAGAGGTTTCACCCTAGAAGCAAGTTCACTGCCTTTTTCTGCAGCTAACTTCCATCTCTCATTCCTAACTCTTGTATTACAGGTGGATGTTAAACTTCATTTATAATGTACCTTGTAGAATGGCACATCATTCACAGTTTCAGGGCAAGCTTATAAATGCTTTTGAATTGGTACTGTTATATCTACATTTGATAGATGGTACAGTAAACCCCCACCTATTGCAGGGGTTAGGGACCTGACCCGAGCCACAATAATTGAAAATCTGCAATATGTGGATGCTGGGTCAGGTTGGGCTCTCTGGGGGTTCTTGTACTTACCCCAGGCCTGGCGCTGCCCCAAATGGGCCTGCAAGGGGCTTTCCAGTCCCCCAGAAGCCCCAAAAGTTCTTCCTAGTGATCTGGAGGTCACTTATGGTTTACCAGAAGTCACATCCGGTTTGCGGGGAAGCACTTTTGGGGCCTCCAATGGGCCTCAGAAGGCCTTTCCTCCTTACCCCATGGGGCCTTTTTTCATATACTACAGACCCGCGATATACCGGGACCACAGTAAATGAACTGGAAAAGGGCGGGGGACAACTGTAGTGGCAATTTTCCATAAAACAGTGCCATGTTTTGATGCATTTTAAGGTTTAAATGTAGACTCTAGAACTCTGCAAATGACTCTGTATTGACAATGATTGTGACCTTTCCAACTGCATAGTTGCACAAATCTATAATTTAACAGCTGGAAACATGGTGTGCATGTTACTCCATAGAACTCTAAAAGCACTGCGACTTTTTTGAGGGACCTCTAAACCTCTAGTCTTTCCCTAGGGATCCCTTTCTTCCTAATGAGTCTTTGGGAGCAGCAAAATGGGGATAAGGAACAGTTTAAAACCAGAAAAACCCACTGCTGATACTGTTTTCATCACTGCTGAGACTATTATTCCTGCTGCAGGGACTGGCAAAGACTGTTTGCCATCTTTAAATTTTTCTCTAGTCTGTTCCAAGGCTCCCAAAGGTTTCTGATCATGAAGGAGATCTCTAGGGATCCCTGGAACATAGCTGGGGGTGGGGCAGGTGGAATAGGAAGCTCTTAATTACCCTGAAATGGCTACAGTTGATGTCACCATCAGAGTTGCCTGGTAACTAGCATCAGCTGGATTCTGTAACAATTCTGTTTTGTTCCATGCTAGCTCAGTTTCTGTGCTATTTTTATAAATAGTAAATATTTTGATCTATACAAGGCAATTCTTTTGCATATTAATTTATAGCTTTCAAAAACATACATTGATAATTGTTTGTATGAATTAAGTTTCATTATTGAAGCGACAAATTCTGAATTCTTTGTTGTAGATACGCTATATCAGGGGTCCTCAATCTACGGCCCGTGGGCCGGATCAGGCCCACCAAGGTCCTGAATCCGGCCTGCCAGCCATTGCAAAACCCCACACCTGCCCCTCCTTGAGCTGAAAATTCGCTGTGCAGCAGCAGCTGCTGCCACTGCCTCAACCACCAATGCAGCTTTCATGCCGTAGCCTTCCTCTTCCGGTCACAGCTGTACACACAGGGGTGGGGCTGTGGGCGCAAAGGTGGGGTCAAGAGGTTGCACCTCACCTGAGACTCTTCACCCCACTGATAACTGCACCAGCAACAATGGAAAATGCCAAGATGGCTCGTTTAGAAGCAACCTTGCCTGTCTGCCAGGATCGCTCCTTGCAAACCGCTTTTATTGTTTTGCTCACTCATTCCCACATGCATCCACCTGACTTGGAACTTCTGCACCCATCTCCTCTCTTCCACATGCGCATACCCCCCACACCCATCCACCCGCAGTGAGGATCTGCGGAGCAGAGCCATGGCGGCTCCTGCACAGGCACCACTCCCGGGCCACCGGGCGAGCATTCTTAATCTCTTCCATGGACACCCCCCGGGCAAAGCTTTGCCCAGAGAAAGTGAGGGCAAGCCACAGTGCCTAGACCTACGAAAATATAGAGGGGCACCTCTGTGGATCTCGTGTCGACCCCTCTGCACCCATTTTCAAAAGGGAGGACCCCTCCTTTGTTGGAACCACATGGTTAAAAGGTGTGCTCGAGCCAGCTGCAACTGGAGCTGCTTTCTTTTTCTTTGTGGAGGAATTAAGGTGCACTTTAGTTTCTAGTCAGGATTTCTCTCTCTCTCCTCTCCCCTCCCCTCCTTCTCCCCTCCCCCCATCCAACAGCCTGCCTTTCTTCAGGCTGAAAGATATGTGCAGTGTGCATAGGAACTTGTTCATATTTGTTTCAAACTATAGTCCAGCCCCCAACAGTGTATGAGGAACAGTGAACCAGCCCCCTGTTTAAAAAGTTGGAGGCCCTCTGTGCTACATAGTAACTGTGTTTTAAAGATAAATACTGTATTTGTCTTCATATTTGAAAATGATCCAACCGAGCAACCATGATGCAATTTGCATTGCCCATGTAGTTGAAGGCATGGGCAAAGCAGATCTCTTCATGGTTACTCTATTGGTTCAGTTTAATGTACAGTATGTGTAAATAGCTTCTTCAGTGTGTTCCCAAGTTGATTGTTTTTTCCTAATAATGTACTTGAAATGCACCTGTAGTTGTACTTGCTTATATAAATGTTTTTATAACCATTGTTTTTCTCTCTATTTGAATTTTTCAAAGCTTTTAAACTTAGCTCTCCTTAAAAAGAACCATGATGCATTTGTAAGAAATAATTAACCGTACTTTCTCCATCTGACAGATCCCTCAGTGGTGTGTTGATTATATGCGCTCTCTGCCGGGGCCAAAGAGAGGTGTTGCATGTACCCAACCCAGGAGAGTTGCTGCAATGAGTGTGGCCCAGCGAGTTGCGGATGAAATGGATGTTATGTTAGGTCAAGAGGTTGGCTACTCTATTCGATTTGAAGATTGCAGTAGTGCAAAAACTATACTGAAGTAAGTGTTGGTTACTATCTCTCTCTTAACCAAAACCTTTTCTGTTTGATGTCTTGGATGTCAATTCAAAAGCAGAGTGCTGATTCATGTTTGAAGAAGCGACCTCAGCCTGAGCTGACCCTTTGGTATTCACCTGCCTCTCTCCCTGGTGTGTACGAAGAGTAATGTAACTGCATTGTGTTTATAATACATTACTCTTTTGATGGGCACAAACCTCAGTTTGGTAGTTCAGCACAGCACACGCACAGGTGTTCCATAGATACGAGTCACTTCCCTCCCTTCCTCCTTTGTGTGTTCTGTAAGGAAAGTAGGGATGATAGGACATAGAGTCATTTTTTAGTCTCATGTTAGCAACACAGATTTCGTTCTGCAGTAGACTTTATCTATGGAATGTGTTAGGTAGTCAAAATACAGTTTTCTGGAAGCATGGACTCAGATGCTAATTAGACATTTCAAGATCAGGTGGATGGGACAGCAAGAATCCTTATCAAGACACAGAGAGAAGAATCACTATTATTCTTATTATTCTTCACTACTTGGCATTGCTACACGTCAAGATGATTCCTCGCTAAGCTAGAGTTTAGAATTATTTAGAATAGCCATGAGTTTCATAAAAGAGTTAGGACAGATTACTTAGAATAGTATGTTTTGTTCTTAGATTTAAAATGCAAGCATATTTTCCCTATCTTGACTTGTCATTCTATTTGGAAGTAAAACTTCATTATAATTCTGTAAATTGTTGAGGTGCTAGAATGTGCTTGTAAATCACACTTAGATGAGGTGGCTTGCAAGCATGACGACAGTGCCAGGAAGTACATAATTTGTTTCAATTGTTGTTCCATGCTCACCTATTCATTGGCTGCAGTGCACTTCCCTCCCTGCCTCCTCTATGTGCTTGTTCACTGATTAGCTGCAGCATGCTTTCCTCCTCCATCTTCTCCACACAATTGTCCACTCAGACAAGGAGGAGGGACAGGGAAGCCCAGGGAGTTGCCAGTGAGTGGATAATCATGCTGAGAAGGCAGAGGAGGGAAGTGTGCTGCAGTTGGTCAGTGGACAAGTGCACAGAGGACGGTGGGGCAGGAAGTGTGCAGTACTCACAGAACGTTTGTTCCATCTCTCCTGCGGGATATAAATTAAAATAAGTAGGTTATGTTTTTATGTGCTTTTGAGCTGGAACATACAGCCATCCTAATAGGACTTTCAAATTAAATGGGAATTTTAAGGAGTGATTTTACCATATTCCCCACCCCACAGTGAGCTTGTGTGGCTGAATTCAGACTCAGGTCTCCTGAATTTTAGTCTGTCATTCTGTCCACTGTACCACACTGGGTATGGAGTGTGTACTATGTACAAGCCATTGGAGTCCATAACTACTACTTCAAATAACAGCGTTGCTCATTTTCTGCATTAGAACAATTTTATTCCCATACAAAGTGCAGCCTGACCTTCACTTTTCTCTTGTTCTGTAATTATAAAGGATCAGATGTGTTCAGAGCACACATATCTTTCTTTATACATGTCAAAAAACCTGGAAATAGTTTTCTGTGTCTCCTGCTGAAGGCAGTTTATTTTTCTTGGAGAATATAGCTTGTATGCCAAACTCCTTTGTTAACTTATGGTTAAAATAACAGTGTGCAAAAACAGTAAGAGAGGTGTTAACATTGCCAGAAACATAGAACTACATATAGATTAATATCAAGGAAAATTAGATGAAAACTGTTAAAAATATTATTCAGTAAGTGAAGGTGAGGTAAGAAAAGCAGCGAAAAACATTGTGGCTGGAATTAAACTATTACTTTTCTATTTAGATACATGACTGATGGTATGTTACTGCGTGAAGCAATGAATGATCCTTTACTGGAACGCTACGGAGTAATCATTCTTGATGAGGCCCATGAAAGAACACTGGCTACTGATATTTTGATGGGAGTTCTGAAAGAGGTTGTAAGGCAAAGATCTGATTTAAAGGTCAGTAGTAGATATCATATGGGGATATATTTGTGGAAAATGTTCTATTCTGATCACTTATCACACTGTTAAAGAAAGTTGATATGTTATTTGTCAATAAACTGTTCATAGTGGGAACTTTATGATTTGTAGGACAGTTCAGGTTATAAACTGCATGTTCTTTTTTCTACTTTTTCCTTAGTAGTTGCTGTATTAATGTATAAATAGATGTATATCTTATGTACAGTATTCAGAAGCAAACCATTTGAGTTTAATGAAATTTGCTCCCAAGTATGTTTATGTAGCACTGTATTTAGAGCAGAAGAAATCATCATGGTATGCTCATGTAAGATTTCACCTTTACATTACTTTCTAGCATGCTGAGAAATTAGTGTTTTGAGTCCAGTCACTATATGATGCTAATCTTTTTAATATATTGTAGGTTATAGTTATGAGCGCTACTTTAGATGCTGGCAAGTTCCAGATTTATTTTGATAATTGCCCTCTCCTCACCATCCCGGGCCGTACGCATCCTGTGGAGATCTTTTATACTCCAGAACCAGAGAGGGATTACCTTGAAGCTGCGATTCGTACAGTAATTCAGATTCATATGTGTGAAGAAGAAGAAGGAGATCTTTTGCTTTTTCTTACCGGACAAGAGGTATATTATACATAATTCTTTCTCATTGTAAGGGGTTTTGTAGCATATTTAGGAAGTATTATCTGTTGTAGTATCACTGTGTAGTGGCACTATGGCAGCATCCTTGTCTAACTAGGCAGGAAAGGCCCAGAGGAGGTAGCAGCAGAGGTGACGAAAGCTAGTCTGCCGACTTAAATTTCTGGGCTGCACTTTTGAGGATTCTCTCAGGAAATCTTGGAGAATGCTGGGGTTTATAGTTCAAATATCAAAAGAGCACACCTTTACTTAATACTCTGAAATATGTAGTGATTACTTTGTATCAGCTAAAGCATACATGCTGATCAGTCATGTAAGGCTGTAGCAGCATCAATGTTTCTTTAAACATTATAGTTTCAGTAGTTGGGTGGAAATGGCATCAAAAGCCTTATTTTGAGAAGGAGTATTATAATCATTTTTGTTGAGTTTCAGAACCTTGCCGTTCAGAAATGAGACAGTTAAGAGTTTCTACTGTCAAACAGAACAAAAAATTGTGTTCACTCGAAGCTCAGTACCGTTATATGGTATCACATTGTTTGTTTTAAGCTACCTTTCAAGACTTAGTATTGTACAAACAATAAATAAAACATAATACAAAATATAGATATGAGGTCTTAATTCTTGTCTTCTATATCTATATTTCCAAAAAGAATCATACTGGAAACTCAGAAAACAGTAATTAATAGACATTAGAGATGTGTGTTTGAGTGAAGTGACAGCCTTTTGTTGGAGTGGTTAGCTGCCAGAGGAGACAGGACTGGACTGGTGGAGCACCTACTTGGAGTGGAGCAGGACCCTGGAGGTGTGCACAGTCTGATGAATTGCCTGGCTGGCAGCAACAGGGGGTGGGGGTGGGGGTGGGGGTGGGGGGGTAGAGGATGGAGCAGCATGCCACCTGTGATGCTGCACTGACAGATTTGTGCAAATCTGACACTTCTAGGAAGTGCCCCTCTCTGAGTGGCACAGATTGAAATAAATCTTACATTATTTTAAAAGGTCATTACATGGAGCAGTATGAACCTGTGCTGCCCTAATACCTTTTAGTTTGATATATTACACATCGTCCCAGTAACGTGACCTCAGCACGTGGACAAGCTCATGTGGCACACTCAGATCCTAATCCTTCTAGGGTCTTAAATATCAGTAGCAGAACTATATCTGGCCCAGGGACAAAGAGGTAGCCAACAGATTTTTATTTATTGCCAAATAGGTATAGCATGCTGCCTTTGCCTTGTTTTTGTGCAAAAGCTGGCAGCTGCATTCTGTTCCAGTCACATGTGATGACAGCCCCTAAATTAAAGGCCATCACGTTGCTTCTGACTTACAGTTACCCTTCCCAAGGTTTTCTAGCTAAAAATATGCAGCAATGTTTTGCCATTCCCTCCCTTTGTTGCGTAGCTAGCCCAAGGCTACAAAGAATGGCTATTCTCCTGGTAGACAGCAGAAAGTCAGACTACTGAGCTCTGTTTTCACAATAAGCCTTAACCAGAGGAAGAGTCAGGATGGCAAGGTCTACATTTTAAAGCTAAAAGGTCCTCTGGCTTCTAATGCCATTTGCATCTCATACTAACGTACTGTATTAGAGCCCAGAAGCCAGGAGAAGGGGCACTACAGGCAGTGGTTTTCAAACTGGGTGCCGTGAGTGTATGCCAGGGATGCTGTGACAATAATAATTAATTTTCACTAAGATCTAGCAGTTTAGCATTAGAATCTGTTTTTATAACATGGCAATGAAAGAAATCAACCCTGAATGTTCACTGGAAGGATAGATTTTGAAGCTGAGGCTGCAGTACTTTGGCCACCTCATGAGGAGAGAGGAGTCCTTGGAAAAGTCTCTGATGTTGGGAAAGACTGAAGACAAAAGGAAAAGGGGATGGCAGAGAATGAGATGGTTACATGGAGTCATCAATGGTGGAAGACAGGAGGGCCTGGCGTGCTGTGATCCGTGGGGTCACAAAGAGTCAGACATGACTGAACAACTGAACAACAACAACAACAACAACATTATCTCCTTGTTATCAAATGAAACTTTTCAAAATCTGCTTGAGATCACCGAAGACAGCAGTTTAAAACAAAAATACCGTGAAGGAAGCCAAGAAGAGTTCTGGATGCAGGTGTATTCAGGAAACAATGCGACAGGCAAGGCTGCAGTAAAAAGACTTGTGCGTTTTAATTCAACTTCTCTCTGAGTCTGCATTTTCAACATATACTTACATAAAAAACATACAGGAGCAAACTTTCTGGGACAGGTGATTTGAGGGTAAAATTAACTAAACTTCCCATAAACATAAAGTACATAATGAAAAATTCATCCAAACCGTTTCATTCATTGCATTGAAGACAACATAATTAAATTTCCACTGTTTTTCTTCTTTTCCTAAGTATTCAAACCGCTTTACAGGTAGATGTGCCGTGAAATATTTTAGCCCAACAAGAGTGCTGCAGCAAAAAAATTTTGACAACCATTGATCAGAAGAATGTTCTTGAGCTTTTCTCAATGATTGGGACAAATTTTAAATCTGTTAAAAATTTCCTGTGGAACAAAGCAACAGAATGAAGACTCTACAGGAAAGAAAATTTTCTAAAAACTTAACAGAATAATAGCAATCCATACCTAAAGTCTTGAAATAGTGGTGGAAAGGTACTTCAGTGACTCACATTTCAGTGCTAATACTTGACACCTTTTTATGTACGCTGACCTTGTGCCCAGTGACACAGAGCAGCATATGCTGTTGCAGAAGAAACTCTTGATCCCAGTGCAATAATTTCTTTAAGGTTAGGAAGGTTTATTCTAGCACTTATGAAAATAGCAACATAACAAAAAAGGAAAGAAATGCCATCAAGTCCTTGAATGTGGATCCTTACATCACCATTCTGCCGGCAGACACAGGCAATGCCACAGTAATCATGCAAGGAAAACAATCAGACAATTTCTAGACCCTGCCACCTACAGGAAATTAAAGCAAGACCCTACCATCAAAAACACAAAACATGCTCATCAGGAGTTCCGCCCTCCCACCCCAATGTCATTCGACGAACCTGCAAGACCGAAACTCTTTCAACAAGATTATATGGACTCGCAAAAATTCACAAAGACTCAACCCCATTGTTAGCACCATTGGCTCCCCGACATAGCAATACACCTAGCCACCCTCCTACAGACCCACATTGGACAGACCTCATCCCACATCAAGGTCTCAGGAAATCTCATAGACAAGATTAGCACCCTAAAACTCAACCCCAGGGACAGACTGATCAGCTATGATGTAGTATCCCTTTTCACCAAAGTACCAATAAAGAACACTTTAGCACTCATCCAGAATATCTTCCCAGAAGACATTAAGGCCCTATTCCAACATTCCCTAATGACCAGCTACCTCCAGTGGGAGAATGACTTCTATGAACAGATGGAGTTGCCATGGGTAGCCCCCTCAGCCCATTAATAGTAAACTTTTACATGAAATATTTTGAAAAACAAGCTCTGGATGTGGCGCCCTTTGCACCTACAGACTGGTTCTGATACATGGATGACATATTCGTAATTTGGACCCATGGTGAGAATAAACTGGAAGAATTTCTAAACTACCTCAACAATATCCACCCAAATATACAATTCACCATGGAAAAAGAAATAGAGGGGAAACTCTCATTCTTAGTTGTCATGATCATACGCAAACTGGACCTCCAATTAGGACACAAGGTCTACAGAAAACCCACCTACACAGATTGGAACCTACATAAAAATTCCAACCATCACCCATGACAAAAAAGAGGCATAATCAAAACACTTGTAGACCGCGCAAACTGAAATGGTGAAGCTGAATTCCTCAACACTGAACTCAGCCACCTGAATTGGGCCCTTCAGGCAAATGTCTATTCCAAGAATGAAATCAAAAGAGCCATCAAAGTGGGGAAAAAACCCAATAACACCAAACTGAAGAAGAAAAACAGCCTCCAACAACAAAGTATTTCTGCCATACATAAAAGGAGTCACAGACTACATGGTCAAAGTGTTATAAAACACAACCTATGAACAGTATTTAGACCCACCACAAAAATACAACAGATGCTATGGTCAACAAAGGACAAAAGGAACCCATTAACCACTGCAGGAGTATACCGGAAACCTTGTAGTTGTGGCCAGGTATATATTGGGACCACAAAGCGCAGCATCCAGACTAGAATCAAAGAACATGAAAGACACTGCAGACTAAATAACCAGAAAAATCAGCAGTAGCTGAACACACCCTGAAACAAATTGGACATTAAATTAAATCCTCTTCCAGGACACAGAGGTACTCTACTGGGTAACACTACCAATCACTATGTCAGACTACACAGGGAAGCCTTTAAAATCCACAAAGATTTTCAACAAAAAAGAAGAAAGTCTAAAAATCAACAGAGCCTGGCTTCCAGTACTGAAAACTACAGTGTGCAAAAGGTCGAAGCTCAGTGATTCCCACCCAGCCAGAAGCAACAGTGACCAGTTCACACAATAGAACAGCTAACGACAGGCATCAACCACAAAGGATCGCTGCCATCCCTAATTGCAGTGAAACTTTTTAATCCCTTCATCACAATACAATGACTAACATCTATTCTCCTGCATAGGTCAAGTTTCTCTTTCCCACAACTTTTAAAAACCCACAGTCTCACTCACTCTATACCCCAGAGCACTGAGAGAACTCCTCGTTCCCTGAGCTCCTTGCCCTCTGAAGATGCCAGCCACAGAGTCGAAAAATGTCAGGAAGAAAACCTTCCAGAACACGGGCAAACAGCCCCCAAAACTCACAACTATCAGATCCCGGTTGTGAAGGCTTTCGAGGATAGATAGGAAACTATTGTGAAACACTGATTAACTGCTATAAGATTACAGTTGCTGAGAAACCATTTCAGTCAAGTCATTATATTTCTTGAAGTTTTTTGTTTGGAACAGTTATGGCCCTTCCTGGAAGTTCAGAATCAAAAAGTGGTGCTGGGAGCCTCCTGTTTTATTTCCTGGTCTTTGACCTGTTTTGTCCATCAGGTTTCTCTTCTGTCCATTTCAAAGATGTTTATTGAGGCACTGATAAGAGAGCAGTTTTGTTCGTGCTGCCAGTTCCCTCTCATGTGAAACTAGATTGGCGGTGCATGGGAAAATACTCCATTTTAAACAGGGCTTTGATATGCAAATGCTGTATCAAAATTGAAGCTCTTTGTAGGCAAAGCAACATAGTTTTATTATCAAGTCTTTTAATTTTTTTTAACCAGTGTTATTTTAAAATTGTTGATGTCTGAATAGTAAGACTCCTCTTGTGTAGTTTACGCCATACAAGATGAATGATGTCATTGTCTGACAACAGGAATTCTCATTTTAAATTAATTGAAAGCTTCCTAACCCCCCTCCAAGTTTCAAGGCTCCTTAGGGCTCCGATTTTTATCCTGGGAGCACCTTGGGATGGGTGTGGGCTTTAGTAGCAAAAATTGCGGCTGGCAGTCTCAATACTGCAAAGATCTGGTGGCGAGTTTTAACTATTAAAGCTTCCCCTGCTTTGTGAGCTTCCCAAGACCTTCCCTTAAGGCTTAAGCAAAAGGGAGCCTGTGGTAGTCTTAGAATCTTTGTGTGTGTGTGTACTGTAGATATAAGTATAAATTATTTCAGGCCTTGAGGCTTGTGTTTTAGAAATGGTACTCAATGATATAGATAAGCAGCTGCTTTGAAAATTCTCAGAGTTGTTTTCCATAACTAATATACCTGACATTTCTAGGTAGGAACGGAACATTTAGTATGAGTTGGTGTTGACTAGAAGTGAAGATAGGGTTCAAAGTAGCGCAGAGGAAGGAAAGGAAACTGAGAGAAGTTTTTTTTAATTACATTCTCCTTAGGGAACTGACACTGATCACTGATGTGACCAAAAGAAACAAATACCCTGCAAGGTTGTTTTGGTGGCCATGTTTTCCACTGTAGTGGAAGAAGGTTTTTTATTTAGAGTTGTATTTGCTCTTCTAACAGTACTTTGTGTAGTAGAGGTAAAAAGGGCCAATTCTACAAGAATTTGAAGTGGTTTTGTTGTGACTTTCTGTTCCCAAGTAGCTTCCCCAATGCTATCTAGAAAAGCATGGTTTCCAGGCAAAATACCTGCTTTAGACTTAGAGAACTGAACTATTTGTAGTACTAATCAGCCCTTTGAAACTCTCTTCCCATCTTCAAACTATATTTTGTGTTCTTTCAGACTAATCCTGTTCTGATATTTGTAGATTTTATAAATTTCATGTTGCATATGCTCAAATTGAAAGCATCATTTTTTCTGGTTAGTATCAATAGAAATCTTTCTGTAAATGACTGGGACTGTAAGGTACTTTTGTTGCAGTCTGTAAAGTTTCACTGTTCAGTATCAACTTCAGCTTCTGATGAAATGTGTTTATACTGACTATGACTTCCATAGCACTGCTAAAAGTATACTACACACTTCCATTGTCTATTATACTGCCATTTCCAATGTACACTACACTTCTTGTGTAAAAAATGGTCTAGTGATTCAAAAGTAGTGTGTAAGCATTAGATTATTATTATTATTATTATTATTATTATTATTATTATTATTATTAT
>JAHTLZ010000274.1:15942028-15962043 GCA_023846285.1 Phrynocephalus versicolor | reverse complement strand
TTATTATTATTATTATTATTATTATTATTATTATTATTATTATTATTTCTGACATGGTTACGATGGGCCAGTGGCATTTTGGGCGGTTTGGTGGTTTAACCTGTTCTGAAAGTGGGGTGGTATACTTGCTTGTTTTGTTTTGTTGCATAACTCGAAGATTGCATTACTTAGAAAGTTCAAAGATTTCCATTAGTGAATTCGTATATTAAGTGGATGTAAAATTTTGTTTCTGATTTCCTAGACCAGTAGGGGGCATGCTAATCCAAAGTGATAGGTATTTAACCTTTATACGTTGAAGTCATTTTCAAAAAGATGCTTATTAAAGACTCTAAAGTAAAAGTCTGGATTTTTAAAAATCATTCATTGTTTCAAGGTGGTTCTAAAATACAGATCTAGAAATAGAAGGCTGGTGTGTTTGTTTTAGTTCTACATGGTCTATAGCATTATTGGCGAACCTATGGCACGGGTACCAAAGGTGGCACTTGGAGGCGTTTCTGTGGGCACCCGACATCACCCCTTCACAGTGACCTGTATTCAGGTTAAATGGCTGCACTGGCACTTTGCGGAAAATTAGTGGGTTTGGAATCACAGTTTGGGCACTCGGTCTCTAAAAGGTTCGCCATCACTGGGCTGTAGGCTCCATGGGCTGCACCTATAAGGTGCTTAGTAGGCGCTATCAGTAGAGCTATGATACTTTATGATTTATGTGGACAAAGTTCTTAACAGTAGTTGCCTTTAGTTGTGTAACTTTATTCTTGTGTAAAACAGTAACTTCACCCTGCTGTTCAATATGTTTATCCATTTAATGTTGTCTGACAGAAGAACCATAACAGCACACATAAAGTTTGAGATTATACTAGGCTATATTAGATCTTGATTAAATTGCTCACATAATTGAGAGTAGCTGAAAATGTGAAGAAAGTATGTTGATGCACAGAGTTCCTGTAGCCTCTTCTTGGAAAGAGGCAGGGAAATAATTGGTGTAATGTTAAAGTCTATCAGAAGCCCTGGTAACTTGCACTTTGAGGGATCTGCTTCTTGAAAATCTATGTTTATACTTTAAAGGTGTTTGTTCTCATTAGGTACAATGAAGCAAATCTTCCATATAATTGCATTAGTGATACGTGACATTAAAGCTTAATTGGCTTATTTAAAATATCTTGCACATCAATTTCTTTTAGATTGTGAAAATTGAAAAGGTCATGAGTGCAGTTTAATATTCCTGGGTGAGAGATTTCAATTTTAGTACAATTTGTAGAGAATTAATTAGGAAATATGACTAAAAGAAAAAGGGTGTTGAATGCAAATAAGGCTGTTATGCTTATTGGAATAAGGAATATGAGATGTCTTGGACTGCTGTGGAAATCCTCATGAAACTTCAGCAAGTGTCTAAATTAGTTTAAAAATAACTTGTTTTGTAGCAAGACTTTTTCCAAGTCATCAAAGCAAGCAAGTTATGGGCTGGAGGAAACCTTTAAAAGTTTCCATGGTCTCTCATCTGTGTAGGAAATAGATGAAGCCTGTAAGAGGATAAAGCGTGAAATCGATGATCTGGGCCCTGAGGTTGGTGACATTAAGATCATCCCATTATATTCCACCCTTCCACCACAGCAGCAGCAGAGAATTTTTGAGCCTCCCCCTCCAAAGAAACCAAATGGTGCAATAGGACGAAAGGTAAGTCTACTAACGATGCAGTCTTGTACTATTTCAGTGAGTCACATTAAATCCCATTGGATTAATTTTTGAGTAGACATAGTTTTGTACTGTACAGTATTTTCATTCTGTTCTTATATTGTCATCTACAAAAGTATTTTGAGTAGAACACTAAAGTCCAGTGGAAATCCTGAAAAAGGGGGCTGAAAAGTGTCTGCTGCTTGAAATTTTGTGTTTATAATATAAAGCTGTTATTAACTTACGATTCACCACAGAAGTAAGCCTTACATGTTACTGCCATTGAACATATCCTCCTTTGCTCTCTTCCTGTTCTCCAGTCATGCCCCTCTAGATGTATGTTACATTGTTCTTACAGTTTTTAAAAGTACTTTCTAGATTTCCTCACTGTACTTTTTAAATAAAGAAATTAAAGTTTCATAGATTTGTCTGTTAAGAGGAGGTGAATCTTTTGTAGGATTTGCCCACCAGTCGTGTAGTCACAAATTCAGAAGTGCAGGATCCCTTCATGTGACTGGAAGGGAACCTGTGAATCATCAAGTCCTGCTGCTGATAAGGAGGCACAGGGGGGAATTGGAACTCCAAGTCCCTGGCTCTGCAGCATAGTGCTTAAACCACGGAGCCATCCAGCAGTTCCTTCCAGAGTGCATGTGCAAACATGTTCACATGTTTCACATTACGGTAGGACCGCCACATCTGCACTCTGAAAATGTTATACATAGCATGGTATCTCTCTAGTGCCAGTTCTGTCAAATACACATTTAAATCTTTTTTCTGGATTTCCATCCTCTTTACTATATGTTTAGATTTTGGTATTATTCATGGATTTCAATAACGGGAGGGGGGGGGGAGACCAATTCCCCACTGATACAGAGTCCTACTATAGGGCTTAACTGGAGCTATGAAGGGTTAGGTATCCAAGGAGAGAGATGCTGCTATCCAGAGACTATCCTCACTGCACCTTCTTGTATAATTTGTGAAATGTGTTTTCCTGACCAATCAACCCCCGCGCCCCCCTCCCCACCGCTGTGCTAAAACTCTGCCTCTCTCTTTCTCCTCCTGGCTTCAGCAGTAGGACAATCCAAAAGACACCCATGGGCAGTCTGAAGAAACACATGAGCCAGTGTCTACCTGAGATGAAGGGAGGCAGGAAGTGCTTGGACAGAGCCATTACAGAGCCAAATGGGAGGGACCTTGCTACCGGAAAATTGTCAGCTTTGATTCCCCCACAAACTGGCATGAATACGCCAGTTTTGAAAACACAAAATAAAGGGGGGGGGGAGGACCTTATTCTGCATTTTTCATTTTTACAGGGCTGAATTCAGTCAGATCAATATCTTTGCCCTTGTCTTCCATGCATATTTGATATCCCTGGGAAGATCAAATAAGCATGGGAGTTTAAGTAATATCCCTGGGAGATCAAATAATACCTGAGGAACTTGTATTGTTTTGAACTGAGGTTTTCTTGTGGAAGTGAAGATTTAGTGCAAGGTTCATTTCTGTTTCAGAAGTTCCTAGTTGGAAACCTTTAATTAACCTTTTAATTGGCCTTACAACAAACATGAAAAAATTATTAGAGTCAAAATTGCAGTGAGGAGGGAATTTATAAGGACTTACTTTCTTAGAAGCCCAGAGAAGTAATTTTCAAAGACTTGTTTTTTGCAGTGTAGTGGAAGTATAAATATCAGTAAGCTATGCTCCACTTTGGGACATATTGTGCTTTCCTCAGCTAATTTGCTGCAGTATTTTAGCCTGTCTGGGCAAGTTGTTAATATTCACATAAGCTCACATTAAACATATTATAATTAGTCTTTATAGTGCCACAATATTTTTGACTTTTGTTTTGCTTTGGTTTGGGTTTTTTATGTTTGATTTTGAAGAAGAGGGTCAACAACTGCACATTTGATGTTAGCAAAGGTAGAAAAACAATGAACTGGTATTATTTCAATATGAGCAAGTTAGTGTTTCATATTTAAATGGACTATGTTGATGATGTTTGCTAGGGTTGAGCCTTGGTATGTGCTTTGAGGAATCATAATGGATTCCTCCCCAGTGAGAACTGAATTTTAATCCAGTCTGGAGGACAAATCGCTGGCTCCAAGGACCAAACTCTATTCTTCTGGGCAGTGGGAGTTTCCTGCGCAGCTGGAGACATGAGCATGTAGGTTACTTGTGAAAAAAACTAGCTACATCATTTGGTTGTAGAGGCCACATAGTATTAGCCCTTCAAAAGTTCATCTGGGTGTTTATGTGTCAATAAATTCTATCCAAGGTACTAGTCTTAATGTAAAAATCCCCAAATGGTTTAGAGCCTGGGTTCTTAAAGTGGTGCCTCTCCTTGTGTTATGTTCTCTGTGAATTGGAATCTGCTGAGAAAATCCTTGTGGAATAAAGTTCAATATTTTGGAATCACAATCAAACATTCTTGAAATCCAGTAGGATAAAACACCAATGGAAAAGTTAAACTGGCACCAATTTTAAATAATGAAAACAATCCCCTTTCACTGAACCTTTAATTAGAGAATTAGACCTGTGTATCAGAATGTGATAGTTGGTGGTAGGAATATTTGATGTATAGTGATTGCTCTACATTTTAACTTGTTTTTATCATTGTGTATATTGTAACTCACCCTGAGATAATTCTGCAATGAGTAAAGAAGTATCTTAATAGGCATTCAGATTGTATGTATTTTGTGAACATGTAGCATATAGAAAAACTCCAACTTGATTGTTTACAAAATAGTTTTTGCAGGGCAGTAGCTGCTTATTATCTGAAGTATACTAGAGTATTATCTTAAATAACTACTGTAAGTGTATTATTAAGGTTTGTTTGCAAAGACAAGTTTGAGAGTCAGGTTTGTTGTATTTCAGATTATTTTGGTAGATTTTTATGTTCTAAACAGCCCAGAGTAGCTTTGTGCTAGATAGTTACGGCATATAAATCAAATAAAATAAATAAATTAAACAAATTTCATAATTGGGAGAAACATTTGAAAAGCATATAACACATAGAAATGTTAATCTAGTCTGTGGACAGTTTTAGTAAATCATTGTTGTCAGATGCAATGAATTAAAGACATAAAATGCATTATCAACTCTTTCATCTGAAAATGTTTTCTCCCATTGTAACACCATTATTTTGGACCCCTTCTCCCTTAAATCTCTCATATAAATTCACACAGGGTCTGTTTAGTTACTACAGTGCATTGTTTACAGTCAAATAATTTCAAAGTGTAAAATGACCAAATCTTTCCTTAATGTGCTTTTGCTTTCTCTCCTGTCAGTACATGACCTTCTAGTCCAGAGTATTTTGAAACAAGTATTTTCAGGTGGAGTGATGGTGATAACTGTGACTTTATACCTTGATATCAGATCAAATTCCCATCATTAGACTCCAGGCTAGAATCATAGAAAATACTTGAACAATGTGGTGCAAGTACAGTATAAATGTGTAATGTATTAAAACTACTAAGTGATGGTGCTAAATCATATAATAGTATATATACTGTACTCTATCTCACTCTAGATAGAAAGAGAGAGAGTACAGTAAAAGCACTTGCTGTCTGATGTAACAGCCTATTAGAAAGTTTTCATCCTTTATGAGACTACTAGTCTCTTTGTCTTCGTACCTATCTGGCATTCTTAGATTGCTTATGTTTTAAAGCGTAATTTGTGCCCTTTATTATTGTACACAGAAGAAAAATTATATTTTTCAACAGGTTGTTGTATCAACTAATATTGCTGAGACATCATTGACGATAGATGGTGTTGTATTTGTCATTGATCCAGGATTTGCTAAACAGAAGGTAAATGCAAGTTCTTTCATGGCTTCTTACTAAAATTAAGGTGAAAAGACTAAAAATTGATGTTGGATAGGTTGATCTATTTTACCTGTATTCTTCCTTAATGGAGTTGATCTTCAGAACTATATGTCAGCAAGAGATGGAGCAGGCGGGTGCATTATAAAAGTGTATGAAAATGTTGACCAGTTATAATTATATAGCAATTTTTAGCCTATGCATGATTTTAGTTTGAATTTCAGTCAGATTTTAGTTTAACTTGTTGTGCTCTTAAAAATGTGATTAAGACATTTGGGATTTCAAAGTTTCAAATCCCAAATGCCCAGAGTAGACATGTAGCTAGATGGAGCGGTATATAAATTTAACAATAAAAATAAATAAATTTCTGAAAGTATTTTTTGAAATAAGCAATCCATTATTATTTGTCATGATTTAAGTAAATGCATAGCCTGATAGCCCCCTACGCTTCTTAAACATAAAGAAACCTGTTGGAACAAATTATATTTGCCATATTCAGGTTTAAAATTTGGAATAGCTACAAACTTTGTAGGAATAGTGAAGCATAGTGTTGATGTTGAAAACACTTCTATATTTGTAAAATATTTCTTAAAATTGGCTCAGAGCAAAGATGATTTATATATGAAATTTTATATTTATAATGCAGTCTCTGAATATTTCACAAAAGAAACCTAAAGAACATTTTAAAAATTGCAAAATCATTTTGTGTAGCTGTGCAAGCAGTGTATATTTAAGGAGCAAATCACCCCAAGGTAATAAATTGCCATAGAGTAGACAATATCACTGGCCCCCTGTGTCATACAGCTGAGTGTGCAATAGATAATGGGCAAAATTTTGAGGCTTAACTGTGCTGGCACATGTTGACATTATGCCCATGGTAGCTACAGCATGGAAATACTGTGTATTCCATGGTACAATTCCTTGTTGGTAAGCATAATGCTTGGCACATTTGTGCAGGTGTAACTTTATATTACACCTGCATGAAAAGGATTTTGTTCAAGTTTACAATGTTTTCTTAAGGCAAGCTGCTTCAAAAATATTATGCTGTTTGGATTACATTACATTTGGGCTATGTGTAGAATATTTTTACTGATGTGATGAAAATCTGCAATAAATCACAATTGGTATATTTTAGCACTTGCAGTCTATATGGATACCCTTGCTGTTTTGCAGAAACAATGAAAATATGTAGGAAAAGGTGGTAATTATTTTGTAGAGATTTAAAGGAGAATGTTTACAAAATTGTACTAATTCGATGCCGTTCTTTCTGCATTCAATTCTTCCATCAAGGTATACAATCCTCGAATAAGAGTAGAATCTCTCCTGGTAACTGCGATAAGTAAAGCTTCTGCTCAGCAGCGAGCTGGCCGTGCTGGTCGTACTAGACCAGGCAAATGTTTCCGGCTATACACAGAGAAGGCATACAAAACTGAGATGCAGGTGTGTCATTTGCAGTTTGCTAGATTTCTTTTCAGGCTAATAATGCTACAGTTTGATAAAGGCTATCAAAAAGGGTCTCATAGTGACACATATAGATCACTCCCAAACTGTGAAATGCAACTCTATCTGGCATTGTAGTAGATCGTGCATTCAGGAAGAGAAGTCCAGAGACAAGTTTTTACTAAATAGAGATATGAGACGAATTAGCTCAGAAGTCACAGACTTGAGTCTACAGGAGCTGAGCAAGGCTATTCAGAACATGACACTTCGGAGATTGCTCATTCTTAGCGTCACCATACATCAAAAGCAATTTCATAACACATAATAACAACAAGAAATACAAATTGTGGGTTTTGCTGTCATACAAAATTGAAACTCAAATTCTTTATTTTATTTACTTACTCGCTTGCTTGCTTATCCTGCCTTTTTTGTCCTACCTACAGTAATGCCTCGGATAACAAATTCAATTCATTCTCCAAGGAATTACGCCACCCAAAAATTACACTATCTGAAACACAGTATCCCTTTGAAATGAATGGGAAACCAATTAATCCATTCAGGACGTCTGAAAAAAAAGCAAAAAAGCCATTTTTCCTGACTTTTTTTTTATAAAATGCACTTTAAAGGCATGCAGATCCAGAATACCCTCCCTCAAATGCCACCCCCCAGTGCAATGCAACGATAAACAAAAGAAAGCAGCTAATTAAAGCCCAGGCTGTTCGCGCCAAAAGTGCGATGGAAAAAACATCCAAAGATTAACTAAAGAAAGCAGCTAATTAAAGCCCAGGTTGTTCCTGTTTGCAAAGCAATGAAAAACAGTGCAAAGACGAACAAAATAAAGCTCTAATATAAACGCCAAGTCGTTCCCACCCAAAGTGCAATGAAAAACACAAAGCAAGGAAACCTCATCTCCCTACCTTTCCAAGTTTGAAAGGTCCAAATCCCTCAGTAAAAAATGTCCTGAATGACTCTGCTCCAACTCCTCCCACTCCTCCACAAAGGGGGCAGTACATCCTGGGTACACTTTTTTTGCAAAGTGTAATGGACAATTCGTTATTGGAGGCATCCCATAGGGAAAACTCGTTATCTGAGTCAGCCCTGTTCCCAGAAATTTCAATTCGTTATCCAAATTATTTGTTAACAGGCATTCATTATCAGAGGTATTACTGTATTATTTTTTAGCACGCCAGCCTATTTTTATCCTGCCTTTCTCCCAGTAAAGGAACTCAAGGTGTTCCATAAGTAGTAACATTTTCCAGCGTTCCCTCTAAGCCAGGCATGTCCACGCTTTGGCCCTACTGATGTTTTGGACCGCAACTCACAGAATTCTAAGCTTAGATTGCCAATGGCAAAGGACTGTGGGAGTTGCAGTCCAAAACATCTGGAGAGCCAAAGTTTGGACATGCCTACTCTAAGCTGCTCACCCTTGCAGTGTTGCATCAGTGCCACACAGCAGAGCCAGTGTTGCCACCATTTGCTGACAGTCTCAACCAGAACCCTGTGCACAATGAATGGGGCCCCCACCCAGTACTAGCAGAAATCAGAGGGAACCGTTGGTCAGAGTGATATTTCTCAGGCCAAAGACAAACCAACATAAAATGACTCAAATGCCGGTCTCTCTCTTACACACACAAATGTGCATCTTACCCCACCTCAATGCTTTAGATTTAAGAATTATTTGTGTAGTTTTTGAGACACATTAGCCTGTCTGGTCATGTATCATGCATCAGCTTTTATCCTAACCTATTACTACACCTCTAGGTATTTCTCCAAGTCCTGAAACTACTGGGTGACCTAGATCTTTTATCTAGTTGATTGTGAAATGGCTCTGTTTCTCAGTCCATTCTTGTCCATTCTTTTTTCACATAAAGTATTTCCTGTGATTAGGTCCCCACATTTCCTTGAAACTAAAAGCTATCTCTTGTCACTTAGATGTTTAAACTGAAAATCAGTAAATTTAATTCCTGTCTCTATAGTAATATACTATAGTCTGTTCTTCCATTATTAGTGTTTGTTTCCTTTGTTATTATGGTGTTGCATCTGTTTCATGTAGTTTTCCTTTTGCTTCAGAGTGTAAATGGATATGGATGTATATAATTTTGCATAAAGCTTTTCTGTATCTTTGCTTATGAAGATGCAGTATAGGAAAACCATTTGCCCCTCTGTCACTGAAGCTTTCTGGGTCAATTATTAGGCCAATCTGTTTTTTCTGGCATAATGTTTTGATGTTTATCTGATTTGGTGTTAAGGAACTTTATGAAGTTACTTCTAAAACAAAAAAACTCAAATATTCTTTTCTAGGACAACACGTATCCTGAGATTTTGAGGTCCAATTTAGGTTCCGTGGTTTTACAGTTGAAGAAACTTGGTATAGATGATTTGGTTCACTTTGATTTTATGGATCCACCAGGTACATTTTATGGATTTCAAAAATGATGCTTGTGGATATAAGCAATACCCAGACCATTTGTTTCTTTCCCGCGAGAGAATTTAGGATTACTTGCTTTTAAATTTACCAAGTGTACAGTAGGACCCCCCGTATCCACAGGGGACCGGTTCAGGGCCTTCCCACAGATACCGAAATTCGCTCTAATCCAGGGGTGACACTGGTGATAGGGGTGTTGGGAAGGTGGGAGCAAAAGCTTTCACCCTGACACCCTTAAAATGCTGGGCAGCATGAAGAGCTGCTGACCTGCCCAGTGGGAGTGGTGGGGTGCCGGCACATCTTTCATCCCCAGCGCTAACCCACTCCCTCTGGGCAGATTAGTGGACTGGGTGGAGAGCACGCCTTCACTCCACATGGTCCTCCGCATTGCTGCACCTTTGGGCAGGGTGGGCGGCACAAAGGTGCTCTTCCACCGCCCGGTCCATGACCTACCCAGCAGTTGTGGTGGGTGCTGGGGGCAATAGTACAACCCAGTCTACTGCCCAAGCGGTGTGGCGCAGCTTTCGCCTCTGACACCCCACCGCCCCACCCACCCACTGATCACCAACTGCAGATAACTGAATCCACGGATGGTGAATCAGCAGATACATGGGTGGTACTGTATATAATTGTAATGAGTACCCTGACTCCCCTTGTTGGGTATGTGAAAAACAGTGCCATGTTACTTTTGAAGGAATAGACTCGTTGAGTCAGTGAGAATTTGGTATTTCAGTTCCTTGTAAGTTCCATTCAGTGGGCCTACTCAAGTTGTAACTTACTGTTACATTCCAACAATTGCTTGTAATGCACAGTAATACCTTAGTTTACCAGTGGTTTGCAAGACAACCAATATTTCTTCTAAAGTTTGCCTTGATCAACAAGCAATGTCTTGTGTTACAAGCACGGGAACAGGTCACATGATCGCAAGTGGGCCAATTGTAGCTCTCCCTCTCCCTCCCTGCTGGATTGTGGGGGATTGCCTGGAACATTCCGTCTCAGACAAGCCTCCAAGGCAGGGGAAGGAGAGAGGAACAGAGGCTTTCCTTGCATCATCCAGGAATGTTTTCAAAGGAGAGGGCAGATTAGGGTTTTATTTTTCCTTATATTTGTATTTCTAATTAATTTTTTTTCAACATTCTTATTTTTCAAACCATTTCTAGTCCTGAGGCAGCTAGTCAAGTGTGTATATGACTGCAAGTTGCATTTTATTATTGTCACATTAAAACATAGAGTAAAATCCAATTGTTAATCCCAAGAAGAACAGGTTCTGCAGCCAGGCACCTAAACTATGGTGTAGGTGTGGAGTTCTAGCCATTTTATTTGTATGTGTCTGTGGTCTGTGGGACCCCAGTACAAATCATCTGAGTTTCCGTTAGTTCTTATGGGGAAATTTGCTTGGATATAAGAGTGTTTTGGTTTACCAACATGTTTCTCGAACAAAAATATTGGTTGGAAACCAAGATATTACTGTATCTAGTAACAATTCTCTAACTCATTATTTAAATCTCCAGATTGAGAATATTTATTCCACCTGTTCCAATTCTTAACATTTACCCAGGTGTACTTTTCAGTCAAGAGGATATAATCTGAGATATTAGAAATTGTGTTCGTCAATCTGCAGTGGGACAACAGGTGGTCATCAGATCAGTTCCATGAAGCCACAAATTTCAGAAGTAGATATTTTTAGGGTGGATACTCCAGCCTTTCCTATGGCAGGTAGCTTTTGCCAAATACAGTTTTATGTTATTATTTTAGGTATATTATATTTGTCAATACACTTGACTTAAAGAAAGATCAGATCAAATGGTAAGATATATTTCAAATTCCAAAACATTCACATAAAGTGGTACCTTGTATAAAGGAATTAATTTGTTCCAAATGAAATTATGTTAAGCAAATTTTCCTTTGTACAAATTTCCCATAGGAATGCATTGAAAACAGAGTAATCCCTAATTGCAACCATTTTTATGTTGTACGGATTCGCCCAATAGGCGAGTCTGTTAAGCAAATTTCCCCTATCTCCAGAATTTTATGTTGTACAGATTTTATGTTATACAAAGTTGTACAGAGTTTATGTTATACAAAGGGTCCACTGTACGGTGTAATAAATATTCTCATCTACAATATTTCTGTGAAGATTCTCAGTGATCCAGGTGAGTTTATCTTGAAGTTGAGTCATGGCAACTGGACGTCTTTTCTTGAGAGATTGAAACGTTTCACTGCTCATCCAAACAGCTTTGTCAGTCTAAGGAAAGCTAGTGCGAGTCCTCCATTTTAAAACTAGTCTATAAAATGAAGGACTCATACTAGCTTTCCTCAAACTGATGTAGCTGTTTGGATGAGCAGCGAAACATTTCAGTCTCTCAAGAAAAGAAGTCCAGTTGCCATGACTCGATTTCCAGATTCTCATCTACAAGTGTGAAAGGGATAGAAGAGAGCCCATAAATCAGCAGTTTTGTACTCAAATCTCAGTTGATAGAGCAGACCCCTAAATACAGTTCCAGAGTTGTCACTGATTGCTAAATAATAACACCTTATATTCTGAATTTGGCCGTATACCAAATGAGCAGTGTGATTTTGTGTAACTATTTAACTGGGATTGGATGTGGATAAAGTTCTATTTTTTGTTTGACTTATTGAAGACAACTTAACTAATGAGTGCCCCCTCCCCCCGGTCTGTCTTCCAGCTCCAGAAACTTTGATGAGAGCCCTAGAGCTTTTGAACTACCTGGCTGCTTTAAATGATGATGGAGACTTGACTGAATTAGGATCGATGATGGCAGAATTTCCACTTGATCCACAACTGGCTAAAATGGTTATTGCAAGTTGCGACTACAACTGTTCTAATGAGATTCTATCTATTACTGCCATGCTGTCAGGTAATAGCAGGGACAGAGATGCCAATCAAAACACAGATCTCCAGTTAGGGGAAGTTTGTATTACTATTCCTGCAACAGGACTTAAAACTTCTAAAAAGTCTGAATTGTGCCTCTCAAAGTTACTGTATAATAGTATGATTCATAATGGAGTAAAGTTTATACATGAAATCAACACTGAAGCTAAAGAAGTTATTGTGTGTTAAATGGTGATCTAACTCATTTCATGACAGAAGAAATCTATATTACAGATCATAGAACACAGTTCTGTTTATCAAAATTGTTCTTCTGCTCATTCTCCCCCCCCCCCCCAGAGTGAGCGGTATTAACAGCCATTCACTTCAGGTGCCAGTCTTTGAATGTGTGGTTTCCAGAGACATAACTAATAAACCATAGTTGTTTGTATGAGAGTTCTAGCACATTGCATAAGCTTCCTTAATGTCCACCATTAAAGGGAACACTAAAGAGAGAAGCAGCTCCCTAATACCTTTACTTCTTTCTTTTCTAAATTAGAAAATGCAGACATGATATAAAGGACTTGTCTGAATAGCAGTCTTTTGTTTCAGTGGATGAATTTAAGTGGGTTTTGATCTAAAGAATCACCCGGTGGGGATCCAAGCATTTGGGCATTCTTTGTGTGAGGTTTAAACCTGACTAGATGAGTTTCAAAACTCAGGCAAGCTTCTGTTTGGAACACAAGTCCAAACCTCTCTTGCTCCTGCATAAGTAAGGCGTGTTTCTCTGGATGCTAGGTTAAGACTATTTGCTCCAAGAAAAAAAAACTTGTGTAGAAGTAGTGTGGGGGGAGGGGAATGGCTTATATATGCCTAACCCCCCCCCCTACTTAGCACCTTCTACTTGAAGGCTACAACTATCAAGATGTCAACTGTTCCATTATGGTAATTGCACACATAGACACTTTCCACATTTGGTTATCCCTGAAATGAGCAGATGTGCAGTATATCATAAGATAGAAGTTTTGGGTAGGACAAATTATTACAATATTTCAGCATATTGGCATATAACAATATTTTTCTAAAACCAAGCAACAATGTTTATTGCAGAGTTTTGACAGTTCAGGCTCAGAGCAGATGGGCAGGGCAGTATCTATTTATTTCATATAAATTGCATTCTTATTTGCGGAGGTGGTGGTAGGTTGATGCCTGCCTTTCTTTGCCATTCATTTTCATCAAAACAAACTACTTGAACAAAACTCTTGCTATATATCGCATATGTTTAAATATTTGTTGAATCTGTATATGTGTGTGTGTGTGTGTGTGTGTGTGTGTGTGTGTGTGTGTGTAGGCTAGCTTCATTCCTGTTCTTAGCTGAAAATGTGTATACAAATGAGAATACATTTTATTAAGAGACAATGAGGAAGAAATCCATTTTATTGGATACTTATTTGGATGCAGTTAAGATGCAGCTTTTTACAATCCTGTTTTCCACAAAGTATATCAGCGGACCCAGTAAACATAACGTATTGAACAAAATGCTTGTGGGGAATATATGTCAATAATGATAAGTTTAGAGTTCAGTGCTATAGCTTTCTGCACAGAAGTAAGCTTCATTAAGTTCTGTTGGGCTTACTCTCGTATGAAAGAATGTAGGGTAAAAGCTGTATTTTGTTAGAATAAATAATAGAAAAATGAATGGGAGATTTATATTTCTTATCAAAGCTGGCTGAATTGAAGTTAATCCTTTTTTAAAAAAAAATTAGACCTTAGTAAAATAACTTTTAGCTGATAAAAATTAGTACTGCTCTTCATTCTACAACTTGCAATATAAACATGACTAATTTTTATCTGTAATTACTTGTTATTACATCATCCAATTAAAGAAATTATGCTGTAATAGTGAAAGGTCTTTATTAGCTTTAGATCCACAACATTTAAAACACTTTCTGTTTCTCATTAGTGGACTATATTTGATCTTACAGCAACTCTTCCTTTGTACTTGGGATTCTTTATATATAAATTTATACGCTCTAAACAGTGTGATTCTTGCAGTATTGCGGTTGGCATATTGCAGTTATGTGTAGTAGTAAACAAGTATTTTTCCATCTTTCCCCGGCGTGTCTGTATTGTTAGTTTTAAATCTGACTGTTTTAAAACTTTCTTTTACTTGTTAAAGGGGATGCTTATTAGGTTTCTATGAGCCTGGGTGCCAAACAAGGCGAAAATATGGATTCTAAGGAGCAGATAGACATTGTCTTGTTCTTTCATTATCCATAATGATTACTTTCACTTAAAAGCTACATATGTGTTTAAGTGGAATATTGTTTTTATATCTCTAATGAAAAGAATTAGTTCTTTTTCATGTATGGAATACATTTTAAAATGTAGATAAAATAGCTCTAACTCATCAGATGAGTCACTGTATGAAGGGGCTACTTGTTTTTATTAGTGAAAACACTATTAGTGATTTTCAGTATCCTTTTTGATCTCCTTAATACATCAGGAAAAATACTATTTAAAGTGAAAACTAAATGTAAAGAAAATGCGTATAGCTTCAGTCTACTAAATTCTGATGTTATTGTTACAATCTGATAAAGCTACTGGGCAGTCTACCTTCCACCACTGCCGCTATTATTATAGCCCTGGACAGCTATATATACACACATGTATAATTCTTCATATATGTTTACTGTTTTCCAGTGCTGATAGCAGTACCTGCTGTTGGTGACAGACCTATAATGCAATTTTTTTATTCTCCGAATTCTGTTAGTTATGTCTTCTGATATAATGGCAGCAGCATAATTTTCAGCAGCAAATCACTACAAGTTAAGAAGTTGCCATAGGTATTTCTTTTCATACATCAGTCCTGTGACTCAAGAGTAGGATAGGAAATTCTTACTCTGATTTCTTAACTTGCAGTAAATTGCCACTGAAATTTACACCGCTGACATTAGGCCCACCAGAATGTGGGATTCAGAGCAATGTTTTTAGGGGCTCCTCTTCCTGAATATCCCCTTTTCACATAGGTTACTATTAACTGTAGACTACTCATCTAAAATGCATTGTCTCCATTGCATTAGGTAAAGCTATCAGCATTTGGTTTGCACTGAGGTCATGATCCTTCTAGTACACATGTTTAAAAATTTGATGGCCTTCAGAGCAGATCTTTTTATGCCTACTTCTAGTCAAAACAACCAGGCATTCTGTAGCTTTGAAACCCTCTTGTCTTGCAGATGTGGTTAGGTGTTGATGTACCAAATCAAGGTAGTAGACAGTCCAAGATGCAGTTGGAGGCCATCCTGCCCTGCCCTATGCTCTGTGAACTGACCTAGCTAGGCCTTGTTCCTCTATCTGTGAATGCGTGACTCATCGATATGGGCGTTTGTGTTGGGCCCATACCAACCTTGTTTAGTCCCACAGTGTTTTGTTCGCCCCACGGAAGCCAAGAAAGCAGCAGATGAGGCCAAGATGAGATTTGCCCACATAGATGGAGATCATTTGACGTTGCTGAATGTCTACCATGCTTTCAAACAAAGTGAGTATAAGCCTCAGATTCGTATATATTTGTTAATGGGGAGGTTTGACAGTTCAGTATTCTGTATTAACTGCAGTGGGCAATCTTCTTGTGGAAACAATTGCTGTGTTGTACGCTGCTGCTTACAAAGGAGAGAATAGAGGGGAAATACCTTGAGTCAGTATTGCATTGTGGTTGGGAGACAGTAGAGTGTCCTGTTTGATTTGAACTCAGGATATTGGCAGACAGTTCTCATCCTCAGTGGCTTGTTTGCACCACAGGAATAACAAGAGTGACCTTATTTTCTTGATAGTTGCAAAGATTACTAGGATATGTATGTGAAGTGTTTTCCAATTGTTTTGTTATTGGTGATAGTTTTGTATTTCCAGTTTGTTAAAGAACTTGTTTTCTTACTTTTAGGTACTTTTGTGAGAGTATCATAAGAATTTGAAAGGTCATATGCTCATATTTGTTGGTACAGGTACAGTGGTACCTTGGTTTACAAGTGTTTCACAAAATAAGCATCATTTTAAATAAAATTGTAATAAAATAACGGCTTGGCTCTCCTCCTCCTGACCGGAAGTGGCCTCTGTAGCTCAGCATGGGTGCTGCCATGCCCAGAATGTGCCTCTAGGGCAGGTCATGCAGTGGGCCCATGCTGAGCCCAGCACTGTCCAGAAGTGTCCTTCAGGACTCGGCATACACCTGGTTATGCCTGGAACAGGCCTCTGGGCCACCTGGTGAGCCCATGCTGGGCCCAGCACTGATTGGAATTAGCTTCTGGGCCACGTAGTGGCCCTACGCTGGGCCTCCATCTCTCTTTGTAGTCCTGGCACGGCCCACCGGTGGCCTCGGGCCCTAGCAGCGGCCCTGGTGCTGGCCTCTGGCCCTCGCCATGGGTCCTTACCCCTGCGGCCGCTGGCTCCTTTATATCAAAGCAAATTTTCACATGGGAAATGATGGAAACTGGGTTCCCAGAATGAATCATTTGAGTTTCCATTGTTTCCTATGGGAAAATTTACTTTGATATACTATACTAGTATTTTGGTTTACAATCATGCTTCTGGAATGTATTATGCTCATAAACTAAGGTACCACTGTGTGTTTAAAAAAGTATATTTAGACTAAAAGCATCTTGGCCCAAAAGAGCAGTGAACCCTTTAGTCTTCTGACAGAGTTGGATATGTGGGGAAAAGCAAAATAAGATGGGGACTCAACTCTGAAAATTGGGAGGAGGGTGTAACCAAAGTAAAAAGGTAGCTTCATTTGTTCATTGGCAGGATAAAGCCTGAGTTTTTTCTAACATATCTTAGTTCACCTAATTTAACTGGTACAGTAGGACTGCCGTATCAGCATGGGATCAGTTCTGGGATTGTCCAGGGATAGTGAAATCTGCAGATAAGAGCAAACACTCTTATCCAGGTTGACGGCAGTGATAGGGGTGCTGGGGCAAAAGCTTTTGCCCCTGACACTCACTCAAAAGGCAAGGAGGTAAGAAAGATTTTTCCCCTTTATCCTCGTCACCAGGCTCGGCTGCGGCAAAGAGGGGGGAAAGGAAACAAAAACTTTATTCCCTCATTGCCACCACTGACCGTGGCCGACCTCCCGGTTGGGTCCAAGGTGGCTGATTGGAAGGTTTGAACTTGCGGCTCAAATTTCCGATCCGCCACTCAGGACCTACGTGGGAAATTCAAAGGTCAGATGGATCTGTAAAGTCCCCACCTCAGCTTTCCAGAGGTTGCCTGGCTGGTGGCATCACCAGTGGCAGTAGGGAAAAAACTTACTGTCTCCACTGCCTGGCCTTTGAATTTCCCACTCAGTTCCTGGGCGACACATCGGAAGTTTGAGCAGAAAATTCAAAACTTCCAATCCGCCACCTGGGACCTGACCAGGAAGTTCAAAAGCTGGTTGGCCAGCCGGGTAAGTCCCCTCCCCACCCCTCCGGAGGGTGCTTGGCTGGTCTGCGGTGGCAGCAAGGAGGAGGGCAGCGGGTATAGCGGTAGTAAGTTTTCTTTGTAATTATTTCCCCATCCTCTTCCCCCCACCCCCCGGCTGGTCACCAAACACAAATAACTGAATCCATGGTTGGTGAATCCATGGATGGAGGGGATTATACTGTACTTTTTAAAGAGGGACGTGATTTCAAAATATGGTGGGCTTCAACTTCAAGTCTGAGTGGAGAGAAATAATGGTTACTAACTGAGATGATACTGAATCATGAACTTGAAAATAAAATGCTCATGTGTTTTGTTGCTTTCTACTACATTTCAATTGAATCCTCAATCAGTACGAAACCTGTCAAATTATGAAGTAGAATTACTCAAAACAAAAATAATATTGCAGGTGATAGTCCAGATTTAGAATTTTTCCCTGAGTCATGTGGATGACTTTGGGGATGAGTAGACGGCTGGAGTAGGAACTGGCAAACCACTCCAGTATTCCTGCCAAGAAAACCCCATGGACATGGAGTCACAAAGAGTTGGTCATGACTACAATGACACACAACGGGGTGGGGGGGGGGGGTTAACTGGAATTCTAGGGAAATGGCCAAAGCTCTTCTAGACTCCTAAGTATAAGATCAGTTACTGGTTGGTGTAGCCGTCAAGTTTTGGGTTACTAAAGTTACTCTGAATGACACTGAGTAGTGAGTGGTTAAATATTGATTCACAAAACAGAATAATGATGGTTAGCATTGCCACATGAATGTTGTTGGATTCCATGAGTGTTGTTTGTTTTAATGCTTTCACTCTTCCCGTAACATACATCTTTATTCAAGTCTGTGTGAGAGATTAAACCTAAGATCAAAGTGACAAACGTAGTTCCTTTTTCTAGCAAACTATGATGAATGATACTGTAGGTTTTGATTTCTTATTTTACATCAAAGCCTTTGATGCTAAAACTGATCCCTATCTATATCAAGCAAAAAATTGCTCAGCTTCCATGAAATTTTAAACATAGTAGTTGTACTTGTTAGCATAATCAATAAACTAAAAGTTGAAAATGATGGTTTTAAAGATGTGAAAAAAGAAATGCTTTTAAAGTATAGCTGAGAGATCAAAAGTTTAATGTCAGATACCGACTAGGACACGACTAGCACGCATTTGCGGGGAGAAACCTTTACCTTTACCTTTTTTTACCACTGAATCCTATTGTAAAAAGTGGCCGAAATCCTGTTGGCATTAACTGCATCAGTGGAAGGCCAATGATATCATCAGGAGGCATAGTGTTTTAAAAATTAAACAGTTCCTATTTTGGTCCCATGGCTCCTGTAAAATCCCTTTCACTGTGTTGGAGCTACAAGACAAGTGGAAACTGTTTAATTTACAAAAATTTATCCCTCCCGGTGCCATCCTCAGCCATTCATAGATGTAGTTAATGCCAACATATTTTTAAGGCATATGTGGGTTCTGTATTTTAAAATGTATCTTTTTCTATTCCAACTGTTAATTTGCTTATCTGTAGTTGGCACCATGGTACAAATATGTCTCAGAGGATTCTGTAGGTCATTGATGGCAAACCTTTTAGATACTGAGTGCCCAAACAATGATTCAAAACCCACAAATTTTTGCAAAACGGCAATGAAGCAATCTAACCTGCATACAGGTGGCTGTGAAGGGAGGGTGTCGGATGCCCACAGAAAGGGCTCCAAGTGCCACCTTTGGCACCCGTGCCATAGGTTCGCCAACACAGATATAGGTAGTCCTCAAATTTCTTTTCTTCAACATTTTAAATTTGATAATAGCAACACATTTCCACATTTAACCAGCACTTTGGATCAGTATGAATAGAGCCATACAGGGCTGGGAAAAGCTTAGTGCCCAGTTTCACAGCCGCAGAGTGCTTGATGCTTATACCTTTGCATGTAGAAATCAAATCTTGTGTGTGTCTTTGTCATGCATACTTACTTCAGTCAATCCAGTATCCATGGTTCCATTTACATAGTTCATTCAGAGAGGCTGGAAAGATACTCAGCTGTTTGGAGCTGGAGTGCCATAACTGTGGATTCATTTCCTCTGAATAACATGATCCTGAATAACATGTTCCATTAAAGTATTGTTCTTTTGCAACCCTACCTGGATAGATATCTCAGAGTGTTGAGTACCTACCTAGCCATGGAGCCAGAGGTCAGGGTGCAGCTCCCCCCATTGTGCCTCCTAGGAGAACAGCAAACATAGGTGCCCTTGTGAACGCTGCACAGTTTCAGAACACCCCCCTAAATAAATAAATAAATAAATAAATAAATAAATAAATAAATAAATGGCTAGCATACTACTACTACTACTACTACTACTACTACTACTACTACTACTACTA
>JAHTLZ010000274.1:15913219-15942018 GCA_023846285.1 Phrynocephalus versicolor | reverse complement strand
TACTACTACTACTACTACTACTACTACTACTACTACTACTACTACTACTACTACTGAGTATTCTGTACCTAGAAAACCAGGGAAAGAGTCACCACAAGTTAGAATCAAGGGTACATTTAAAATCAAAACAAAATCTCTAGCTTCTCTACCTTTTTGATATTGACTAGGGGTAATATTCTTTAGACTAATGTACTGTACCAGAAAATGGCTGCTGTCCACCATCCACTACTAGGGAAGGCCAAATACCAAGGAACATAGGACTTTTTATAGAACCAGTAATATGTATGAGCCCACCTTTGGCTTCCTGTTCTTCTGAGTTCCTTGACCTAATTTCTGAAATACCTGAACAATTCCGCATTTGTTTCATTTGTCTATATTAGCATAAATATAACCTTGTCATGTAAAGACTGTATAGCCAAATTAACTTAAACGCTGTTGAAAAGATGTAACAGTTGTTTAAATAAGAATGTGTTTAGTATTTTGAATAACTCACTAGATTGACAATTCAGCTGGTTTGTATTGTTTAGTTTGGTAAAAACATTCATTTTTAGATGATTCATTACTTTTTTTTTAACATTGCAGATCATGAATCGGTTCAGTGGTGTTATGACAACTTCATTAACTACAGGTCCCTGATGTCTGCAGACAATGTACGCCAACAGCTGTCACGAATCATGGACAGATTTAATTTGCCACGTAGAAGCACAGACTTCACAAGCCGGGACTATTACATCAATATAAGAAAGGCTTTAGTTACTGGTTACTTCATGCAGGTATGTGTGTGTGTATAACAGACTTGGAAACCTCAAATTCGGTATATCTTCAGTAGGATTTATTAAAAATATATATTGCTGTTTTGCTATCATGAATACAGATTGATACTTAATTTTCTAAAGCAGTATTTAAATGATTTGTGAACAATTATATGGGTAGCACCAAAAACTACATACATGGCAGGGACAGTATTTCAATATCAGTGAAAGAAAGAAAGCTTATACAATTTCTTTGCCTGTGAGCTTTTGTGCCATGCCTCAAGGGATTTTAAGGCTCATGTAAATAATTCATTTTAGAAGAACATACTTCTGTTAGCTGGGTGCTCTAAAATTGAGAAACCACTCAAGATGAGATCTGAATTTATGTTGGGGTTTTTTTTAATTCTGATAAGAACACATTGAATTACACCTAGGCAACCAAATGAGGTTGATGTTACAAGTTTTTTGACATTATAATTTGATCAGTATGACCACATTTTTAGCACCTACGAGAAAACACCAGGATGTTTCTGAATGATTTTAAGTGGCAGCCTTTGTAAACTGCATTACTGTAATCTTCCTTTGAGATGACTGTCTAGCCCAGTGAGATGGCAAGCAAGCCTTTTAAAAACCAAGTGCCCAAACTGCGATTGATAACCCACTATTTTTTTGCAAATTGCCAATACAGCAATTTAACCTGAATACAGGTGGCTATGAAGGGGAGATGTTGGGTGCCCACAGAAAGGGCTCCGAGTGCCACCTTTGGCACCCGTGCCAAAAGTTCGCCAACACTGGTCTAGCATGTGAATAATTGCTCTGCTGGCCTCACCATTGTTGAGCTTCATCTGGCAAACCAGCTTAAGCTGCTAAAAAGGGCTGTCGTTCCCAGGGCTTCTCCACATCATGATGAATCCAGAAGGCCCCTAGACTTTTATAATCCTATCTAGAATTCATTCTATATCAGTGTTCACATGAGCTCACCTCCTAACTGATGGATAAACTTTCTTGCTTATTGTCCCTTGTCCATTTAAATACTGCATCTAATCATGTTTCAGGAGTTCCATTGCTTCCTTGGAAGTTTTAGGTGGGTAAAAAGGCAAAGCTGTAAGTCATGGCGCAAAAGTTCAGATCTCTGCATGACTTTCCATGTTGTGTTATATTCATGTTGAAAAGCATAGATAATGGTATAGAACAGTGGTGGTGAACCTTCGGCACTCCAGATGTTTTGGACCACCACTCCCAGAATTCTGAGCCTAGATTGCCAATGAGAAAGGACTGTGGGAGCTGTGGTCCAAAACATCTGGTATGCTGAAGGTTCACCACTACTGGTATAGAATTTAGGGTCCAGTTCAAATCACAACCTTGAGGTTGAAAATATGTGCTGTCCTAATTTAAGCGCTAAAAGTTGATGCACACTTGGGGTTTAAGAGAGTAAGTGTATATCTGCCATCAAGATTTGCAAAACTGTTGGGCTAAAACCCCTTTTCTAAAACATTTAACACTGTGGGAGAAATGTAATAGGCATCACATTTCTAATGTTGAAGGACCCTGTCTCCTTATATGAGTCACCTTGGGGTTTAGGATTATCAGAGGAGGCCCTTCCTCTGCCAGCACAGGTACAAGTGATGGGGGATATGAGAGAATGCCTTCTAGGTGGCACCCCCTCGAGTGTGGAACTCTGTCTCATGGGAGATCAGGCTGGCCCCCTCCCTTGTTATCCTTCTGCCAGCAGCTTTTCAGGCAGGCTTTTTAACCTTAATGATGGAGCCCCTGAATACTTAAAGTTAGGATGGTTTTTAATCTTTGTTTGCTTTTACTTATTCAAATATATTTTAATGAATGTATAGTTTAATTGTTCTTTTAATGTTTATCTTACTATAGTTTTAGTTCTGTTCTTTTAATATTGAGAGCTACCTTGGGTCCCTGTATTGGGAGAAAGGCAAGCTTTAAATAAAGCAAACTAATAAATAAGGGAAAGATCTTGATTTTCCCTTTTTTCTATAATATTTAACTGAGGGTGAAGTTTAAAAGGCAGCACCTTTCTGATGTGAATGTAAAATTTATTAATATAGGTAGCACATTTGGAGAGAACAGGACATTATCTAACAGTAAAAGACAACCAAGTCGTCCAGTTGCATCCTTCTACAGTTCTTGATCACAAGCCTGAATGGGTGCTTTACAATGAATTCGTTCTTACCACGAAGAACTATATCCGCACTTGTACAGACATCAAGCCAGAATGGTAAGCCTTTTCTGTTCTTTTTAACAACCACTATTCTGCAAAGACTTTTTTTAAATTCAGACTCTATCTGAATAACTAATATTTTTTTCTAAGAGACTTAAAGTAAACTTTGCTGAAGTTAAAAGTAAACTTACAAGTAGTGATCAGCCAGAATCCTGTTTGTTTGCATGATCTCATAACAAGATCATGTATGCATTCCTCCATGACCACCTGCAGGCTCATCTGCATCCAGATTTGTGTCCGCTGCTCAATTGGGCTTGTGACACAACCCCATCCTAGGGAGAGGAGCTAGCAGGAGAGGGGGAACTCCTGTGCATTTTTATTTTTGCCATTGTAACAAAAAACTTGTGTACTGCTGGATAATATCATTCTAGAAAAGAGACACCATGCCTTGCCCTTCTGAAACAGGAATTCTCCTTCTCCATTACCTTCCCATTTTCTACCTGTGTTTAGGTTTGAAGTGGTTTCTAATTGTTTTACAAGCAAACCTATGGTGTATTCAAACTTATTGCCTATCCAGTTCACTTATAATGACATATTATAAAACTAGAAATGAGTGAATTGAGAATGCATGATGAGAAAAGAAAATACATGAGCTTATGGCATATATCCAGTTTTCCAGCTGTGATCTGGATGCCTGCAGCTCTACATATGAATCAACCCATAGAATATAAATGTGACCTTTTGGAAGCTGACTTGAACCTAGACATGACTCTCATGCTCATTTTTAATTCCAAAACTTTAAAGAAAATGGAAGGAAGTATTTGTTCTATTAATCTTTGTGACAAACTCTTTGTTTTAAGTAAAGCTAAAATGTATTAATAGATCTCAGATGTATCAATGTATAGTTGTTACAGTTACATCATTGCCACTTGGGTTACTGGCTGACACATGGCTTGTGATTAATAGTTTTATGACATTCTGTGTTATATATAGTATTATTTAATCTTGCTGTTGAGAACTGAGGTTCCAATATTTACAACTACAGGTTGACTTTTATTTAAAATATTCTGTTAACTGTTTTTGACTTAGATTTTACTTGAAGTCTGTGTTAAAAAGGTGATTTTTCTGTTTTTGTATTTGTTATTGTCACATACATATAAAATCTCGTTTAATAGTATTTGCATATTGTAAGTGTTTTGTATTGATATTTTTGTAATAATCAGAATAATAACTATGTCTGATACTTAGAAATGCACTTTATTTAGAAACAGTATTTCCAGTGCCATGCTTTTGGCAAAGGAAATGAATTTCTATATTTGCAGAGATTATTAAATACATTGACTAATAATTAGGCCATTGCTATCACCACCATGATGTTTGTATCTTTATAGAACTGACACACATTTATTTCTTTGGCAGGTTGGTGAAAATTGCCCCCCAATATTATGACATGAGCAACTTCCCACAGTGTGAAGCAAAGAGACAGTTGGATCGCATTATTGCCAAGCTTCAGTCCAAGGAATACTCACAGTACTGAGTTTATTTGAATTGAGGTTGCTCAGAGGACAGCTTAAAACAACGAATGAACTCTTTCTAAGTTCCAGGTTGTGCTCTTTGCTTTGGTTCAATAATGGCCTTTATTTGAAAGCTTTTTAATTTTTCTTTACAGTAAATATTCCATTCTGATTTCATAAATTAAACATGTATGCCTATTTTTTGTGTTCACACCGTAGCTCATACTGGAAAAGCTGATCAACGTTTTGCAGTTTATTAAAAGTAGTTCGATATAAATATATATATAAAAAACAATGTTATAAGCATTTCTTTAGAAATGGTTGAAAATGCTTCTAAAATGTGATTATCGACCATGGTATGCATGATCGTTGTAATTGTTGACATTCCTTTTAGAAGTTGTGAAATGTTACAACGTGCTTATGTAGACACAGTCTTCAGCTTCAGTACAGAGGTACTGATTTCAATAAAGTCTATTTATACTAAAGTTTTGGCTGTTGCTATTTCTCTCCCAGTGGTTATGAAACACTAAAAGACTGAAATCAACATTTGACTATTCTGTGTGACTTGATGTGATCAGATGAGTTAGGAGTATTTAGACTAATACTGGTTAACGAGTACCGTGTATATCATGATTTTTGTTTAGGATTCAGTTACACAGCGTACTTCTGGATTCCGTTCTTTTCACCAATGAAATCCGAACATTCTTTCCATCTGCCTCCCTTTTGCCACAGAAGCATGTGCATATTACAATTTGACCAAAAATATCTTCCTTTTAAGAGAAATCTTGCTAGAGTGGAATTTGTATGGTATTTATTTCCTTTACAGTTCTCATTGACTAGAGGAGCGGATTTTGCCTAGCGATTGATGAGTAGATTTTCAAAAGATTTTACTGCTGCTTTACAGAAACTGTTGTTTAAATTCAGATTAGTAATGTCCATGATCCTAATGTTTTTACAGAGTTTCATATCAAGACTTAAATGTTTTCAGAAGCACTGAAAAATCAATTTACTGGATAAATGCAAGCATTGTTTGAGAGCCACAGTGCATATTTCACTGATGCTGTTTCCAGCAATGAGTTCACATTGAAATTGACATTTACCTAAACACTCATAGGCAAGATATGTGGACATTCTTAATGAGTATATTTTTTAAAAAGTTGGAAAGCAGCAGTTGTATGAGACTGGTGAAAAACTCATTTTACATAAAATATGGTAGTTTTAGTTAATGCTTTTAAACTGCCATGAATATTTTCAAGGATAGCTCTGAGGAGCAAAAAGCAAAGTGTGTTGCTTATGTATCACGCCATAGTCCTTGCAGCACTCTTGGTGTGGTTTGCAATGTAATTAGGCAGGCTACACATTCCCCCACTCTCCCAGAAAGCTAGGTACTCAATTTACCAACATCAGAAGGGTGGAAGGTTGAGTTGAATCTTAAGATCTGGGATTAAACTCAGGTTGTGAACAGTTTTGCTTGCAGGACTGCAGGTTAACCGCTGTGCCAAGAGGTTCCAGAACAAGTAGGTGCAAGTGTCTGATATCCTTTTAGAGTTTCCTCTTTTGAAATGTCTATACAAATATAGGGTTTTGGAATATGTGGTAGAGCTAGCATGGGGCTTTGAATTGCAAGCACCAAGGTCAAACTAGATTATACATTTACCATGGTGGGCAATTTGTTTGTTTTTACAGAGATGCTCCTTCTACATGAAAAACATCTGTTTGCCCTGGCACAAAATTTTCCTCACCAACATATCCTGTTATTAAGGTTTAGTCTTTGAACAGTCATTGGAAGATAAGCATGGGGTTAATGTGCCAGAGTGAGTCATGCATCTTTGAGAATAATAGGTACTATACATATCCTTGAAATCTAGTTTTGACAATTTGGCCTCTTAAAAACATCTTTTCCCCCTGCCTGATATAAACATGAAGTGAGCTTATTATTTATTTATTTATTTGTTACTCTTATACCCACCCATCTTCCCAAAGGGAACTCTGGGCGGCTTGCAATAAAAATAGAAATACAAAAAAGCAGATAACAAACAAGTTGAAACAAAAGAAGCAGGGAGCAAGATGGCCGGCCAAAACCAAAACAAAACAAAACAAAACCTAACTGAAAAGGTCACCAAACGCCTCCCTGAAGAGGTAAGTCTTCAGGGCTTTTTTAAAGGCAGGCAGGGAATCAATCAGGTGCAGCTCGCTGGGTAGATGGTTCCAGAGTGAAGGCCCCACCACAGAGAAGGCGCGGTCACACGTATGCGCTTTCCGCGCCGCTCTGGGTGTGGCCACCCTTAGTGAGCGCGCCTGCGCCAATCTCGTGGGTCTGGTCCCAGTTGACCTATGAGAGATACGCTCCGCCAGATACTCTGGTCCCAGGCCGTGGAGGGCTTTGAAAGTCAAAACCAGGACCTTGAACCTAATCCGGGGAACAACGGGAAGCCAGTGCAAGCGAGCTGGGGTGATGCGCTCGAATCTCCGAGCACCCACCACCAGCCTGGCTGCCGCACTCTGCACCAGCTGTAACCTCCGGACCAGGGTCAAGGGCAACCCCACGTAGAGGGCATTGCAGTAGTCGATCCTCGAGATCACTAGGGCCTGCACTACTGTCCTCAGGGAGGACTCATCGAGGTACTGACGGATCTGGACGATCCTGCGGAGATGGATAAAAGCAGCCATCACCTGGGCTTCCAGGGAGAGGGCTGAGCCCAGGACCACGCCCAGATTCCTGGCCCTGTCCGTAGGCTGGAGGGAAATACCCCCCAGCTTAGGGAGGGGACCATTGTACCCAGACGAGGGCGCCCCGAAGAACAGAACCTCCGTCTTCTCCGGATTAAGCTTCAGCCGGTTATCTCTGGTCCATTCCAGAACGGCCTCCAGGCACTGATCGAGGGAGCGGATCGCCTCCACTGCAGATGATGAAAAGGAGAGATAGAGCTGCGTGTCATCAGCGTACTGATGACAGCGAACTCCAAATCTCCTGATGACCTCCCCCAGCGGCCTCATGTAAACGTTGAACAGCATGGGTGAGATTGCCAACCCTGGGGCACCCCACAAGGGAGAGTCCAAGGAGCCGACAAATCATCGCCCAGCTGAACCCGATGAGTCTGGCCACCAAGGAAGGAACGGAGCCAGGCCAAGGCCTGACCCCCAATTCCCGCCTCTGCCAGCCGGACCAGCAGGTTACCGTGGTCGACGGTATCAAAGGCAGCTGACAGATCAAGGAGAACCAACAGGGAGGAGCACCCCCGTCTGCCTCCCTGAGGAGGTCATCCTGCAGAGCGACCAGGGCAGTCTCGGTCCTGCGAAGAGGTCTGAAACCAGACATGAAGGGATCCAGGATACGATCTACCTCCAGGTATGACTGAAGCCTGACAGCAGCCACCCTCTCGACAACCTTGCCCAGGAAGGGAACAATGGCAATCGGACGATAGCTGGAAAGATCGTCCGACGCCATGCCAGGTTTTTTCAGCGTGGGTTTCACCATGGTCTCCTTTAGACGGGCAGGGAAACATCCCTCCCCGAAAGAGGCCACGGCAATAGCAGAAACCCACTCGGGCATGTTCCCTTGGGCAGATTTAATAAGCCAGGCCGGGCAAGGGTCAAAGGGAGTGGCCGCCGGCCGGCAACAAGCCATGGCTCTGGAGGCCTCCGCCTGAAACACTGGCCCAAACTCATCCAGGAGGGGGGAACAGAGGAGTGAGGCCCCAGAGATCTCAGAGGGTGGACTAGAGCAACTGGGGGGCAAGTCGGAACGGATGGTCTCTATTTTGGATCTAAAATGGGCTGCAAATTGCTCGCTAGTGAAATCACTAGGAGGAGGCCTCAGCTGACTGGGATTGGAGAGGTCTCCGCCTGACGGTTCGAGGCCTCGCCAATTCTCAGGGAGGCATAAGATCTTGTAGCGTCCCTGATCGCTTTTGATTATAGTACTGTACATGGGCCAGATAAGGCTTGATTTTCTTCTATATTTTGCAATGGACTGAATGTAGAAGTTGAAGTAAATTTATTTATTTATTTATTTATTTATTTATTTATTTATTTATTTATTTATTTGACTTTTATACCACCCATCTAGCCCTACGGCTACTCTGGGCAGTTTACAACATGGAATCACATAACAAGCTAACAAAGGAATACTTTAAAAAAATACAATAAACAACTCCTTGCTCTGTTTCCGTAAGAAATTCTGTCTAAATGTTCAACCCACCACTAGGTATGCTAGTAAAACAAAGAGTATAAAATAACATTTGGATTTCACATTGGTAGAGTACATTTACACCATTATAGTTTTTAAAAGTGGATGCATGCAACCCAGTGTTTCTTTAAAACGGTGAGACTAAGGCTGTGAGTTATTAAAAGAGATGAGCACAAAATGGAAAACTTCACGATGGGATGTGGCTAACCATACACCATCATGAACTACCAGTTTCTCAATTTTTCCAGTTATTTATTTATTTATTTATTAAATTTATATACCGCTCCATCTAGCTACACTGCTACTCTGGGCGGTTTACAAAGCTGAACAAAAATCAGACCATAAATAATACAATATAATACAATATAATATAAGAACAAAAAAATAAAAACATAATAACTAGTAAACAGTATGTATCACAAACATTGAACAAGGGTAAGATGGGCTACATATAAAACAAAATAAAATACAGAATAGCAGTCATTAGTAGAACAGATTGGTATCCAGGGAAAGCCTTTTTAAATAGCCATGTCTTTAGATGTTTCTTAAAGACTGGGAGGGAAGATGCCCAACAGATCTCAGGAGGAAGTTGATTCCAGAGCTGAGGGGCTGCCACTGAGAGAGCCCGATTTCTCGTCAAAGATTTATGGGCCTCCTTCAGCGACGGCACCCTCAAATGTCCTTCCTGAGATGATTGGCTGTCATGGGCAGTATTTTGCGGCAGGAGCCATTCTATCAGATAGCAAGGTCCTAAACCGTTTAGGGCTTTGTATGTCATCATTAAGACCTTGAAATCAATGCGGAAGCGAATCGGCAGCCAGTGCAGTGTGGCCAGCATGGGGGTTATATGTTGGTGTTTCCTTAACCCTGTTACTAATCTAGCCACAGAGTTCTGCACTAGCTGGAGCCTCCGCACTAATCTACAAGGCAGCCCCACGTAGACAGCATTGCAATAGTCTAATCTCAAGACTATGAGTGCCTGGACCAGAGTAAGAGCGCCAGGGTCCAGGAAGGTGCACAGCTGAGTGATCCCCCTAAGATGAAAATGAGCGGCATGGACCACTGATGCTACCTGGGCTTCCATGGAAAGCATAGGGTCCAATATTATGCACCCCAAAACTGAGGGAGCTTCCCAAACCGCCAACCACTGGAGCCCCCACCTGAAGGACCTCCATCTTGTCCAGATTCAACCTCAGTCTGTTCACCCTCCTCCATCCCAGTACGGCGTCCAAACAGGCATCAAGGGACAAAACAGCATCCACTGTAGATGGGGAAAATGAGACATAGAGCTGGGTGTCATCAGCATATTGATGACACGAGACCTCATACCTCCTGATGACCTCCCCAGCAGTCTCATATAGATGTTAAAAAGCATCTGGATACAAAAGAGTGGTGCCATTGAAGTGAATGGGTTTGGTGCTGTAAGGGTTTATTCATTATTTGCTAGAACCTCTCAGTGTACTTCTATAGGGCAATGCCAGCCCAATAAGAGACTTTTTCAGTGGTGGTAGATTTCAGGCAGCCAGTAATAATCCTGCATGATTCATTAAGAGCTACATCTATTTGTCTTGTATGTGCTCAATTTTATACAATATGGCATGAGCATATCCTGCTGTGTAATAGCATAGGGACAAAGTTGTTGCTCTTATTGTTTGTTAGTGTGCACACAAGTCTGGCACAGTTTCCTAAGTATCTTATTTCTGATGGCAATTTTCTGTTCAGTATTTAGACAATGTTTTATGTAGGTCAGGGTTCAATCAAGAGTGATGCCCAAATTAGGGCAGTGTTCTAGATTCTTGTGTTCCCATCTAACTTGGAGTTTACTTTCTGCTTCTTTAAGTGGAAGACACAGACCCCTTTAATAAAGGACTTGAGATAGTATAAGTTGTTTTCTCATATACCAGGGCTGTCCAACTTTGAACAGGCCAAGGTCTACTTTTTCTGGTGCAAAGTGCCTGAGGGCTACTACACTAAAACCTCTATTTACGAATTTCATCTGTTCCTTCTGAGCACATGGTCATATAGGAATGCATTGAAAATCAATTAATCTGTTATGGAGGGAACAGATTTCTATGCATGCCTATGGGAAGGCTGACCACGCACACACTTCCCTTGCACCCACTTGAGCCAGTGTGGGTGAGTGCAAGGGGGCACGTGCATGCTTGCACAGATCCCCCCTTCACCTACACAACCATGCATATGCCTCCCTTGCACCCGGCTCAAGCGGGTGCAAGGGAGGCATGTGCATGCTTATGAGCAGCCTGGATCTGCCACCGCCGCTTGCCTGGGCTGCTGGAAGATTATTTTAAAAAGGTGCACATTCCCTCCCAACCTACCTGGGGCCTGACTTGACTCCTCCCCCTCCGGCCTCCTCTTCCTCCTCTTTCCCCCCTTCTCCCTTCCAGCCCGCTTGCTGCCATCACTGCCGCTGCCACCCAGAGCTCTCACTCACCTCCACCATGCTTGCTGCACAGCTGGGGCTGAACCAACAGCGGGGCAATCATAACACCACGGTGGCACGAGGAGGAGAGAGTGGCTCAGAAGGGGAGCAGGAAGAGTGGCAGTGGTGGGTCATAGTCTCTGTGAGGCATCCGTGGGGATGGGAGGAGGGGGAAGGGGAAGGGAAGTGGGGAGAAAGGCAGATGTCACTGCACAAAGGAGATGGGCACGCCTGCAACTCCACCTCTCACTGCTCACTCCCCTCTCCTCCCTCCACTAAGCACCAGCGACTCAGCTGGTCACAAGACAGTGGCACGCTGATCATCTGGCTGGTGGGGGGAGCAGGGGACCACGGCATGGCCTTTGAACTGTCCCGCTTGGCTGAGACAGTGGGCTGGCACACCCAGAACTTTGCTGGGGCAGTGGTGGTCCTTGGGATGGGGGAGGGAGGGGTAGAGAACTTATCCCCACACTTTTTTTATTGGTGGCTGGCGAGATACTTTTGAACCCTTCACGGGCTATCAGTAGCCCACGGACTACCTGTCGGGCAGGCCTGTCATATACAGTAAAACATTGGATTGCAAGCATAATTGGTTTCGGAAACATGCTTGTAATCAAAGCACTTGTAGATCAAAGTGAAATTCCCCATAAGAAATAATGGAAACTCAGATGATTGGTTCTACAAACCCAAAATATTAATATAAAAATGATTACAATAATTTAATATAATACAAAATAATAAAGATAATACAAAACAAAGGAAAATACAGTGGTACCCTGACTTACGGCACGCCCGACGTACGAGAAAACCCACTTATGAGCGGAAATCCTCTGGTGGTTTTCCCTGGTGTGTTACGAGTGAAAGATGGGGTTCCTTTGACTTACAAAGGAACCGTAACTTCAAGCGACTGAGGCAAGTGCTGCTTGCCTCGGTTGCTTTAAGATGTTTTTTAAAACCCGCTCCTTCCCTTGCAATCTGCCCAATGGGAGGGGAGGAGTGGGTTTTTAAAAAAGTCTTTGAGGCAAGTGGTGATGGTGGAGCCGTTCCGCAATCACTGCTTGCCTCGAAGACATTTTAAACGACCTGCACTTTTACCCTCAACACGCCCAATAGAGGGAAGGAAGCGGTGGGTGGTTTGAAATGTGGCACAAAGACGTTTTAAAGGACCTCTTGCACTGCAGCTCTTTCAGCAACCTGACAATACTTGTTTTTAATATAAAAATGCACGCAGTCGTCTAAAGCACTAAAACTTGAAACCAGGTTGTTTACATATCAGATCTCAGAATGTGAACATGTAGATGCAAAGTGGATTGACTTTTCTTGGATCCTGTTGATTGGAGCTCTCCAGGGTGAAATTATGAAGGTGGCAGGTTTGCATAGCTGTAACTGGTACCTATTGTAGGTTTTGTATTTTCCAAAAACTTTAATGAGTTGTTAGACCACATTTACTGATTTGTCTCTAATTGGTACTTTTAGGTATTTGCCATTTAACCAAGGTTTGAAGAAAGTGGGGAGGTTGGAGGTCACTAATGCAAACCCACAGGACCAGTATGTTTCACATCTGTGTTAATAGACCTGAAAAGTCTCAGTGTATGGCTGTGCTTGCAGTTCTAGGCAAGAGGAGATAAAGTTCCCATGATTTATGTTCATTGTTAGGCACCGGCCATGAACAGAACCATTATGGTGCAGTAAATACTTTGTTCTCTATAGGACACACCCTCATTGCCACCCGAGGCTCTGCTTTTCTATTGATCTGATTTCCTACTTCATGGTGTACTGTCTTGCCATGTCTGCACATTTTTAATGAGACCAGACAGCTTGCTGATGAGTCTTCTTAAAACATTTGTATTCAAAAACGTCTTTCCACAACCAGAATAATAGAAAACCCTAATGTTTCTCTGCCTTGCGTTAGGTTTTGTACTTAATTGTGTGCTATCAAAATTCTTGTGTCAATCCTTTGCAGGGTTTTCTGTGTAGAGAATATTCGAAAATGGTTTTCCATTCTCTCCTGGGGGCACCCTGAGACTGTGCAGCATCCCCAAGACTACACAGGATGGCTGTTTTCACTGGGAGGTACAGTGGAAAAGCAAACTTCCCAAATCTGGCTCCACCGCCAGATACTTAAACCAGTGCATTGTTCAGATGGCCTTTGGAACTTAGCCCTTTCTTAAATAGCTGCTTTCATTATTTGATTATCACACTTGCAATAGTAAACAAAAATGCTTCTTCCATTGCTTCACTTAAGAGGAACAAATGTAAAGTATTATCAGATAGAAAGCTGGCCACCTACCTCATAGCAGGAGTGCTAGATTAAAACCAAGCACCAATGGATGATTCCTGATCAATTAATGTGAAAATAACTCAAAAAGTGAGACTTCCTTTGATATTCTAGAGGAAGAGTACCTTTGCTTTGTCTGGTCCTGCATCTGATTGCTTTTCTCCCTATAGTGACAAAATACAGGAAATACAGCTTAATCTGTAGCACTTAAGTCTGGAAAATTCTCTTTGGTTGGTCTGGTGAGGACAGGAAAGTTAACTATGAGTGAAAACAATATAGAAGACTTTGGACAGGAACACAAAATGAGTGACCTGGGGATACTGCATAACTTAAGCAAAATACAATTGGTTATGTTGACTCAATTCATCAAATCAAACAGACCTGCTGAAGTGTTGGTAACAAATCCCAACTTATTCATTAGGTCTCCTCAGCTGGGCCTGAAAATAGAATCTTTAACATATCTTTAACAATAGATTGTGCTGCTTGATACAAAAAAGGCTTGCAGCTTTTGTAAAGCAATTTAGAGCTTTGACGGCAAGTCACCAATAGCATAATTGTTATTTTTTCCCCATTTATCGGGGTGCAAAACACTATCCATCAATTACAGATGGAGAAGAACTGCTAAAAGGCCTAAGGAGGGCATTCAATTATGACTTAGTTTTAATAACTACAGTAATGTTGAAAGCTTATTATTACGGGTAGGTTATTGGACTCGTCAGTGTTGTTTCCACTTGAAAAGACAAAGCATTTATCCAACTGCACACTCAGTCATGTAGAACCCAGGGATCTTTATGTACCTTGAAAGGACAACAACCACAAAATCCATTTCATCCTGTTCCCTGATCTTTTGGCCATTTTCAATGTACTTTCAAATAATGTTTACTTTACTTGTTTGCTTCCCATCACCTCAACTTTCAGTCAAGAGCACTTCATGCTTTGGCCTTTTACTGAATAGGGAATATTGATCAGCTGCTTTCTACAAAGTATGGAAAATATTAGAAATAAAGAAATAGTTCAATTCCTTCTGTAACATTTGTAATTTTGTTATTTGAGGAAGAAGATAATTCAGTGCATATAAGAAGCCTTTGCGGCCAAGTCTGGGGGCGGCAGCTTGGTCCAGAGGCCTCCGTGGCCAGGTTCTCCACTGGTTCCAGAGGCTTCTATGATGGCCAGAGGCCTCCACAGAGACATCCGTTGGGGATGTGGATAGACTCAGAGGCATCCACTGGGGCTGTTGCAAGGGCCAGCGGCCAGGAACCAGCAGCCCTGACTTGGCAGCAAAGGGGTGAGCAGTGGTGGCAGAGGGGTGATACTGCTCATGGATCAAGGCAAAAATCATCATAAATTTTTGCTCGATCAAAATACTTGTTAACAAAGGTACTCATAAACCAAGGCGTATTCAGGTTATATTACAGTGTAGGCACTTTGTGATGAATAAGTGGGTTTTGAGTTGCTGTTGGGCACTCGGTCTCTAAAAGGTTCTGCATGGCTGTCCTAGTCCATTATTCTATCAACTACACCATACCGGATACCCCTTCTACATACTTACACCATACTCCTTGTGTTGTCTTTACCTTGGTAATGTAGCCGCACCAAACACACTACTCTATAGCTTTCATTTCTAGCTATGGTGGAGATGTCTTTACTTTGTCTCATGACAGGGACTTGTGGGTATCAGCTTATATTTGATCCACGTTTACTTGGAAGAGGTTTGAAAAGCACCACATCAACTTTCTGTCATAATGACACAGAATAAGAAGAGCCGTGTGGTATTAAGACTCCTCCTCCAGCAACAGAACTGAAACAGTTATTGAAAATTGTGTCAGAGAGATGGAACGGACTAGTACCATCATGGAGGTGTTTTTCCACTGAGGGGAAATCAGATACCCTGTCCCCACCCCCACCCCCAAATAAGACAGTGACAGTGTCTTATATTAATTTTTACTCCCAAAGATGTGCTAGGTCTTATTTTCTGGGGATGTCTTATTTTTCCATGGCCATTTTAAGTGATCCCCACCCCCACCCCTGTGCCAGTGGACACCTTCACCAGACATCCCCCCCACCCCTTTATCAGACATTTTCCCCCTACCTCAGTATCCCCTGTGTGTCCACAGAATATGCCCGACTCCTGCCCCGTGCAACTCACTGTCTAATGGTGAGTCATCCAGACTCTGTCAGGGCAGAGCGAGCAGCAGGTAGCAGCTTGTGCTGGTGGCGGCACGGATTCTCTGATTAAAAGAGAACTCGCACTTCCTGCCTGCTCCGGCTTCGTTGTGGCCAACAGTGAGTTGCACGGCATCGTCCGCCGCTACAGTCCAGAGTCCAGAGTTCTGGTAGCTTCGGGGGGGGGGCTTATTATTGGGGAGGCCTTATGGTCAGGGGGACGCCTTATTATCGGGGAGGTCTTATTTTCGGGGGATGCCTTATAATTCAGTGAGAGGCAAAATTGTAAATAGGTCTTATTTGGGGGGATGTCTTACTTTTGGGGAAACAGGGTAATTTAAGATGGGCAGTGGGCAATGGTAGGACACACATTTGCTACAGTGACAGAGCAACAGTGTATTCCACACCTGTAAAACTAGTAGCTGACTGAAATGTCAAGCTCCCACATGGAGGACTTACTGGATAGCTTAGGAAGGAATGGTGCTACAGAGAGAAGTTTTGAGTAACCAGCAGACACACACACATACAGTGTATCAAAGGAATACACCCCCTCACATTTTGTAAATATTTCAGTATAGTGGTACCTCTACATATGAGTTTAATCCGTTCCAAATGCATGCTCTTAAGTCAAACAATTCTTAAGTAGAGCAACCCTATCTATTTTTTTAAAAAAAATAAAAAATAAAAAATGTAAGTAGAGCAGACCGCATCTAAAATTTGTAAGGCAGCAGTTAAAACGCCAATGGTTTTTCACTATTAAGACAAATTGCTTTTAAGTCGAGCAACTCTTAAGCAGAGTTACCACTGTATATCTTTTCATGTGACATCACTTAAGAAATAACACTTGGCTACAGCCCTGGTTAGTACTTGGATGGGGGACCACCAGGGAATACCAGGTGCTGTAGGTGCCTGGAGTAGGAACTGGCAAACCACTCCAGTATTCCTGCCAAGAAAACTCCATGGGCATGGAGTCACAAAGAGTCGGTCATGACTGTAAGGACACAACACACATGCACACAATGAAAAACACAACAAAAGACACAAAACATATGGCACCTTAAAGACTAACTTTCATGTTTTAATGTAATATTTCGTGGACACATCCACTTCTTCAGACATATAGCAGCAGAACGAGGTGTGCAATATAATATGTGATGGGATATATATTTCATACCAGATATTCATTGGCTGTCGTATATAGAGTTGGGGGTGGATAGGGGAGGGGGGATATACCAAATACCAAAAGGAATTACAGAACCTCATGAAAGATCTCCCTGGAAACGTACATGAACAAATCCTGCAGAATACACCCCAAGAACCTCAACCAAAAATACATAAACAAGGTAACCATGGTTGACCAATGGCATCAACACCATTACAGTGGAAGTATCTGGATATTTGGACAACATTCTCAAACTCTATGCTACCAATGTAAGGGACACCAGAAGAATATAGGGTATACCTTTCGTCAAACTAAAAGTGACAGGTGGCCCCGCCCCTTTTGAGAGTTAAGCCCTGCCCCTTTTGAGTTAGGCCCCTCCCCCTAGGTTTGAGGGGGGCCCGTAGGGGCCCCCTATGTGCCCCCCAAAACATATTAGTGGCCCCAAGGGCCCCCCAAAACATATTAGTGGCCCCAAGGCCCCCAAAACATATTAGTGGCCCCAAGGCCCCCCCAACATATTAGTGGCCCCAAGAAGCCCCCCAAAAAACTTGTAGGGCCCATGGTCACCCCAAAACCCGAGCGCTTAAGAGTAGGTATAGGGTGTGGCCCCTCTACGCGTGCGTCTCGCGGCGGTCGACCATTGGGCGCAAGTTTCGAGGCTGTGCGGGACTGCCTGTTCCGTCGACGTCCTGTTTTTCCGGACACCCGGCGGCCATAGTTTTTGCGCAACCAAGCTTTTCGGGGTACTGTGTGACCCATCTACGAGCTCGTCCCGGTCTCCCCGAAGGGCCCACGGTGTTTTGGGGAACCCAGGACCCCGCCCGGATCCGTCGTATCACAACAAGTAGATTTTTTATTAAAGTTATAAAATTAGAAGGGCTTACCTCAAAGGGGGAGGGGTGGGCTGCTTTCTCATAATCATCATCTTTGGGAGATGCATCTGGTCCGGCAGCTGAAGCCCGTCTGAGGTCGGAAGCTGCAGCGGCGAGGGTTTTAAGTGGGCCTTTAGGCCACACCCCTCCCTCTCCTCTGATTGGCTACTACACTCACCCCATTTTAGGCCACACCCCTCCCTCTCCTCTGATTAGCTACCACACTCACCCCATTCCACGTGGCCTCCTCTGATTGGCCGAGAGGTTCCTGATAGAAACCCCACCCACAAGGGGGGCTGGGTGTGGGGCTGGGGCAGGGCGACTGCCGATTGGTCAGAGTACCCGAGCCTTCGGAGCAGGCCAATGAGCAAAGGGGAGATGGGGAACACGCCCTCGAAGCCGTGTGTATATGAGTGGGTACGAGGGGCTGTCGACTCTATTGAGAAACGGCTGGCGACCATTAGCAGCGTCGCATGCTCTCACCGCCTTTCTCTCTTTCGCCGCAACCGCGAGACCCATAGCCGCTTCGCAGACATGACTTCTTACGGAGACGCTACAAACCCTGAAAGAACAGAGGTTACGGATTCGGGATTTGAAGACTGTGCGGAGGGGGTGTCGGAGGCACGCGGTATAGCTAAAGCCGTGGGCAAAATTACCAAGAAAAGCGGTCTAAAGCAAACGTGGACTGTTCAAGACCTGGTGTATGTGTATGAAACAGCCGCCAAGATCAACAGTATACATAAAGATTATGAAAAGATCACCAAAATTATCCTTGAGAAGCGTTTGTACGGCACGCCTGAAAATTTCAGAGAACAGATAGAAACATGGATTGCGGAATGGCTCGCGAAAAGGCAGCCTGGACCCTATGAAAATTGGTTGGTCCCCCCAGAGGGATTAGGCTACGAGCCAGATGTCGAAAGCAGCGGGGATCACGAGGAAGAGTCAGAGCTGTATGCATCAGGAGATTCATCAAGCAGCGACACAGAGGCTGAGGAGAACATTTATGAAGAAATGGCACCCAACAGTTTAGCTCTAGAGGCGGCTGAAGCAGAGGAGAAGGGAAAGGATGAAGAAAATACCTATGAATATGAAGATGGCATTGCCCCGGTAAGTAAACGAAGAGGGGCCGACTGTGGGGGTTGGGACAATAATTTGGTTACGCCTTAAAAAGTTTTTTCAATGGTTAATTACATTTTTAAATATAACAGATGCTGATAACGGATGAGAAAGACAAGCATGGCGAAATAAACTCTTCGGAACCAGACTGTGGATGTTCCTGCTTTTGCAGCAAAGTAGTGAAACCTGAAGGTTCTGAGAAGCCTTAGTTGCTGTTTTATTGAAATATATGAATAAACCGTCTCACGCTTTTGCTGCATTACAGTAAAAACTGAAGGCCCTTTATTAGATAGAAGTGTATCAATAAAATATTGAGTTGTAATAAACAGCCTCTATTAGAGTTTTTTGCACGGGGACATGTCTCCCCACAACAAATTGCTGGAAAAGGTATACTATAACCCGGGGGCACCAGGTAGTTTCGGAGGGGTGGAATCACTCTTTCGAGAAGCCTCCAAGTACAGTAAAAGTTTAACTAGGAGAAGCGTGAAAGAGTGGCTCAGAGATCAAGATGCATACACCCTACACAAACCGGCAAGAATTCATTTCAAAAGAAACAAAACGGTTGTTTCAGATGTGGATGCTCAATGGCAGGCGGATCTTGTGGATATACAGCATTTGGAAAAATATAACAGAGGTTATAAATATATCTTAACGGTGGTGGACATCTTGTCCAAATATGCTTGGGTGGTAGTTTTGAAAGACAAGATGGGAGCTGAGGTGTTTAAAGCCTTCAAGAATATTTTTAAGGAAGGGCGAATACCGCGCAATTTGCAAACAGATAAAGGAACTGAATTTTTAAATAAGACCGTTAAGCAGTTATTCAAACGGCATAACATCCACCATTTTGTCACCCAAAATGAAGTCAAAGCAGCCGTAGTGGAAAGATTCAATCGGACTCTAAAGTCGCGAATGTGGAGATATTTCATAGCCCACAACACCTATCATTATGTTGATATTCTACCCGAGCTCATAAAAAGTTATAACTCCAGCTTTCATAGAACTATACAGGCTCGCCCCAGGGATGTTAATTCCTCTAACTCTCTAAAAGTCTGGAGAACAATTTATGGGCCATATTTCAAAATAAAAGAACGTGAAGTAATTTTCAAAAAAGGCGACCATGTTAGGGTATCAAAAAGCAGGGGCCTCTTTGAAAAAAGTTATGAAGGAACATTTTCACACAAAATCTTCATAACTGACCAAGTCCTCAGAAGAGGTAAGAGGCCGGTATTTCAGCTGAAAGATTATGATGGTGAAGTAGTAGTAGGGGGCTTCTACACCGAGGAGTTACAGAAATTGAATCCCAGGGAAAACAGGGTGTACCGCGTTGAAAAAATTGTAGCTACACAAACACGTAGAAAGAAAAAATACCACAAGGTCAAGTGGTTAGGATGGCCTAATAAATTCAACAGTTGGGTGGCAGCCTCAGACATTAGCAAACTCGGAACGAGAGATAAGCGGCATGGATGACGGCGGATTTTACATTACGCTCCCCAGCAACGCCTGCGTGAAAACTTTTCCCCAGAATAAAAATGCGAACTTTACGACGCTGCTGCCTCACTCCTTAGATCTGAAGGGAGTTTGGGAAGTGGGTTTAGTGGAGATACAGTATCCTCGCAGTTGGTATACCATTCCTAAAAATGAACGGTTTACTATTTCTCAGGGGCCAGATAAATGGGGATTTGAGGTACACAGAGGATACTACAAGGATATTCAAGATGTTCTGAACTATATGAATGACAATATAAAAGCGGCCATAGATCCGCCAGATTTGCGGCTGGTGCATGATTCTGCAATGGGCAAAGTTAGATTTATAGGTTCGCAGACATACGACTTTTCAGCCACTGGTTACTTAGCACACATCTTGGGGGTACCAGCGGAACAGCCCGTCAAAAAAATAGAACATGCGGTGGACATTACAGGGGGGTTCAGCTCTCTGTATGTATACACGGATATAATAGAATATCAGATTGTGGGAGACTACTTTGTGCCGTTGCTACGCTGTATACCTGTCAAGGGGGAAACCTATGAATATGTTACGGTTACCTACGATAAGCCCCATTACATGCTGATGAGTAAGAACCACATCAACACCATAAGCATTGAAATAAAGTCGGATCAGAACCAACCCGTGTCATTCAATTGGGGGAAGGTTGTCGTGAGGTTGCACATTCGACCCCGAAAAGGCGCGGCTTAGAGTGTAAAGAAGAAGAAGATAAAATGGTTGTGTTAAAAGATTATGGAGATATCAACACTTACAGGGCCTATTACAATGCGCAGGCGGACCGAGGCCTTCCAGGCTTCCATGGAGCCGTAAATATGTATGGGTCAGGCCTGGGTGGAATTTTTCGAGGCCTCTTCCGAAAGGCCGTTCCGCTTCTGAGGAGAGGTTTAGAGTTTGTTAAACCGCACGTTAAGACAGCTGTGCGTAACATCGCCGGAGAAGTAGTGGGGCATGTTATGAAAAAAATGAACCCTCAAGAAGGATCCGGACTCATGTACTTAAAAAGAAGGGGCGGAGTTAAACATAAAGCATCTCACCAGTGTGTGGGGCCTCCTAGGCCTTTAAAAACCAGCGGCACATGGGGTAAAAAAGTTCAGAAGCTTCGGAACAGGAAGAGGAGAGGTGGGCGGAAGATAAAGATACTGAAACGCTCCGGAAGAGATATATTTTAAAATGGCATTCGTTCACAGTTCCTCTGAAGAATGCGCCAAATCTGAATTGGATATTTTTCAATTACCGCCCACCCAAACCAGCGTCGAAAGCTGCATGTATGTCGAAGTACCGCCTTTATCGGCCTTAACACCCGACGCGCCTCTTGATTTTTTTATAACAGGAAGCAGCGAAGATTATATCGACCTGAACAATACTTTATTTTATATAGGGTGTAAGATCACAAAAGCAGACGGATCGAACATCGCCGCCGATGCTAAAGTGGTGTTAGTAAACTACCCCATCGCCTCTCTCTTTAGCCAACTCGATGTTACCCTCGGAGACAGGCTTGTCACCCAGAGCAACAATTGTTACCCCTACAGAGCCATAATAGAACTGATTCTGAACTATGGCTCTGACACCTTGAGCACGCAGTTTGCAGCCGGGGGCTTTTATAGAGATGGTTATCAAACTATGGAAGAGACCAGTTTAGGAGCCGGCGGAAACTGGGGCTTTAAATCCAGAGCATTCCACACAGCGGGCAGCCGGAAATGGGACCTGATTGGGCCGCTACACAGTGACCTCTTTTTCCAAGAGAAAATGCTGTTGAACGGGGTAGATGTGAAAATTAAACTCACCCGTAGCAGGAATACATTCTGTTTGATGAGCGGAGATGCTAACGAGGCCTACAAAGTCGACATTTTAAACGCCTCTTTGTTTGTGAAAAGAGTGAAGGTATCCCCGGCTGTTCGTTTAGGACATTCTGAGGCTCTTCTATCCTCCAATGCAAAATATCCCATTCAACGTGTAGGGATGAAAGTGTTTAGTATACCCGCCGGCAGCCTTGTGTGCAATCAAGAAAACCTCTTTTTGGGACAATTGCCGAAGCAATTAGTCATAGGATTTGTCGACAATGCGGCTTTCAGCGGAGGATATGCCAGAAACCCTTTCAATTTCAAGCATTATCATGTTAATTTTGTAGCTTTATACGTCGACGGTGTTCAAGTTCCATCTAAACCCCTTCAACCTGATTATGCAAATGATATCTGTGCTCGAGAGTACATGCAGCTGATATACACGACAGGAAAAGGCCTGAAGGACAGGTCCCTTTTAATCAATCGTTTAGAATTCTCGCATGGTTATACACTGTACGCATTTGATTTAACTCCTGATGAAGGCTGTGCGGAACACTATTCTTTGATCAAATCAGGAAATCTCAGAGCCGAGATCCGATTTGCCAACCCCCTGCCCTCTACTATTAACATGATCTTATACGGGGTATTTGACAACGTGATTGAAATTAATCACAGCAGAAATGTCCTCTTTGATTACATGTGAAGATGAACACTCTGCAGGTCCGAAATTTAATGTCCCAAAACAAGAGTTTTCTAGACGTCTACCCCTGTGATCTGTTACCGAGGTGCCGTATTACCAAAAGACCCGCCGGAATAGTGGTGAACACACACCCTCATACAATGCCTGGTGAACACTGGCTGGCCATCTATCTGCCCGCGAGTGGCCCCAGAGAATTTTTTGACTCGTACGGATCAACGCCTGACAACCGACTTATTCCTAAAGCCATCAAGGACTTTTTATTGCGACAGAGCAAAAAAATTATGTTCCAGAAGAGGCAGCTTCAGCACCCTTTAGCGGTAACGTGCGGCTACCATTGTGTGTTCTTTTTACAGAACAGAACCAAAGGCCTAACATTTGATAAAATTTTAAAGTTGTACTCTGAAGATGTTTCCAGAAACGACCGCATGGTCGTAGGCTTTGCCAGAACCCGTAAATGTATAAAATATCGCAAATCCTGCAACATGTTTCAACATGTTCAGGCGTGTCTGCCCCTCTGTAATTCTGAGCACGAAATAAAACAAAGACAAAGTTATTTGTTTCACACGCCTCTTTTTTATTGCTGTATTTCAGAAAGTGAGCCACGACGGTTTCTTTTCCGTCTGTCTGACAGGTGTTGTGGAAAAGTCTTCCACATTTAGCCCCCAGGGCCTTTTGAACCATCTCTTGCGAGGTAGAGCAGCGTCGGTAGGAATTATTTTCAAGTTTTCTAATTGATCTCTAACAGCCGGATTCCCCAGAATAGAGGTGGGCGTGTTTAGTTCAGCCATAGCTTTCAGAAAAACATCCCAGCCTTTAGGCTGCCTCTTAGCAGAAATAACATTAGACTGGGTGACCCCTCTAACTAAATCTAGGATGTTAGACCCCAGCACGATCTCTCCCCGATACAGGAAAGAACCGCGGGCATCCCACGAAGATACGTCTTTATGTTGTTTTAACTTGTTTAGCAACACTTCTGCATTTTTCTTAAACCTCTTTGGGATGGCCTCTAAAACTTCTTGAACATCCAGGGTTTTTTCAGTGGGGGTGGGGGATGCAGGAGGAAGAAGTGGGGACGGCGAAGATGGACGGGTAGGAGGGGCTGTTTTTTCCAGTTCATCCTGCCTGGTCAACGCTAAAAATCTCTGTAGAACACGGGAGTAAAGCTTGACCTTTTCATACTCGGACAAATCCGTCCTTAAGAGAATTTCTCTCATTTCAGAGTCTAGGCGCCTGACTGTCGCGGTTCTGATATTTTCCGGTACACCGCGCAGTTCTTCTATCTGCTTGCTAGGGACCAAGTACATTTTTTTGGCGTGCTCCATTTTTCTTTACTTGGCAAAGAGACTGGAAAGCAGGGGAATAGCGAAGCTGAGTAACGGCGCTATAAAGCCTCCCGACTGCTTAATTATCCGCTTTTTCTTCTTCAGTGAAATTTTCTTATTGCTCAACTGCTTGACAATTGTTCGCTTTCTTTTTAATATATTCACCTGTGAAGGTTTGAGAGGAATGTTACCTCTCAACGTGTTAAGGGCTATCTCGGCAATAGCCGATACGAGATCATTGGTAGCCGCGCATAAAATAGCCCTTCTCTGCTGGGGACTGGATTTAACAAGTATTTTCAAGAGGGGCAGGTTTCTCTTTACACTGTGTGACATGCTTCCTGCTGTCTTAGGAAGGACTAAAAGCGGAAAGACGGGGGAAATCAGCGGCCTTTATAACGGGGCAAAGTCTTTTTCAGAGTATAAACGGCCGGTAAATCGGGAGGGAAAATCCCCGTGCGCAACCTGTGTGTTTCAGGGGTAGTTGCGTTTAAATCAACCAGAAGATAGCCATAAGGTTTTAATGTTGCATCATTAAAGGCCTCCAAAAAGAATTTTGCATTCCTAGGATACATTTGACGGGCCAGAATTTCTATTTGTAATTTATCTCTCGGGTTTTTAAAAAGCACCATATACTTTGCATTAAGACTGATTGTCCGACTCTGCTTCCCCTGACAGAATAAATTTTGAACAATGTACATGATACTTAAATTCCTGTGATGCACATACTTGGTAAATGCTTTCTGAATTTCATCGCTTCGGCAAGCAGCTTCCATAAGATCATCCAATATCAGCAAGTTAATTTTATTGACAGGTAGTAAAACATCATCATCGAGGGATGGGGGCAAGCCTTCAATAAATTGTATACAAGAATATCTTGACATCAACTCGTTATAAATAGGCTGCCAACAACTATAACACCATACAATATTCTCAGGCATGACAGACAGAATCAGTTCAGCATTTTGCAGCACTTGCTTTATAAAGTAACTCTTTCCACAATTGCTAGGCCCCGCGAGAATCACAGAGAAAGGGTGTTGCCAGCGCATATCCATATTTCAATAACCGTAGGGCAGAGTTTTAAAACCATCCACAATCACTCTCTTGTCATAAAAGACTCTTTGAGTCTTCTTTAGGGTCTTTGTTTCTATACAGAACTTTTTTTTGTTTCTAACAATACCACGCTGCTGCAGAACTATTTCACGCGGGGGCTGTCTACCTTTGTCGGAGACATAAGAAAACACGAGATCTTTGAGACTATCAATGTGTATCTTTTCACTGTTTGCGGCGTTTAGTGTGATGCCTTTTACTTTCATACACACTGAGTTATCAGAAAGTCTGTAGGAGTAACTTTTCGGCCCTGCTGCCACAAACTCTGTAATGGCTAAATGGGCGGGGATTTCACTTGTGAGATCCCCTAAGTAGTCGCCTAGGGGCGGAACCCATTCATTTTCACGAGCTACAAATATTACCGAATCTGTATCATGATAAAGACATCTTTCTTGAAGCTTATCGAGCAAATTATAGTGCTCTAAGCGAGCATAAGCGGTGGTGAAGGAGGCAATGAATACGTTGGTGTTACGGGTAGGTACCAGACGTGTTTTACTGTGCTTCCAAGACACGCAGACCGCTTCCTCATCAATAAAATCAAATGACGCTACATCATATTTTTCCGAAAAGACAAGTTGAAAGAGATAATCAGGATCTCTCACAATTTCCGTGTTATTCAGATTTGTTCTTTGAGCAAATTTACCCCACAAGGAATTTAGAAATAATTTAGCAATCTGACGCTTGGCAGGGTTCAAGCTTATCTGCTCAGGGTCTAGTTCTATTCCTTCTTTTTCACGATAAGCTTCAATGTAGCGTTTTTTGTCTTCACTAGTGACGCACCAATCAGGGTAGCCGGAAGCCTCCTGTTTCCGGACAAGGTGCATTTTAATATACTCTGAAAAGAGTGTGTCAGACTTATTTTCAAAATGCCAAACTTCAAAAATTTTTGCTATCTTGTACCCTTTTTGCAGCGCCACCTCTAATTCTACCGTACACCAGGTACCCACCAGAGCTCTATCCTTGTCGCTGTGTGAACAAGTCTCTAGCTGCCTGTCTTCCGCACAGGTCCTGCACAGAGGAAACATCAGCTTGTCCCCGATCTTGACAGGCAACACGGGGGAAAAAAGGCCCCGTGGAGGATAAACTTTCACTTTGGCTATACCAAAATACTTCTCAATCCCTTCAAAATCCCTGTACACGATCTGAGGATGTCCTACGGGAAAAAATTTAACGTTACTAATAAAAGGATAAAGACTGGTAAAATCGTAATAGTACAGCTTTTCCGTCGGGGCAGGTTTGTAATAGAGGCAGATAGCATTAGTACGGCCTCCATAAAGAGCATCTCTGGGTGCTAAAGCTTCTGAAAACTGAACCGTAGCAAGGAAATTTTGCAGGCCTTGGTCAGTTTTGAGCATGTGACGCCACTCGTGTTCCCAAATAGTTCTAAGAGTAAAGCCGCAACTTTTCAAGAACTGCGCTTTCCTTTGGGTGGCGTTGTACAAATACTCGTAAGATGTCCCTGTTAAGGCGTTTCTATCTGTAAGATTGTAGCACCGCGCACAACCGTGAAACATACAACCGTTAAACTCATACGCTATCCTCTCACCGTCTACAACTGCATAGCCGTCTAAATAGTAAGAACCAACCCGGACTTCTCCACCATTTAAAGCGTGGCGGATCTGGATGTTTTCAGCGTGTTCAACGTATGCCAGCCACTGTATTGAAGCTGTTGAAAACCTTTTAACTTGCCTGTGATAATCATCAGGGGGAGGTATAGCTATTGTTTGGGGCTTAAGGAAACAAAATCTGTACATTTGTAGACATACACCCGCTAAAGTGAGATACTGGAAGGGGTCTATAGCAGTCATCTGCGTTTTACAATCACCCTTCCCATTCGGTATCGCGCGCTCAGACATGGTCATGGCCATGATCTCGTGTCTGTATTTGGTGCAAGCCTTCTCTAGAATTTTAACATCTTGTATACAGTAATAAGACAATTCTTTTTGTAAATCGAAAATTTTTGTCTTATTTTCCCCATACCAATTGAGAAAAGCAGCCTGGTCCTTAGGCAGCATGGACTCTACTCCGTACAATTCTACACCAGGCATAGGCCCTATGTAATTTTGATTTTCAGCCGTGTTAAAAAAAATGTGGGAAATATCCTTTGACGGCTTCCAGCCCCAAGGCCTTCGGGATTTTCGCTAGGGCCATCGGAAGGTGGTTGAGGGAATCAATAAATTTTAGGTTTAGACTTTTCACAGCGACAGACATCAGCTTTCCCCCTTGAGTTATTAGTTCAGGGTCCAACTTCTCCTTGATCAGTTCTCTTACAATGAAATAGGAGTCATATGACTTAGCGTTATGAGCTATAAAAGTGCAGCCCTTGAATGCTGCTTTTTTTGTAATGGTTCTTACAAATTCTGAGAGGCAATTTTCACCCTTGAATGACCATTGTTTACCCGCTTGAGACCATGGCTTTTTACATTTAAACACTTCGTGCGTTTCCCTCTCTAAGGCTCTAGCGTGGATAAAATTAGGAATGTGGATTCCTGTCTCCTGCATACACTCAAAGTCATAGAAAATTATCTTGGCGCTAACAGGTGTATTTTCTGGCACTTGCATGAAGCACACGTGCGGTGATTCAGTTTTAATAACCTCCCTACATACTTTGCAGCGGCGGCCTGGGCATTCTTTTCCCTCGTGGTCCGGCCCTACATACGCGTAACAGCCTTTACACCACTCCCTAGGGCGGCACTCTACTTTATTTTCTAAAGCCAACCTCAAATGGCTATGTAGACACTCCTGTGATTTGCAATGTATTTTGCATATATCACAATACCTGGGTGGGCTCTTATCATATTCACATTCTGTACCTTTGCAAGATCTACATATATAAAGACAATTATGATCGTGACTATAAAGAGCATGACAGAGGGAACAGTAATTTCGAGAACCAAAGAACCCTTGGATATTTTTCACACCATAAAAATGCTGGGCATGTAGTAAAATGAAACATGTTTTTGGAAATCTGTCTTCCTGAGTTTTAAACAGAGACCAGCCTTTCTCAGTCCACCATACAACCTGAACGTAAATACGTAAATGTGATTCAATCCGAGAAATGTCAGCAAATGATACCTTTCTTTGGTCAGACCATCCTAGATCAGCGTGCAGCTTTCTAGCGGCTTGTAGTAATTCAGCATCTGTAGGGTCACCTGAAGCCATAACTCCTAAAAGGCCTCCGGCAAAACAAAGGTTGTGGTCTTCACTATTCAAATCTATTAAAAAGCGTCTTTTCTTATTAATGATGTCGCTGAAAGGCACAGACTTTAATGAGCGGCGTATGCCCCCCCTTGGCGGCTTGATGATGGTCACCACTAACTGTAAACCGGCATCTCCGCAAATCTCTGCTTTACTCTGCATGAGGCTTTCAACATAATTTAGAAAGCTTTCAGCATTAAAATCATCCCTGGCCCTTCTTACGGAAAAAAGAGGTGTAGCTAACCCCCCACCTTCCAGTCTAAGCTGTATAGCGTCTCCTTCCTCAATGTTTCTCTGTACAGTCCTAAGAACTTCTTGTATGGCATTGTGTAGAGACCTCACAGCCTGGGTATATGAATTTATTTTATCTAAATTAACAAATTTAAATTCCTCACCAAAAACTCTTCCATTAAAACGTGGATGGGGCCATTCCCAACTTCGTACCCTTTCTATAAACACCTGGGGGTGCGCCTCTGAACCATCATCATCATCTGAACTGTGCTCTTCCTGGGGGCG
>JAHTLZ010000274.1:15897772-15909597 GCA_023846285.1 Phrynocephalus versicolor | reverse complement strand
AATTCTTTCTATATCATTACCTTTTAAATAGACTATACTCTTATAACATTGGTTAAATAAATTCAAATACCTGTAAATGCTTTATTGATCATCCTAGAATCAATCTATGTTAAGATGCATAACTACATATATTTGGTTTACATTTTAAGCTATTTTACTTACCAATATACATACAATTTTTATCCTTAACTTATATTCTAAATAGCACGTAAACATTTTGATTTATAGTAAGCTCTAATTATACATTACTTTGCATTTTTCATTTACAGTTAACTTACATTAAGTTATGGTTTTCACATTTTATGACATTACATTTCCATACTTTTTTTAAAACAACACCTTCCTCTTACATCAGCAATAAAATAACAATATTACATTATTATTATTTAACCATGGTCCATGTATGTAATCAATGTCTTCCGCCTCTTGCTGCAACAGCTGGACGATGATATGCCACGGGTGATCACTTCCTCTGGCACATAAATTCAAAGTCCAGTTCAGAGTAAATTGATGCCATTTTTCCTTGGGTTCTTGGAATGTGGGATTCAACTCTCTGACGCCACTCCTGGTACAGTTCATTAGAGTCCCCTCAAATGCAGCTTGGTATTCAAGCAACCGCTGTATGACATATGGGTGCTTCGTTTTTCTCAGTTCAGTCAGTGGTGTTGCAATGGTGCTCAAATGTGGACTAAACCTCCTGTGATATCCCGCAAGACACAAAAAGATCTTCTTTTTGTTGGTCTGTCTTGGCCACAAGTCGATTGCATCGATCTTCCTCTGCAGGGGGTTGATCACGCCTCGTCCCACGACGTGTCTCAGGTAGTTGACTTCTGGATTTCCTAGTCGCCACCTGGATGCTCCCTTCGTCTTCTCGGCCTCTCGGATCCGCTGAAGCACGATGTTCACAGGCGGTAGTTGTTTTTCCCAGGTGTCTTTTGCAACCACCGAATCAGGTCTGTCATTAGCATCCTTCACTTTCAAGTAGGGTTGCTTCTTTACACAGTTTTCTATTTGCTTTTCAGCTTCCTGCAGCTTTCTAAATTCATCAGTGATCTTATTCCCTTCTTGTATCAGTTGTTCCTTGCCCAGTGACACTTTGTTCCCATCCAGGCAAAGTTGCTCATTATTTAATATTTCTTTTTCAAGCTCTGCTTCCATTGATGTAAGTTGCTGTAAGTAATCTTCTTTACTTTCTGATGCACCAGACAACTGCATTTCCAAATTACATATTTCCTTTCCTTAAATGTTTTCCACTGCAGTAATTGCTTCTAGTTCTGCTGATTTCTTCTGGAGTTCGAAAACAAATGTATCAGATTAATTCATCCTTTCCTCCAGTTTCTTTTCCTTCATCTCTAAAAGTGCTTTTAAAGGTGAAATTTCATTTTGGAGTTCACCAATAACTGATGCCTGCAGAATTTTAGCTTCTTTCATCTCTTCTGCTATTGCTTTATTTTGTTCCTTTTCAAGCTGTGCTAATTTTTCTTCTTCTTCTTTTAATTTAAAATATTTTTCCAGTCTGGAGTTCTCTGCTGGTACACGAAGTTCTTCACAAGCTTGTATCATTTTCTCCTCTAGTATGAAATTTTCAGGGTGTTCGGGACTTAAGGGTTGTGTATTTGTTTCCATTAAGTCAAAACATCCCTTCATACTATCGTCTTGCCTTTGTTCTAGGCTAAAGTCTACTGCTGGCCCTTTTAGACTGTCAGCTAAATTAGCTTCTTCTACCATTTCAGACTGCTGAGTTTCCCTCTCAAATTCTCCTATGGACATTTGCTTTGTAACTGTGTTGTTTTCATCATTTTGTTCAGCTTGGTGTGTCTGAGCTCGTGTTATTACAAAAGCACTCTGCACATGCTCTAAGACATCTATTTCAATTAAACCTGCTCTTGGGATTTGATTTGAAACTCCTATTCTATGACTGGAGTTCAAATGAGTTATTGCAGTCACCATTTGTAATGTCTGAAGAGACAACTGTTGTGGAGCAAGGGTTTGCTGTCAATTTTGAGGAGGTAGCTAGACTTCTGTTGATTGCACTGCCCAATTTTGTCACAGGAGACTGTCTGGGCCAAGTACCATCTTTATTCTTTACCTCTATTACCACCACCTGTCTCTGGTAGAGCCCTGCATCTTCTATAGTGCTGTCAAGTTTGCTTAACTGCTCATAAATACAGGTATTACTCTTATATCTGAGCCACAGCCTAATTTCCTTTCCATCAGGAATATTAAACAGCTTCCGCATCTCTTTTCCAATAGTATCAATGGTATCCGCTTTGCTGAAATAACAGCTTACAAGATTATTAGGATCACTGTTTTGACAGAGCTTCAGTTCTAAAGGATATACTTCCACTTTATAAGACTTTACAAATGGGCCATATTCTACCACTTTTCTCACAATTGGCTGCTGCCCTTCTACACACCCATACCAATTTACTAATTTATTCCAGGCTTTAGTGGGAACTAAAACATAATCCACTTTATCAATAAGGTATCTGAGTTTCTGAATCTGCAAAAAGTCCCGAGTTGTCAATTGGGCCTGGGAAGAGTTTGGGCTCTCCCACATTATACCGGTCCCAGCTGTCAAAGCCCACATATTTCTTCCACTGTTTGAACCACCGGTTGTTAATCAAATACCAAAACTCCCCCGGCCGCAAAGGCGTCCCCAACAGCAGCTTAAGTTCAGACCCCTCACTGTGGGCCATTTTCAAATCTATTTTCTTGGGAGTTTCATTCAAATTATTGTTATTATTATTGGTATTTTCCTGACTAGCTAACTCAAGTTTTCGCATCTCTAATTGATATGCCATTCGCTCTCGTTCTAACCGTTCCTCTCTGGCCATTCTTTCTTTCTCCATCTCTATTTCTCTTTCTCTCTCTTTTTCCCGTTCCTCTTTTTCTATTTTTAATTGTTGTAATTTAAACTCCTGTACCAACTGCCATTTCTCAAGACTTTGGTCCCTATCAGGTTCTGCCTCTCTGGGTGAAACTGGCATTTCCTCAGACACAATGGCTACAGGCCCCTCAGCTGCCATGCCCCTCTTTCCTTTTTTAGATTTTGCTTTTGGAACTGACATGAAATCAAAAATCTTTTTTATTTATTTCTTTGTTATATGTGGTGTATATATTTCTTTATTAAGAAAAGGAAGGTTAAGTGGGTCACAGCTATTTCAATGGCAACTGTAAAAATTTTTTACCTCAGCTCTCTGGCAGTTTCTAACTCCTGTTAAGCTACTGTTGCCAAGGGCAAGATTGGCACAGTGCTCAGACTTCAAACTCTTTCTTTCTTTAAATAATATCTCAGTGTTTAAAATACACAGATTTAAATATATTTCTTCGGCTTTTAACCTATAACTTTTCTCTGGCTCCCCCCCCCCCCAAATCTCATATAAGGGATTCCAGTCAGGTACTCCTGCTTTACAGAACTTTTGTCAGCTTTAAATCTCCTCAGGTCTCTTCAGTTTGTGAGGTAAATTTTCTGTCCCTACAGACTCTCAGACCTTTTACTTTGGAGATTTCTTTCTGTTAACATCCAGGGTGATATTTCCACACCTTTACCAAAGCCACCCTAAATTCCAGGGCAAACGCTTTGGGTCTTTCAGCCCCGAAAGGAAATTTGTCTCAGCACCTTTTAATTTTCAGGCTGCTGAACAGCACAGAGTTCCTTGACTCTCAGGCAGTTTCCCCAAACAAACCACTGTAGATTTCAGTCATCCTTTCAGATTTTCTCTTCCAGGTATCCTATAATTTGTCAAGCCAGACTCCCTTTCCTTTTGGAGTCCTGGCCTCCAGACACTCTAACAGGCCCACCAAAGAAAATCAGATAGCACTACAGGGTTTTAAGTCTGAATTCCTCTCTCACACACAGGGCTTCCCAAGAACTGAAATTAGCTTCACCTAATTCTCAGTCCTAACCCCTTTTCAGAGGAACTTCCACAGACTACCAACAACACTTGAGGGCTAACTTTTACTAAAGGCTTCTTTTTAAACTTCGTTTCAATTTCTTCACAGGGTAGAGGCTAAATATTTTGAGCTGGTGACTTTTTCCCTCAGGCAAACTGGGTATATTCGAAATCCGACCACTGCCCACCAAATTGTGACATCACCCCTTTCACAGACTGAGTTTTCAAAGGCACCACTGGGTTTATTTCGACATCCCACTGCTGTGCCACTAAATTGTGATGACACGTCCCTCTTACACACTGAATTCTGTGATGGAAATGGTACTGCTGCCACCTTTTATTCACTTAATAATGCTGCCACCTTTTAAAATCGTCGCCTCATGAATTGGGACAGACTCAGATGAATAATATAAAAATAATAACAAAGTTTATTGAGAAAATAATAAATATAACAATATCTGAGGATGGTATGTGTTGCCTTTAACATATAATAGATTTAATCAGCTCTACAAGCCTCCCTGTCTTCAATAACTAGTAAACAGTATAGCCCTCACTGCTTGACAGAACTCTCACAGAACAGTGCTCTCTCCCAGCACTCACTCTCCAAACCTTCAACTTAATTTAACTGAACTCTCTCAACTGACTAGGCTCCACCCTTTTATATCATACCATTCCCTGCCCTCCTGCTGGGATTGGCTGATGATTTGTATATTCATTACTCCTGTTTCCAGGGTTTTGTCACAGGAGCTTGCATGCGTCAGTGAAATTGAGAGCTATGCTGGAAGTAACATTGCTACCAGAAGGATCTCCCAAGCCAGACAGGTCTCAGTGAAGAAACCAGACTAACAGTGTCCACCCTGAAGTGTCTGATCTAGAGTGGGCAGCTTCAAACAGCACCTGATCCATAATGGGTGGCTGACATAATGGCCATTACAGGCAGTGAAGAAGGCAGGAGGGAAACCACTTCACTTACACTTATTTCCCCAGGCAAATCTTTAGCATGGCTGGCAAACCTAAAGCCATGGCCCCCCAGTCCCTGGCGGCCCTTGCTGTAATGTAACTTATTTTGTGTATTTCTGGGGAAGATTTGTGGTTGCAAGTGTTTTGTTGTTGTTGTTCAGTTGTTCAGTCGTGTCCGACTCTTTGTGACCCCATGGATAAGAGCTCGCCAGGCCTTCCTATCCTCCGCTGCCTCCCAGAGTTTTGTCAAATCCATATTGGTTGCATCGATGACACCGTCCAACCATCTCATTCTCTGCCGTCCTCTTTTCCTTTTGCCTTTGATCTTTCCCAGCATCAGGGACTTTTCCAAGGAGTCCTCTCTTCTCATGAAGTGGCCAAAGTACTGGAGCCTCAGCTTCAAAATCTGTCCTTCCAGTGAACATTCGGGGTTGATTTCTTTCAGAATTGATAGATTTGATCTCCTTGCAGTCCAGGGGACTCTCAAGACTCTCATCCAGCACCACAGCTCTAAAGCATCAATTCTGCGGCGATCAGCCTTCTTTATAGTCCAGCTTTCACTTCCATACATCACTACTGGAAAAACCATAGCTTTGACTATCCTGACCTTAGTTGGCAAAGTGATGTCTCTGCTCTTTAGGATGCTACCTAGGTTTGCCATTGCTTTCCTCCCAAGAAGCAGGCGTCTTTTAATTTCGTTGCTGCAGTCGCCGTCTGCAGTGATCAAGGAGCCCAAGAAAATAAACTCTGTCATTGCCTCCATTTCTTCCCTTTCTATTTGCCAGGAGGTGATGGGACCGGTGGCCATGATCTTAGCTTTTTTGATGTTGAGCAGCCCATTTTTTCACTCTCTTCTTTCAGCCTCATTAAGAGGTTATTTAATTCCTCCTCACTCTCTGCTATTAGAGTAGTATCATCTGCGTATCTGAGGTTGTTGATATTTTTCCGGCAATCTTAATTCCGGCTTGTGATTCATCTAGACCTGCCTTTCTCATTATGTACTCTGCATATAAGTTAAATAGGCAAGGTGACAGTATACAGCCTTTTCGTACTCCTTTCCCAATTTTAAACCAGTCAGTTGTTCCATATCCAGTTCTGACGGTTGCTGCTTGTCCCACATATAGATTTCTTAGGAGACAGATAAGGTGGCCAGGCACTCCCATTCCTTTAAGGACTTGCCATAGTTTGTTGTGGTCTACACAGTCAAAGGCTTTGGCATAGTCAATGAAGCAGAAGTAGATGTTTTTCTGGAACTTTCTGGCTTTCTCCATATTCCAGCGCATGTTGGTGATTTGATCTCTAGTTCCTCTGCCCCTTTGAAATCCAGCTTGCACTTCTGGAAGTTCTCTGTCCACATACTGCTGAAGCCTCCCTTGTAGAATTTTGAGCATAACCTTGCTAGTATGTGAAATGAGTGCAATTGTGTGATAGTTGGAGCACTCTTTTGCGTTGCCTTTCTTTGGGATTGGGATGTAGACCGATCTTTTCCAGTCCTCTGGCCACTGCTGAGTTTTCCAAATTTGCTGGCATATTGCATGCAGCACCTTTACAGCATCCTTTTTTAAGATTTTAAAGAGTTCAATTGGAATGCCGTCACCTCCACTTGCCTTGTTGATTGCAATGCTTTCTAAGGCCCACTTGACTTCACTTTCCAGGATGTCTGGCTCCAGGTCAGCAACTACGCTATCTTGATTATCAGGGACATCCAGATCTTTCTGATATAATTCCTCTGTATATTCTTGCCATCTCTTCTTGATCTCTTCTGCTTCACTTAGGTCTCTAGGATTTTTGTCCTTTATCATATCCATCTTTGCATGAAATGCCCCTTTAATATCTCCAATTTTCTTGAATAGATCTCTGGTTTTTCCTTTTCTGTTGTTTTCCTCTATTTCTTTGCACTGTTCATTAAAGAAGGCCACCCTGTCTCTCCTTGCTATTCTTTGGAAGTCGTTATTCAATTTTCTGTATCTTTCCCTTTCTCCCTTGCATTTTGCATCCCTTCTCTCCTCCACTATTTGTAGGGCCTCGTTGGACTAACACTTATTTTTAAAGCATGTATTTTATCTAAGGGAAAAGCTGTCATTTTCTGTTCATCATTTTATCACCATGCTCTCAAGCCCAACTTAGATGTGTTTTTTTTAGCTGCATGTACTGGTGGGGTTTTGTTTTGTTGTTAACATTAAAATTTATTAGGGCAATCACCTATGCACAGGATATTTAAGAACATAAGAAGAGCCATGCTGGATCAGGCCAAAGGCCCATCTAGTCCAGCTTCCTGTATCTCAAAGGGGCCCCACCAGATGCGTTTGAGAGCGCATGAGACTAGATATCTGTCTCCTGATAGCACACCCCTGCATCTGGCCCTTGAAGTACCCTGGTTTTAAGCCTGGGGAATTACACATCTCCATCATGGTTTGTAACCCGTGATGGACTTTTCCTCCAGGAATCTGTCCAATCCCCTTTTGAAGCCATCCAGGCCAGATGCCATCACCACATCCTGTGGCAGGGAGTTCCACACCCTAACAATGCGCTGGGTGAAAAAATATTTTCTTTTGTCTCTTCTTACTCTCCCAGCCCTCAATTTGAGTGGATGTCCCCTAGTTCTGGTATTTTGTGAGAGGGAGAACAGCTTCCCTCTATCCACTTTACTCATGCCCTGCATTATTTTGTACGTCTCAATCATATCCCCCCTCAGGCGCCTTTTTTCCAGACTAAAGAGACCCAAATGTTTCAGCCTTTCCTCATAAGGGAGGTGCCCCAGCCCAGTAATCATTTTAGTCGCTCTCTTTTGCACCTTTTCCAGTTCCACTATGTCTTTCTTGAGATGCGGTGACCAGAATTGTACACAATTCTCCAGGTGCGGCCTTACTATTGTTTTGTATAATGGCATTATAATGTTGGCTGTTTTATTTTCAATCCCCTTTTTGATAATCCCTAGCATGGAATTGGCCTTCTTCACCACTGCCACACATTGGGTAGACACCTTCATGGAGCTGTCCACCAACACACCAAGATCTCTTTCCTGATCCGTCACGGATAACTCAGAGCTCATGAGTTGATAGATAAAGTTTTGATCTTTTTTGCCCCAAAATGCATTACTTTACATTTGGCTACATTAAAACACATTTGCCATTTCGCAGCCCATTCCCCCTGTTTGGAGAGATCCTTCTGGAGCTCTTCACAATCTTCTCTGGTTTTTACCACAAGTTTGTGTCACCTGCAAACTTGGCCACCTCACTGCTTATCCCTGTCTCCAGGTCATTTATGAACAGATTGAAAAGCACCGGTCCCAGGACAGATCCCTGGGGCACACCGCTTTTCACCTCTCTCCATTGTGAAAATTTCCCATTGACACCTACTCTTTGTTTCCTGGATCTCAACCAGTTCTCAATCCATAAGAGGACCTGCCCTCTTATCCCCTGACTGTGCAATTTTCTCAGCAGCCTTTGGTGAGGGATTGTATCAAAAGCCTTTTGAAAATCCAGATAGACTATATCCACCGGTTCACCCAAATCTACATGCCTGTTGACCTTTTCAAAAAATTCTAAAAGATTTGTCAGACAAGACTTAACCTTGCAGAAGCCATGCTGATTTTCTCTCAGCAAGGTTTGTTCTTCTATGTGTTTTAAGATTTTCTCTTGGATGAGGCTTTCCATCATCTTCCCTGGGACAGATGTAAGGCTAACTGGCCTGTAGTTTCCCGGGTCCCCCCTCCTTCCTTTTTTAAAAATTGGTGTGACATCTGCTATCCTCCAGTCCCCCGGCACTGTGGCCGTTTTAAGAGACAAGTTGCATATTACCATTAAGAGATCTGCAATTTCATTTCTCAGTTCCCTAATAACCCTTGGGTGGATGCCATCTGGGTCCGGTGACTTGTTAATCTTCAATTTATCAATTAGTCCTAAAACATCCTCTCTTTTAACCTGTATTTGATTTAATTCTTTAGTCAAGAGGGGCTGTTCAGGCAGCGGAATCTGCTCAAGGTCTTCTGTCGTGAAGACAGATGCAAAGAACTCATTTAATTTCTCTGCAGTTTCCAAGTCCTCCTTAACCTCCCCCTTTCCTCCCTCACCATCCAGAGGGCCAACTGGTTCTCTGGCAGGTGCCCCCACCCAAATATGTAAGTATACATTTTGTGTAAGACTTTGAATATGCATATGAAAAATCAATTCCACAGAAGTTGTCATTTGCACAACTTTTTCCAGTGTTACAAGCCATGCCCTACAAACTATTAAGCATCAAGTGTACAATGACAAATACACTTCTGGCTCAGTTTGGCATGAAGCAGCCTATCAGTCAGCTTGGTTAAGAAATCTAGAGATGCTGCATTCTTTAGACCATGGGTCCTCAAAGTTTTCTATCAGCGGGTCGGTCCACCACCACCCAGACACCACTGGGGGCCGGATTACAGTCCAAAAGCAGCTGCGGAAGCTGGCTTGCTCACAAAACAGGGGGTAGGTGGGGGGGGTTGCAATTGGTCCCAGGGGCCGGATTCAAGACCTTGGGGGGGGCGCATCCGGCCCCGGGGCCTTAGGTTGAGGACCCCTGCTTTAGACAATCTTACACAAAATATAGCACAGGGAGAAAAGAACAACCATTATAAAAATTATTTTTAAACTCCTATGAGGTATCCAGTACCTGGAAAAGCACTCCCCTTTCTCACTGAAGCCTGATAGTGCTATCAATAGAGACAACAACAACAACAAAAACAAAAACAACAAAAACAAAAACAACAACAACAACAAAAACCTGCTTTGAAATACGGGCACAGTATTGATGTCTTTAAAAATGTCTTTAAAGGGAATATTCTGAGGGGGGAGACCCACTAGCGGCCGACGTTTGCACAACCATTGGTGTAAATATTGGATACTAACGTGTATATAAGGTGAAATTAATATGAATGCTTCAGCAAAGAAATTGGCCTGCATCCTCCAGTACAAGGCCCCCCTCAAACCTTATGCAAAACCTAAGGGTGTATCAAAAGGGCTTTCTTAAGAACATAAGAGCAACCTTGCTGGAACATGCCACAGCCCATCTGGTCCAGCATTCAGTCTCACACAGTGGCTCACCCTTTGCTTCAGGGTATTCCCAAGCAGATGTCTTACCTGCTTATGATTCCCCGCAAATGGTATTGAGAGATATCCTGCCTCTTTCTCCAACCCGGAGGTTGTCCTTAGGCATCCATAATGATAGCCATTGATACTCTTGTTCTCCATGAACTTGTCTAATCCTTTTTAAAAGCTGTCACCACTTCTTCTGGCAGGGAGTTCCAGAGACTAGTGATCCTCTTGAGTAGCAACACATTCATCTCTTAGGGTAGAAACAACCCCCTTACTTCTAGGTACTTTTGTCTTTTCTGTACCAAGTCCTATTATGTGCTTCACATGTCTAACACATTATATGCCTACCTTCTGTTCAGTCTGCCTGGAAACCCACAACTACCCCTGTTGTCAATGTGGTGTCATTAGTGGAGTATGTGTGTGTGTGTGTGGGAGGGGGACTCAAGAGAAGCCGGCTGAGAACATTCTTAAAATATGCTGCCCTTTGAGATATTTCTCTCCTATTAGGAGTAAACGCTAAGAAGAACTTCCTGCAGACAGGACCCTGCTCGGACCCCTCCCGGCTCCCAAGCAGTCTACTGTCTTGTGCTTCTAACCTGCGCTGGTCCACACTTAAGGCTGGGTTTCACGATAAATGCACGCTGCCTGTTGTACACCCTCTGAAGGCAGACTGAGCCGCTCGAGCCCATAGTGGAGGCTGGTGGAGCTGGGGAAGACAGTGGGATGATGCCCCTGTCCCAAATGTTCTTCTGGCTTTCCCTTCCAGAACAGTTGGCTCCGTCGTTTCTACAGCCTACTACATGATTTGCCTTTGCTTGTCGATTTGTTTCCCGGGGGTGCCGCGGCCGCGGGAAGGCAAATCTACTTCGTGATGATGACACATATTCAGAGAACTATCACGCCTCGCCTACTTTTCCTTGGGTGCGTGACCTGTGCTGGCCATCAGCCGCTGTTGCTCGACTTGGGCGATCCTAACTCAAGATTTCAGGCCAGGGTCCGGTCGTTTGGCAAATTCTACTGACAGCAGCCCTCTCGTGGGCTGAGAGGGCGCGCGGCGCGCGGCGGGGTGGGGTGGGGTGGTTAGCAGCCCTCTCTCCCTGGAGCCTGGCGTTGCCTTTGGAAGGAAGACGGGCTCTAGAACTGGCGGCGGCGGCGGCGGCAACATCCCGAACGAGCCTTGGCTTTTCCTTTCCGGGCGTGCTTGCTCGGATGCAAACGCCACTTTGCCCCTGGGCTCGCTCCCCCGCTCAAGTGCGCACCGGCGTGTGTGTGTGTTGGAGGCTGCAGGTCTGGCAAGTAGCCCTTCTTTGCGCGGCGCGGCGCGGCGCGGCGGCGGAACCGGTGGAAGGCGAAAGAAAGGGCGCCCGTTGCCTTGGCTTAGCGAAGCCCCGGCACGCGGCGGCGGAGGCGGCGGCGGAGTGTGCGCGCCCACGTGATTCCGGCGGTGGCTCCCGACAGCGCCTCTCCAAAGAGCCCTCGCACACCAACCAGAAGGGCAGCGTCCTCTCCGAGAGGCCGGCGGCGCTCGCTCCGCTCTCCCGGCGCCTCCTGGCTCGCGCCTTCCTCCCTTGCCCGGACACGGCGCTCGCCTTCCCCGCCGCCAAGAGACCCACCACCACCTGCCCCCCCCCCCCGGCTGCAGCCCAAGCAGCCCAGAGAGTTTGGCGCCGCGGCCAGCGCCGTCCCTTCCGAGCCGCGCGCCGCCTTCCTCCCGCGCCTGGCCGAAGCGCTCGAGCGCGCCTCTTCTCCCGCCGCCGCCTCGCCCGCCCGCTGGCCGTGCACACCCGGGGAGCCCAAGGGAGGAGGCATGGCTGGCTGCGGGCTCTCCGAAGATGCCGCCTTCTCCTTCTCCGGCACCGCCGCCTCCTCGTCCTGCTCCTCCTTCTGCAACCTCGCCGCCTCCGCCTCC
>JAHTLZ010000274.1:15883510-15896960 GCA_023846285.1 Phrynocephalus versicolor | reverse complement strand
TTATTATTATTATTATTATTATTATTATTATTATTATTATTATTATTGCTGCTGCTGCTGCTGCTACTACTACAGCTTGAAGGGAAGAACTGGCTAAAAGTCTGAGGGTGAAAGAAATTTCATGAGCTTCCTAAACGTCTTCTGAATTAAATAGCTTCTGTCACAGGCTTTTGCTGCCCCCACTGCCTGTTTCCTGGAAGTCTACAGGCAGCCAGTAATTTAAGAAACTATTGTGCAGTGAACTTGACTTGGAGAAACTATGGAGGTTTGTTTGGGGTGTGAGTTGACTTGGTGGCAGAATTTAACAGGCGTTTAAAGAAGGTGAGGTGCTCCTGCAGGCGGTATAGCTGAGACGGTATTGGAGAAGGTCTGAAGAGCAGGCAACACCTCCAGCTTCCTTTTTGTCTTCTAGCTGGCGGTGGATGTTGCCCCCTCCTCATGGCAGCGTATTTCCGGTCTCAATACTTACAGGAGGGGAGTGACCAGTGAGGTTCTTGAAGTGGATGGTCACCCCCCCTCTCCCTCCCTCCCTCCCTCCCTCCCTCCCTCTCTTTCTGTCTCTCACACACTCTCTCTAGCCCATGCCAGTTTAAGGTTACGCCTGAAAGCAGAGGATGAAGACTGCACATTTTCCTCCCTCACCTCCTTCTCTTGCCTCTAGGAGTTGTTAATACAGAATGCCCTTTCTTCAGCAACCTGTCTGAGAGCTCTTTAGACATTTAAGGACAGAGAAGGAAGGAAGGAAGCTCAGGGAACACAATATTATTATTGATGCCCCCCCCCCAAGCTCTGACAGCTGTGTTGTGTTTCACCTTAAGCAGCAGAATAAGCATTGGACTCTTTAGTGTGTCTCTGGGTGGGAGGAAGTATTTATCAGAACCTGATGAGGAACTGAGGAATGTACCTCTTGTCCGGTCAGTCTGATGGATGATGGCTGTGCAAGTCCAGAGTGGGCAATAAAGAAGGGATTCCAGTTATATAATGATGCCAGCAGCTATTTTGTCTTTTCTTCTTCCTGACCCTAACGTTCCAAGAAAATTCTTTCGACATGCATTACAGTCTAGTGGGGTTTCATGACATGATGAAAAACAGTCAACCTGTGTGAACATGGGGAAAATAACTGCTACAGTAATATTTAGGAGTTTCTTCTTTTTGCTTTCTCAGTTTTGCCTCTGCTGAAAGCTTTCGTTCAGAAGTGTGTGCAGTAGTGAGTGCCATAGTATGGTACTAGGCTCCTGATCAGTGGACTTGAGAATTTCTGTTGATACTCTGGAAAAATACATTGAAAATATGTGTGCATATTTGTGCATCAACTTACTGCAATTTATAAAAGGTTTATTTCTGGCATGCAAAGGCAATCTGATTACAAGAGTGTTGGTAGGCAAACAATATAATCTGACAATATTAGGTTTAAATCAGCTCCTTTCCTATGGTTTCCTTCAAGAAGCAGAACATCAATGTATACATGTCAATTGCTAAGGCCTTTTAAATGTGTATCATTTTTACCAAGTATCAGAATTATAGTTCAGATTGAAATATGAGGGAAATTGCTGATAAATATTGTTACTGTATGGTAAACTTGCAGAATTTTATTTCAGATGGGAGTCATAAAAATAATTTGGAGAGGCGTTCTTTTAGTGCTTTTGGTAGCTTGTACAAACTCTTAAAATGTGATATATACAGATTCCTGTCTGGTATACGTGATGGTAGATGTCAATATATAGAATAGAAAGTTTAATTATTGCTACTGGCACAAAAAGGATGGGTATATTAATTTTGTTTTTCAGAAACACTGATACATTAAAATGCGTATATGGTTTTTGGTTTTGTGAATGGTGTTGTTCAAAACAGGTCACAATGTGAAAACACACATAAAACCAGCAATCATTAAAGACACTTTCAATAATAAAAGCATAATTGAAGAACAAAAACAAAATAATCTAAAATGAACAACAAATTAAATTTAACAATGTATTCAGAATATTTTTCCAATGAGAAATTTACTTAGCTGCTGCTGGAGCAAAATTAAGGACAGGGATCCTCCCAGAAGGTCTTAGTGCAAAGACGTTCATTCACATCCAGGATGACTCGGCAGAGAGAAGACTTTTCATGTCTCCCACTAACCATGTCTCTTAGAAGGAAATAGCACAGGAACAAGAGGCACAATCGCATACTTGAAAAGTACTGCAAAATTTCATATGCTAAGACGTAGATCATCAAGTGTCTGTAGGGGGGTTGTAAAGGCAATAGTTCTCGCATACTAAAACCTTGAAGAACAGTTTAAAAAAATGAACTGGCACCCAGCACAGCTGACAGAACAGAGTACAACAACTCAATAGTTTACCCCTAGTCAGAATTTTGCTAACGGCATTTTGCTTTCAGTGATGTTTTTGAGTAGTGCCCAAGAGCAGCCTCATGTGCATTACAGTAGACCTGTGATTGCCACCTTCAGCTGCACTTTAGATACTACACCACTTACACAAATCAGTAGAAGTGAACACTTTTCTAGGCCACCATACAATCAGGTCATTGGAAAAATTTGTAACAACCTTTGGAGATCTCCTTCAGAGCCGTGTGCTTCTGTTCCCTCAAAGATCCACATTGCTCATTCAGGGAAACAGAGTCAAGGAACTAAGATCATGAGAGCAACCCAGTGAGGTGTGGGCACTAGACCTGCACAAGCTCTTTCAGAGTTGATACAAAACTGAAACCACCACAGCTTTCTCTTCCAAATGAAGCTAGTTCTCAAAGGATCTTTGCAACATAGTCTGTGTTCAGATAGGCCTCTAAAGCCAAGTAAAAACATAAACAATTAAAACAGGTAGAAGCAAAGTCCCCAGCAAATTACTAGAAGGCAAAGCCCCATCATCATCATCATCATCATCATCATCATCATCATCATCATCATCAAGATGTACAGCTGACTCAAAAATGATTAAAAATCATGTTACCCTCTAGTTAATGAACAAATCAAAGCCCACTGCAAAAACCCATTGCTTGCCAGCAACATAGATTTTAAAGAAAACAAATTTCTCAGAGCATCTACAGAAGAATTTTTTAAAACCAGAAAGGGAAGGGGAGATAAAAAGAAAAAGGGGAATTTCCTTTTAAGTTTGGAATGATGACTTAGATAAGCTGGGGTGAATAACTCTTTGGTTGCTGTTGGCTTCTCTAAAAAACCAAATTTCTAATACAGTACGACTCCCTTATCAGCTGATTAACTAACAACAGATTCAGTTATCCAGGTGGGTATTCAGCGGGGGGGGGCAAGGAGGGGAAAAAACCAAAACGTATTGCCGCCATGCCTGTTGCCCTCCTCCTTTCCGCTACCACCGCCGCCGCCACAGGCCAGCAAGGCACTCTCCGGAGAGATGAGGTGGGGACTTTGAATTTCCCATTCAGGTCCCACCCAGGTGGCGGATCAGACATTTGAGAGGGAAGTTCAAAACTTCTGATCTACTGCCTGGAACCTGACCTGGAAGTTCAAAGGTCGGTTGGCCAGCTGGATGAGTCTGCACTCCACCCCCTGGAGAGTGGCCCAGGTGGTGGTGGCAAAGAGGACGGTGGAGGGCATCAGGGTGATAACTTTTTATTTTCAATTTTCCCCTCCTTTCCACTGCCACCACTGCGGCGGCAAGGAGGGAATAAAGTTTCTTTCTTTCTTTCTCCTTGCTGCAGCCAGCAGAAAGGGGGAAAAAACTTAATCCCTCCTTGCTATTGGGGGGGGGGTTGTCGGGGGTGAAACCTTTCATCCCGGCACCCCACCACCCTTTCTGATAAGTCTGCTCTTATCCGAGGATTTCAGTATCTGTGGGGGATCCCGGAACCGATACCCCATGTATACAGCGGTCCTGCTGTATTCATTTTCCCATTCCTCCAGAGTCGCTAGTGCTCACAGTAAAATGAAACTGCTTCACTTATTTACTCTCAGAACTGACATTGTTCTGCTGAGCAATACTCAAGAACTTTGATGCATGTCTAACTGTTCTCCTTTGTAAAATGAATATTTGTTCTGTTCTGTTGTGTTCTGGGATCAGGAGGCAAAACCTTTTTAAATGTTAATGGTTGTGGTGGAGAGCTGACCCTCTGCTCATTTCGTTTTTTTTTTTTTTCTGGTGAGAGGGCTGATCTTGACCAGGCCCTATTGCTACCTATACTAGTAGCAGGTCACAGATTCCAGTTGTTGTTTAATATCTGACATCTCATAATAAATAAAGTTAACAGCTCCATCACTTTGTGTGAGCAGAAACTAACAAAAATGTATACTGTAATTAATTTGTTTAGCTTTGCTTTAACATAGTAATCTAACCATGGCCTAAATCTGAAAGAGACTTGTATTATTTAACTGTTTTGCTTGAAGTTATGCCAAAAAGTATGCAAGCTATCTGTTCTCTAAATATAGCAACAGCATCTACCCAGAATTATTTGGTCATATATAATAGTACAATTTGGTTTAGGGGAGGAAATTCTCAAATTTCAGTTTACCACAAAATGTCTTATAAAGGGCAAGTAAGCTGTAGTGGGGGAAAATAGCTTTTTATTTGTAGATCAATATGAAGCACTCTGTGAACATCTAATACCATATAAAAGCATCCTTTTAAAATATCAATAGAACTTTAACCAGGACTTACTAAATCTGTTCCTGGCATAGCAGAATATATACTGTAACACAGCTGTACATAAACAATACAACACTTGCATAGAATTAATTCTAGAATCAAAGAAGTTGAAGAGAAATCTAATGCAGCTTCCATTTAGCATCTTGCAAACTTAAGATCATAACACTGGTTAATTTTCCACTATTTTCTTAGCATTAAACATTCCTCTTTCAGCACCAGACTTTGGACATGATTTGTTGGACGTGTTCTTCAATGAAATACTCTTTGTACTGTGTATAAAATTGTCACAGAAAACTGTACCTGGAAAATTGCACTTCATAACAGAAGCACACAATTGACTGTTATAATGCAGGGAGGCTTGCTGCTTCGTTTTTGTATTATTGTGTTGAAACTAATTGGGGTCCAAAGTGCTACCTCAGCAAGACTTTTAACATCCCACCTTACTTCTTTGAACAGAAGACTAATTCTATTCCATATTGCACAGATATCTGAAATCTGACTGGCAGTGTACACATACAGTAATGAAATTACATGTTTCAGCACCAAATTCTTGCTAATTACAAAGACACCTGTAGCATTCCTAGTCCTGTGCCTATTGCACACTTGGATGTATCACTAGGAACACAATGAGTTCCATCATTGTGTTATTCATGCATGCATCATTATCTACAGTAGTAGGATTCTGGCCAATGCTGCTGAAACCCCAGGTTTCAAATGCAGTTTGCCCTGCCCCCTATGGAGCTGCTGCTTCAGGAATATAGTTCCAAAATCACATGGCCTTGTCTTTGGATAAAAGAGGGAAAAATGCTTAAGGTCTTTTCAAGTCCATAGTGAAGTGTCATAAGATAACTTATAATGAGACATTTTCGATTTTATTATCTGCCCTGTGGAATCGATTAAGAAAGTGCTCATTATGTATAACAAGTTAAGCAGTGAGCTTGTCAGAAAAGTAAAATGTATCTATAGTTTCTTCCTTAGGCTCATAATTAGGAGGATGTGGCCTTTTGTTTTCTCCAAAAGCTGCCAGTGGGCAAAATAGAACACAGACCCAGTGTTTCATCTAGGAAATGTGTAAATTTGTAAATGTTAAAAGAGAGATAAAAATTAACACTACTTTTCACCCTACATTGAGTATTGAACTTAGAGGAGATAAAGTAAACTGGGGTAGAACAAATTGTCCTGCTTTGTCCCCCTAACAGTTGTTATTGAGATATTTTGCTGCCTGCCATGAAGGATAACACAGTACAAAATTGTATGAAGAAGATGGTTGTAGTGGCCCTTGAATGTTATTATCACTGATAACAGAGGAGTATAAAGCAAAGCAAATTGTTCTGCTTATGTACTGCCCCATAGTGCTTACAGCATTCTCTGGGCGATTTACAATTTAATTGTGCAGGATACTCATTTCACCAACCTCAGAAGGATGGAAGGCTGAGTCAACCATGAACTGGCTACCTTGGATCCAACCCCGGGTCATGACTCATGAGCACAGGCACAGCTGCAGTACCGGCATTTAACCACTGCAAACCAAGTTCTACATGCTATTTTGTTGATGTGCAAGACAAGCACAAATAACATCTCTCTATTGTTCCCTACCCACCCCCAGAGCATAGGTTTGAGGGGTTTGCCTCACTGTGCCAAATGTTAGGGCTGGGCCTGTCACAGTTCAGTTCACAGACCTTTTCAGTTCAAAGTGTGTGCTCTATTGTTGAGTTGTAGGCCATCCCATTTGCTTCTTGAGGTAACTGATCCCATTAATGCAGTGGTTCTCAACCTTCCTGACCCTTTAATAGAGTTCCTCATGTTGTAGCGACCCCCAACCATAATTTTTTTACATACTAATATTATTTTCGTTGCTACTTCATAACTGTAGCTTAACCAAAGTTTGAGAGCACCACGCCCTTGTTTACTCCCAAGTAACCCGCTGTTCCAACAAGGCTGCCTGGAGACCAGCAGGGGAAAGACCAGGAACTAAGGAGGCAAGGGACAAAACAGCCGCAAAGATGTATTTGAGTCTGCTGGGGGAGCAGTGGGTCCACGTTTAGTTCCACATAATCCCTTCCTTAAGCCTGTGCCAGTTCCTCCCCGCTCACAGTGGGACAGGCATGGCGTGGCACCCCAGGCAAGGCTCCTGTAATGTGAGGATTGCGCGTGTATGTCTGCACTCAAGGAGCCAGGAGCTCTCTCTCTCTCTCTCTCTCTCTCTCTTTCTGCGTGTGTGTGTGTGTGTGTGTGTGTGTGTGTGTGTGAGAGAGAGAGAGAGAGAGAGAGAGAGAGAGAGAGGAGACTTGCTGGAACTACGTTCCTTCTTGCTGGGCTTTCTCCTTCCTGTGCATGGGCAGGTGCCTCCCAAAGTGAAAGTGACCAGCCCAGAGGGTGGCACCTGCAAGGAAGGAGTGAAAGTGACCCAGGCAGAGAGGTGGCACAAACCTGCGTGCGATTTTGAGGAGGAGGGAGAGAAGGAAGAAAGGCGCCAGATCCCCAGAGGAGGAGGAGGGAAGGGGGACAGATGGAAAGGGCAGAAATGCAGTGGAGGCGGGCAGTGGTGAGGTGCGGGGTGGCACACGGGGCCTCCTGGCCGGTTCAGAGGAGCAATGCCACAGCTGCCTGCCCTGGTTCCTCCTGGGCGGCTGCCTCTGGGCCAGGGTGCGCCCTCCCTTCATGGCATATAGTGGTAGAGGGCTTCTCCGGGCGCACCTCAGGGCCCCCATCCTGCTGCTGCTGTGGTTGGGGCTGGGGCGTGGTTCCTAAAACTATTGGAAATATGTGTTTTTTTATGGCCTTCAGCAACCCCTGTGAAAGGGTTGTTCAACTCCCAAAGGGGTCACGACCCACAGGTTGAGAACCGCTGCATTAAAGTATTTATTATTTATGTATTTATTGGAAAGGACCCAGTGTGGCTTACAACACTGAAGGACAATATACAAAGTTGGAAACTATGAACATAACAACAGTTATCAAGATATTAAAGACAATATTCAAGGCTAAGAACATTGATTGTGAAAATATGTTATAAATAATTAAAAAGGCAATATTATAGTTAAGAACAATGAGGTACTGCTCTGATGAAGATGGTTTCACCCTCAAAATATTAGCAACATCTTTGTTATTTTTCTAGTAGCCTAAAGGTATCACCTGTTCCAGTTTTGTACTTGGTTTTTGTGATGGCTACACGGCTCCTCAACTTGTTTTGCTTCAATTTGAAATACTGAGATACAAGGAATGAGCCCCCCATACATGCCAAGGAAGAGGCAAATGGACCATCAACGGAGATATGACAAGACTGCAACATTGGGTAATCTCTTTCCTTTTTATTTGATCCAATTGGCTACACCCAGTGGACTTTTCAACATTCTATCCCAATTCCCAAATGAAATGCTTGGGCCTTCCGCACCAACCTCCCCTCCCCCTTCGCTGGCAAGGCAGGGGCTATTGGCCTCGAGAAGCCACATTGAGGAGAGGTGTGAATGTGTGTACGTCAGCCGTGAAATGTCTTTGGAAGGACTGGGACAATAAAAACATCTCGCTCCCTTCATTTTGGATGCAGCCTAACAACATCCAAGCTCTGTGCCTCAAGTAAACTGCCTGGCTTTTTTCACATCTTGCCAAGGACCTTACATCTACGAAATAAATCCATCTTTTGCCATGTCATAACCTATTGGTATTGCTCTGAGGAAGACGGTTTCACCCTCGAAATATTAGCAATGTCTTTGTTATTTTTCTAGTAGTCTAAAGGTATCACCTGTTCCACTTTTGTATTTGGTTTTTGTGATGGCTACATCACTCCTCAACTTGTTTTGGGCACCTAGCAGCATCCGTGGGAGCTTCTACCTTTTTCTTCTCTAAAGATTGGCTAATCATAAATTTTATTTCATCACAAAATAATACTGGCATTCTGTCACTAGGTGTCACTGTTGTGCTGCTGACAATATTGAAGAGAAAAAAGAAAAAGAAAGCAAAGCATTGTGGCACTTTGCAAATTATCATATTTATTTCTGTGTATTTATGAAGCAAAATACACACCTTCAAACACAATTAATACAAATACACATTCTCTGTATGACTAGGAGAAGACGCAGATAACAAACAACAGTGCTATTTGCACTTCAAGTATTACATCTATACAATCTTGAAAGTTGAACAGATAGGCAAATGGATGGATGGATGGATGGATGGATGGAATATAAACCTATAGTTGCCAGTGAAGCGTCTCGCATTTCCCTACCTATATATGTTAATATGTAAATATTTATATAAATGTTTAAATGTTTAGAACTTTGAGTTATAACTAAACTATCATTCATTCATGCCTTTGTATCTGTGTATTTTACATGCCCCCAAATACTAGATATTTTGCCTTTAACATCTTGAAGGATAAATTATTTGTCTGCTAAAACCAGAGTGTATGAAAAATGTTGCAGCAAGTCAACCTTACATGTCAGTCAGAAGATCTAAATATAGGTGGTAATTGTGGGATTTTTTTGGAACCTTTCAAGTTACTTGCCAAATATGACCCAGTTGCCAATTAGCATCTTCACAAAGTTCAGACAGTAGATGAATACGTTTTGTCCTATGTTTCTCCACAGAGCCAGAATGAGTACATCAGCCTGCTCTGTGGTCACATTAGAACAGTTATCTTTCAAAAAACTACAATGGCCATGTACAGTGGTACCTTGTATAACGTAATTAATTGGTTCCTGATTAAATTACGTTATACAAGTTTTCCGTTGTACAAACCCTAATTTCCCATAGGAATGCATTGAAACTGGATTTAATCCGTTCCAATGCATTCCAATGGCGCTAGTTTTTTTGGGCGAGGGGGGGCGGCGGGTGGTGGCTGTGGGGTGGGGGAGGGAGTGGGGTGCGCGGGTGGTGGCCTGGGGTGGGGGGCTTCGGCGGACCGCACCGGGAATCCCCCCCTCACCTGTGCCCCACGCTGTTGCTGCTGCTGCTGCTCCCGCCGCCGCAGCAGCCGCCGGGGGCTCTTCAGCTCACCGCCCATCAGCTGGGCTCCCCGATCTGAGCTCTGATAAACTCTGCAGCTGGCCAGCCTTCCTCTCCTGCTCCTCCTGGGGGGCCCGGGTCTGCCCCCACAGTCCATGCCGCCCGTGCCACCGCCGCCACCGCCCCTTCGTGTTCGCTGGGGTGCTCGGGGACCGGGGACCGCAGTGGAGGGCTGGCATGCTGGGGGGAGAGAGGAGGAGGACCGCCGCGGAAGGAGCGCTCCTGCTGCCCCCCAAGAGCGACCAAGAGTGACACGGAGGCTCCTTCCCAGCGCCGGCCAGCCGCGCGCACACCCGCACGCACAGAGCCAGGAGCCAGGAGCCAGGCGGGCTTGAGGGCGGCGGCGGTGGCGGCGCAGCAGAGTGTCAGGGAAGGTGGGCAGCAGAGGCGGGGAGTGCACACGCGGCGGTCCTCCTCCTCTCCCCCCCCCAGCATGCCAGCCCACCGACGCGGTCCCCGACATGAAGGGGCTGGCGGCGGCGGCGGCACGGGCGAGCGGGAGGCCAGCTCCCCTCTCTTGCCCGGGAGGGAGTGCCGGGATCCGCTCCTGGCGCAGACCTTGGGATTCAGGAGCGAATCGGCCCCCACCCCCCGCAGGTGCCAGTTAAGGGCACCCCTCCCCAGCTCGCCCCCCTCAGTGCCTGCCGCCCCTCCTCTCCCCACCCTCCTTCCCTCTTTCTCCGACCACCTCCCGTCCTCTTCCAGGGCGGCCGCAGGTGGTGGACGGAGGTGGCGGGGGGGGAGGGGGCGGATTTTTTTTCGTTATACGGATTTTCCGTTGTACAAACCCTACGTTGTACGAGGGTCTACTGTATTTTGCTACCATGTTTGATAATGCTCCAGATATTTCTCATGCTGACCACATGTCCCAAGTGGTTCAATATGAGCACATTGAAGATATAGAAGTCAACATGGTAGAGTTGATTTCATTCAGTTGCATGGGAAATCAGCTGGTGATATCACTGGTGTATCGGGTGGTGGTGGAAGGGTGCTTGTGTCCCGGGGTGCACAGCAATCTGGGAGCACCTGGAAGGGGAGCAGGAGGAGGAAGTCATGCACCCTCCTGTCAGCAGAGGCTTCCCTGGCAGCACCTCAAGTGGTGGTGCTTCTGCCCCAACAGAGCAGCTCCCAGGCAGGGGAGCAGAGGGCGTGGTGGTTGCATCCTGGTGGGAGGAAGGCAGAGCCCAGTTGAGGCTGGACTGGGCTGTCTGGTGCTGCAGGGATGGAGTCTGGAGCCGGGAAGAGTGTCCTCTGGTTTGTAGGCCGAGGTGAGATTCCCTCTGACCACCTCTCCTCCTTCCCCCCTTATGCTGTCAAGCAATGACTCTTCCCCTCCCATCCCCAGCCCTTTCTTCCACGGGACCCCCGGTGGGCAAGCAGGTGGGCGGGCAGAGGGGATGAGAGTGGGGACAAGGACCATCCAGCCCCAGATACCACCCTCCCCAGCACCCACCAGCCCCCTCCCTCCCTCCCTCCCTCCCTCCTCTCACCGTGAAAAGGGCTCACCAAGGCAGGTGGGCAGGCGGGCAGGCGCCTCTCCATCCGCGGCTCCCTGCCAGCCCTTCGGTGGGGCTCCGTGCCTTTTCTCGCTCCCCTGCACTCTACTGCTCACAGACTTGCAAGGTCAGGCCAAGTGGAAGGAGACCAACTGGCCTCCTCCAGCATTTGGGGGATGGGCAGGAGGGGGCGCAAAAACTGATTTTGTCCCTGGGTGCAGAAAACCCTAGCCACACCTCTGGATGATATTATAAAACAGATTTGTGACAAGTTGCAAGCAGATGGCCTTAAGTTAGAGCAGTGCTACAGCCAAGGATATAGCAGTGCTACAACTAAAGTGGGACACGGGTGGGGTACAGAAATGTATTTTTGATATGAATCCCAAAGCTTTGTTTGTGCCATGTAACAATAAGTCGCTCAGTCTTGCTCGTGTGCATACAATTGCTTTTGGACACAGTCTGTGACTTTGTTTGGTATTGTGGAAAAACTACATCAGGGCTGTTCAACTTTGAACAGTCCAAGGTCTACTTTTTTCTGGCCCAAAGTACCTGAGGGCTACTACACTAAAACCTCTACTTATGAATTTTATCTGTTCCGAGCACATGCTCATAAGTAAAAACTTTTATAAGTAGAGCAGCAGTTTCCCATAGGAATACAACGAAAACCAATTACTCTGTTCTGGAGGGAACAGATTAAAATGCGCCATGGCCCTTGAACTGCCCCACTCGGCTGAGACAGTGGGCTGGCAGACCCAGAACTTTGCTGGGGCAGTGGTGGTCCTTGGGATGGGGGAGGGAGGGGTGGAGAACTTATCCCCTCACTTTTTTTATTGATGGCCGGTGGGCTACTTTTGAACTCTTCGCAGGCTACCAGTAGCCCACAGTCTACCTGTTGGGCAGGCCTGCTGTACATAATCTTCTCCAGCTCTACCCATGTGTGGAATGTTCTTCAAGAACATGTACCAGTTCGTATAAAGCTTGGTGTTCAAAGCATGAAACTGTATGCATACGTGCTAAGCACTCTGAGGAAATCATAGAAGCTTTGGAAGTGTTGAGAGATGGTTTTGCTATTGTCTGTTATTTTTTCTAACCAAGCAGATCATTTATGAATATGTTAAAAAGCTGTTGCTCTCTCTCTCTCTCTCTGTGTGTGTGTGTCCCACAGTTTACATTCTCCAGTGGGAGAAATGTAGTTTATCAATTGCAGAGAAGGTTGCCCAAGTCAAGCATCCCAATCCGCCACTCTGCTTTCCCCCCTCTCTCTTCTGTGCGTATTTATCATGGAGATACAAAAGACATTTCTTCTAACACTGTAATTAGCAATTATGTCTGAGGTCAACCCCTGTCTTTATTATTATATGTACTAGGAGGCAGGATTATAATTGGGTCCACAGTTTATTGTTTGGGGAAGTTAAAACCCTCCCTCCACCGCCACAATCTCACTTTACAAAAATGCAAAATTGTGAAAAAAATTCTTGTTCATACCCAACTGAGCTTATTTTATTTGCCCAGCAGGGTAGTGGGTGGTGGATCATGACGACTGTAGCTATTAAAAGACGAGTTCATTGTACTTATTGTAAGCATATGATTATTTGCACTTTTCATTGCTGATACTTTATCAATATCGATACCTTTTTGTTGTCCTCTGGTTTTCCCAGATGGGGGCCAGTTTTACACCTCCCTTTACCAATTTTCTTGATCCTCAAGGTTCTCCAAATGTACAGTTCACTAGTATCCACATCCAAAAAGGCATCAGAACTCTCTGAGTCCTAGTGTACTCACTTTCTACAATGGCAGGGAGTGATGTTATCATCACACACACGCACACACACTTGAGTTAAGCAACAGGACAAGAAGAGGGGTGTCTTCTTTCTGAGCACCACTGATGCTCATCTTTTTGTGTTCACTTTACTGTTTCCAGTTTTGCCAGTGATCTGGCAAATCCAAAATCAAAATATGCAAAAAACACAACTAAATTTAATACATCGGTACCTCCAATTATGAAGTTACAGTAGGACCCCCGTATCCACAGGGGATTGGTTCCTGGCTGCCCTGCGAATAATGAAATCCATGGATGAGAGCAAATGCTCTTATCCGAGATTGCTAGGGGTGAAAGCAGTGGGAGAGACCTCCAGCACCCCAGGGAAACCTCCCATGGCGCCGTGCCACCTCCATTACTTCTGCCGACCTTGAGGGTGGGCAGACTCTTCCAGGCCACGTGGTTGCCTCCTCCTCCTCCACTGCTGCCACTGCTGGGTGAGCGGGCGCTCCTCAGTTGCGGCCGCCACAGTCACTGCTGAGCTGGCAGGTGGGCGCTTGTCCACCACCACC
>JAHTLZ010000274.1:15862153-15874454 GCA_023846285.1 Phrynocephalus versicolor | reverse complement strand
ATGTATGTATGTATGTATGTATGTATGTATGTATGTATGTATGTATGTATGTATGTATGTATGTATGTATGTATGTATGTATGTATGTATGTATTTATTTATTTATTTATTTATTTATTTATTTATTTATTTATTTAGGTTGTATGCTGCCCACCACCTAGAGGTCTCTGGGCGGCTCACAATCAAATAAACAATTAAAACATCAAAATTACAATAAAATTAAAACAATAAAAACATATAAATACAATAAATACAATACTTTAAAATACAACTCTAAAATTGCCATCAGGACTCACAATCAACAGTTAAAAAACTTCTGGAACGGAAAGGTTTTTACCTGGCTCCGAAATGTTATCAATGACGGTGCCAGGCGGATCTCACCTGGAAAGGCATTCCATAATCTGGGGGCAGCTGCCGATAAGGCCCTATGTCTACAAGCCATCCCTTTCACCTACTTAGGGGATGGCTCTTTCAGGAGGGCTCCCTGGCTAGATCTTAATTGCCGGGTAGGTTCATATGGAAGGAGGCGGTCCTTCAGGTGTCTAAGTCCTAAGCCATTTAGGGCTTTCTATGTCAAAACAAGCACTTTGAATTGGGCTTGGGCAACAACTGGTAACCAATGCAGGTTATACAGAATCGATGTGATGTGTTCCTTGGCAGCCCTGCCACTCACCAGCCGTGCAGCATGATTCTGAACCAGTTGCAATCGCCAGACCATCTTCAAAGGATGCCCCGTGTAAAGCACATTGTAGTAATCAATAGGGGATCACCAGTGCATGTGTAGTGTCATGAGGCTCCATTCATCCAGGTAGGGGTGCAGCTGGTATATTTTCAGCAGCTTCGTGCATTTAATAGCTGACTCATGTCCTAACAAGGATCAGACTTCTGCTAATATCCACTGAATGTAAAGCACTACTTCTTGCAAATAGCAAGCATAGTGTATTCCAGTGTTTTTCAACCACTGTTCCGCGGCACAGTAGTGTGCCGCGAGATGTTGCCTGGTGTACCGTGTGAAAAATTCTCCCTACACCAGCAATAGCTCCCCCACCGCATCCCGCTCGCGACCAAGGCAGTGGTGCGGCGCCGGCGAGCCGGAGGAAGGCGGGGTGTTTAGAAAGAAGCCGGCTGCCGCAAGGCTTCCTTGGGAGATGTAGTTCCTCCCGCAGGTCTGAGACATAGTCCTGGGGAGGAGAGCGGAATACCTTTCCCGGTGTGCTTTGCGTGCCGGCAAGGAAAGGCTGGCCGTGGGCGGAGAAGGAGAAGGAGAAGAAATAAGGGAGGAGGAGGAGGAGGAGGAGGAGGAGGAAGAGGAGACTGGAGAGCGAGAGAGTGAGAGAGAGCTGGGAGACCCGCGCAGGCGCATTGCGCCGAAGGGCGCTCCAGAAGCCGCTCTTAAAGGTTCTTGGGGTTGGTTCCCCCTCCTCGCTCACCAAACCCCCTCCCTCCCTCCCCCGCCTCACGAACTCGCTGTTTGCCTCCCGAGGGTGGGTGCGCGCCCCTGCTGAGCCAGGTAGGAGCGCGCGTGCACACCCCTCTTTTAAGGGTGGGGAGCGGGCGGCCGTTGACAATGGTCATTTTTGTGGGGGGAGGATAAATAAAAGGGAGGACGTGGGAGGCTGAGGAGGGGATTCCTAGGACCTAGGGAGGGGGAGGGGGGGTCCCTTCCGGGCCCTGTGGCTGCCTGGCTGGAAGGAGGCGGGGGGGAAGAGAAGGGAGGCTTATACTGGAAGGGGTAAAAGATGGGGGTTGGGGGGCCTTATATGAAGAGCCTCCCCCAGCCCCACCTTCCTGGGTTTGCAAGTTCCTCTGAAAAAAAGTGCCAGGAGGAGGGAGGGGGAAGGTGAGGGCAGGCGGACATTTTGATAGGGATGCCTTGGGAGGGCCTGTGCTGGAGGATGGATTTGTTGTTTTTTTTGGGGGGGGGTGAGAAGTGTGTTTGTGTGTGTCTGATAGGCACAGAGTTAAATTTTTTAACATTTTCTAATGGTGGTGTGCCTCGTGATGTTTTTCATGAAACAAGTGTGCCTTTGCCCAAAAAAGGTTGAAAAACACTGGTGTATTCAGTCTACTGCAAGACTGCAGCAGGGAGCAATGACCCTTGTATCCCCCTTCCACTGGATTTAGATTAGTGCCTGGTGTTTACTTCCGCAAAGATTACAGATTATTTTGTTATATTTTACACAATTGTTTAGATTGGACTATGCCTTGTCTTCATTGGTAGAAAATGTATACATTTAGCCTTTTTTCAAAGAAAAAAAATGCTGTAGTGTGCTCAGTAGAAAGGTGCTACTGGTGTGTTTCAGTTTGAGAGAGGTTATTTCAGTGGGGCATAGTACTGAGCATTGCCAAATTTGCATGAGACACTGGCCGAGCTAGGCAACAGAAGCTTAAAGAGCAGGAGTGCTAGGAAGATGGTGCTTTAAAATATACAATATTTGGAGATGTTATGCTTATAAATGAAGTTTCTTTTTGTTCTGTTTCTTTTTTTTCTAATAATTGGAAAAGGAGATGAAGTATGCAAGTTTACTATATCTCTCAATGTCTTACTATTTTTGTGAAACGTGATGATAAATGGAAAGCTGCATGTGAGAAAGAGAAGAAGGAGCAAGCCAGAGAGGCGAGTGCGCTGTCTGGAACAGACAAAGAGGGAGTCACCCGAAAGGAACCAGAAGAGAAAGAATTAGTGAAAGGAGCTGAAGGAGGAGTGTAAGGGTTCGTTGAAATCAATTAATGGATCACTTGAGGATTGAATATTCAGACGTTGCCTTGTATGAAGATCAAATAAATTTTTATTAAACATTTCACAAAGTGGGTTGTCATTTCTTTCAGTTTCATTAGTAACAACATTTGGAGTCAAAATAGGCAAATTCTCCGTCGCAGAACTGACGTGAGATTCAACAGTTTTCTCTTCAACAAAAGGGTTGTTCTTCCCTGTTAAACTTTTGGGTATCGACCTTTCCCTAAGCCGCCATGGGGTTTCTGGAGAGTAGGAGGAAGGGCTCGCAAGGGGTGTTCCCATCCCCGCCCAGGAATCCATCCTGGTGGGTTTGATTGAGAGGAATCCCTTTGAGATTTTGTCCTCCAATTATTAAATCTTCTAGGAGGATTACATGCTACCTCAGGAGACGGAAGGGGTAAGCCAGTCTCCTCCTTCCTGCTTTCCCTCCCCTCTGTCTGACTCTCCCTTTCCTCGTACACTGTTAATTTTCTAACCGCCTCTCCGTCGTGAGCCTTCTCCCTCGCGCCCCCACCTTCTGTCTTCCCTTGCTCGTGTACTTCTACCTGAATTGCCCTATCTTTAAATGTCTTCTTCATCCCAATTTCTTCTGTTTGCATTCCGGTGTTGACTATTTGTTTCTCTTCATCCAACTTCACCTGCACCCGATGTGCCATGACTTACCCACTATATATTTATGTTTAACCTCTCCTACCTGTACTTCTTGATTCTTGGTGTCTTTCTTAGTCCATCCCATTGTCTGAATACCCACTGATTTCCCTCTAACCCTTAATTCTTCCGTTTGACAACCTAACTCCTTCACCACCTTTTCTACGTATAAAGTCTCAACTGTTTGTGTCCCTGCATTCTTGATATCTCTGGACGCCTCTTCCCATTCGTCTCTCAACATATCCCAGACCTCGACCTGTTTCACCACAGCCAAATAGCCCTCCATAATTGTAGTCGATTGTTCCTTTTTGGCCTCAGCACCTCTATTCTGTTCCTTCCCTCCAAAGAACAATTCCCCCGGTTGTCCTTCTACATCTTGTTCCCTGTTCTCTTTAGTATTGGCTGTGTTATGTCAGTCTCTCCTGTGGACAAACCAACATCCTGGATGATCTGTGTTCGTTTGTCGGGCTCACAAGGAGTGAAGGGGAAACATGAAGGAGAAAAAGCACGGGATGTCTTCTTGGTGGGAGACATGCGAGCGGGGTTGGAGGAAGTAGGGAGTGTGAGTGACAGGGAAGGCGCGTGACGGGATCGCGAGGGGGTTAGCGAGGGTTTGAGGCGCAAGACGGGGGAGAAAAGGAGGCAGTTGGAAACGGACGTTAAGGAGGGGAGACGATGGTGAGAAGATCAAGGGGGGGCATTTGAGGTAGAAGTCGAGAAAGACTGGACACGGGTGATTGATGTCCGACATCTATGATGGCCAGCCAGCGTGTTTGCAATGAGGGGGAGAGGCAGAGCCACTGCGAGAGAGAATCCAGTCACCCAGTGGGCTCACCACCCCTGCTGTGGCAGTCAGTGCCTGGGTCGGGGAACCCCTCGATAACTACCGCCTCTGAAGAGAGATTAAACCCACCAAGTTTGAGCCCTGTTGGCACTTTGTTTCAGTCAAAAGTTATTGTAACGGAGAATGAATATGTACCTCAAGAGAGTATGGAAGCACAAGAGTTTTGTTATAAAAATAAAAGTTTATTAGATCGTTTCCCGGAACACATGGGCAATCCTTATTTCTCTTCAGAACCACCAGGATTAGAAGACGAACCCTCACACTGCGAGTTTCTGGATTTCTCTTTCCAACTGGGGAAAAAGCATTTTATTTGAGAATCTTTGGATTATGTGGTTGCTTAGATCAATCAATCAAGTTAAACAGAGAGATTTACCGTAAAATAGCTCTTTGCCAGTGCTGGGTAATGATCAAAGGAGTTGGGCAATGAAAGAACTAATTTCAGATTTATTAACAGAGGGAACATTAATGGTAGTAAGGAATTTGAATGTTAAGTACTACTTTCAACTGTTTGGAATATAGCTACTCAACATAAATTAACACATAATGTGTAAATTAAGAAAAGATTGTTACATAAGGCTATTTTTATTGTTATATAGAGAGGTTTGATTGAGTTCTTGCTTGGAAAATGGAAGGGTTGTATGCCTTCCAAATGCAGTTTTGGAAGGAGTACAGAATGCAGTAAAGAAGGAAAATTATTTATATTTCTAGATGTTGCTGGTATCATCGTGTCGTTTTTATGTTTTAACGTGGTTTTTAGCAGCTATGTTATAGTTTGTTTTGCATTAAAAATCAGTACTGTCCATTTTTAAAATTACTTGTGAACTAGTAGGAGGTGTCTTAAAGTAATGAGAAATTTTAAGTTGGATTGTACAAGTTAATTGAAACTGTGGTGTATTAAACTGAAAATGAGATGTGAGATTTAGCATCTTTACTTTTTCATGGCATTATTGCCTGAGTTAAGTACTGCTTTATGTACCCAGTAGGAGTGAGCACATATTTTCCTCCAGTGTCCATAGGTAAAATTGTTAATACAAATGCATGTTGAAAAAAATGCATCCAGCTTGGAACATTGTGTTAAGTAGCCAGGCAGATATAAAAATAATAGCAGGCATTACAGAAATATAATAATTAATGATCAGTTAAAATTACTAAAGCCCATAGGGGTGGTCAGAAACACTGGACTAACAAGAAATCACCTACAAAATATAATAAAATAAAAAATAAAGGGGTTTGTGTGTGTTGTGTCGTTACTGTCGTGACTGACCCTTCGTGTAGGAAAAAATAAATGTGTAATGGGATAATATATTGTTTTTGAGGCAATAGATGCTACTAGTAATAAAATCATAATAGTATTAGTGTTAGATATTGTAACTGCTTAATCTGTCTGACTCTGGGAATAATTCCCCTCCCAGGGTAAGCAAGTCATACTGTCCCTGTGGAGAGAAATGTATTAAATGTGGAAACTGGTAAATTATGCTGTTTGGGGTGAAATGCTGAAATATATCTTATCCACAGTCTGCATTGTTGCATTTCAAGTAGATGCCTACCTGAACCCTAAATAAATATGAGTGCAGAGTGATTTTCTTTCTAGATGTAGCTGGAATGTGTAATCGGACATTTTCAGAAGATAGAGTGTGCAAGCAATAAAGGATAGAGGAGGGAAATGGGTAAATGATAAATTAAGCCTGTTCCTTCAGAAGTTATGTCATCCCTACAAACTCAGAAACTTATCTTGCCCTGCACTCCAGAAATGTGAATTGCAAAGTTGTTGTTGTTGGGAAATAATTTCTGTGGTCTAATACACTTGAGACTTGAGTGTCAATATACTTCAGTTACACAGTGCAGGCTTACTAAAGAAGGAAGGCTCCTTTTTTGGGGGGGGGGATTAGAAGTTTCCGTATAGAGCAGTAGCGCAGCCAACCAACTACCTGTATATGCTAAGGACCAAATGTGCAGTGCATTATTTCAGTGCTAGTGTATAATGATGATTCTAAAATAATTGGCATTGCATATTTATGTACAGTATTTGTAGACAATTTAACATCAGAGTCTAGAGGAACATGACAGAGTTGATATATCAAACTGTATCATAATTATAACTATTAAGTAAGTTTTTAAGCAATTGTTAGGTTAGTTGTTGGGAGTTTTATAGGCTGTCTGGCCATGTCCTGGAATTTTTTCTTCCTGACGTTTTGCCAGACTCTGTGGCCGGCATCTTCAGAGGGCAAGGAGCTCAGGGAATTAGGAGTTCTGTCTGTGCTCTGGGCTGCAGAAAGCACAGAGAGAACTCCTACTTTAGTCCCCTGAGTTCCTTGCCCTCTGAAGATGCCGGCCACAGAGTCTGGTGAAACGTCAGGAAGAAAAACTTCCAGAACATGACCAAACAGCCCAAAAAATTCACAACAACTATCAGATCCTGGCCATGAAAGCCTTCGAGAAAATGTTAGGTTGTTTTTTAGCCAAATCGTCAAAATTATTTGCACACAAACAAACTTTGATATGTCTGTAGAATCAGCATACAGAATCAAATGTTCGACAGTGCTTTAACACTTTTTCATAAAAGCAGAAAAAGTATTCTAATTATAATGGAGGCATCTCACTAGTCACTATAGACCTGTGTACATGCCACATCTCTTTGAGCCCTACAAAACATGTCATGTCTATTTATAGTAGGAGACTGCTGTGGTTATAACCTAAATCCAGAGGGCCAGAATCTTGTTGGGTTGACTGTGAAAAGGCAGCAATAGAGCCACTACTAGTTGTTTTTATGAATAGCCAAGCATTCCTTCTCTAAAAGCACAGGATCAAGACTGCACTACGTTTTGTAAGGCTGTAGTGACTCCAAGAAATTGGGGAGGTTTTATTCATCAGGGAGTAAAAGAAGAAATATGATTTACGTGTTTGAAGAAATGGAGGATGACAGCGAATATGTAAAAATACCATTGCGGCTAGGATCCTGCTATGAGTCAAAATAATTGTTCAATTGGCAGAGTCTGAGCAAGTGAAATTTTTCCTCAGCTGTCTAATACATCCCTGTTCAAACACGTGTCTTTTCTGAATAGGAGTCTCTACTTGCATTGTGGCCCTGTGTTCAAAATGCAAAATCTAGCATTAGTTTATTGATGGGGCTTTATGCTTTATTGATGTCCAATAAAGTCCTGGACCATGTCATTTTATTTCTCTTTCACATGGTTTGTGTTCCTTTGATACATTTGCTCACTGAGCTCAGGGATCACTCAGAGCGTCTCAAATTGCACAATCAATTTGAGGCTCTTTCCCTCATCACACCTGATGAGGCATGTACAGAGGAACACAATTGATGAGATACAGGATCGAGAGCATGTAGATGAACAGGCTGCAGGAGAGAGGCTCCTTGTACTAGGGGATTCTATTATTAGAAATAAAGAGGGATGGATTTGTGATGAGCATGATAACCATATGGTCACTTGCCTGCCAGGTGCAAAGGTTGTAGACATCACGAGAAATCTAGATAGCTTGTTAGAGAGAACTGGGAAGGAGCCAGTGGTCATGGTACACGTTGGTACCAATGATGTCGGGAAGGCCAAGTGGTCAGTCGTGGAAGCCAAATTCAGGTTGTTAGGAAGAAGATTGAAGTCTCGGACCAGTGGGATACAGCAATCCCAGGCTATAAACTCTGCAGAAGGGATAGAGAGGGGCGGGTTGGAGGGGGAGTGGCCATCTATGTCAAAGAAGGGGTAAAATCCAGCAGAATGGAGATTGACAGAAGGTCTGACTACACCATAGAATCACTGTGGGTTAAACTACCAGGTCCAAGGAGCAATGTGATAGTTGGGGTATGCTATCGTCCACCAGATCAAAAACTTTAGGGGGAACTTGAAATGAAGAGACAAATTGTGGAGGTGTCTAAGGGGGATAGGATAGTAATCATGGGGGACTTCAATTATCCCCACATTGACTGGGCCAATGCGAGCTCCAGGCAAGAAAGAGAAACCATGTTTCTCGACATGCTGAATGACTGTGCCTTAAAGCAACTTGTCATGGAGCCGAGAACAGGCAACTCTGGACCTAATTCTGTGTGATACTCAGGACCTGGTCAGGGATGTGAATGTCACTGAGCCTCTGGGGAACAGTGACTATGCTGCAATCTCCTTTGCCATACATGTTGGAGGAAGAGTGTCAAGCAAATCAGACGTAAAAACCCTTGATTTCCAAAGGGCAAACTTCCTTCAGATGAAGAAACTAGTTAGAAAGAAATTGAAGAGGAAGTTTAAGAGAATCCAATCTCTTCAGAGTGCATGAAGGTAGGGGAGGTCCAGCACAAGTGCATACCACAAAGAAAGAAGAGCTCATCGAAGAGGGCACCGGCATGGTTAACGAGTGGAGTTAGAGAGGCCCTAAAGCGCAAGGAGAGGTCTTTCGGTAAAGGAACTCCTTCCCAAATGAGGAAAATAAAAAGGAACACAAACTCTTGCAAAAGAAATGTAAGAAGATGACAAGAGAGGCAAAGAAAGACTTTCAGGAATGTATGGCTAGCAATATAAAGGGAACTAAGAAAAGCTTCTTTAAATATGTTAGAAGTAGAAAACCTGCCAGAGAACCGGTTGGCCCTCTGGATGGTGAGGGAGGAAAAGAGGAGATAAAGGAGGACTTGGAAATTGCAGAGAAATTAAATGAGTTATTTGCATCTGTCTTCACGACAGAAGATCAATGGCAGATTCCGCTGCCCAAAGGGCCCTCTTGACTAAAGAATTAGATCAAATACAGGTTAAAAGAGAGGATGTTTTAGGACTAATTGATAAAATGAAGATCAACAAATCACTGGGCCCAGATGGCATCCACCCAAGGGTTATAAGGGAACTGAGACAAGTTGCAATATGCAACTTGTCTCTTAAAATGGCCACAGTGCCGGAGGACTGGAGGATAGCGGATGTCACACCAATTTTTTAAAAAAGGAAGGAGGGAGAAAATCAGCATGGCTTCTGTAAGGCTAAGTATTGTCTGACAAATCTTTTAGAAAAGGTCAACAGGCATGTGGATTTGGGTGAACCGGTGGATATAGTCTATCTGGATTTTCAGAAGGCTTTTGACACAGTCCCTCACCAAAGGCTGCTGAGAAAATTGCACAGTCAGGAGATAAGAGGGCAGGTCCTCTTATTGATTGAGAACTGGTTGAGATCCAGGAAACAAAGAGTAGGTGTCAATGGGAAATTTTCACAATGGAGAGAAGCGAAAAGCGGTGTGCTCCAGGGATCTGTTCTGGGACCAGTGCTTTTCAATCTGTTCACAAATAACCTGGAGACAGAGATAAGCAGTGAGGTGGCCAAGTTTGCAGGAGACACAAACTTGGGGTAAAAACCAGAGAAGATTGTGAAGAGCTCCAGAAGGATCTCTCCAAACTGGGGGAATGGGCTGCGAAATGGCAAATGTGTTTTAATTTAGCCAAATGTAAAGTAATGCATTTTGGGGCAAAAAAAAATCAAAACTTTATCAACTCATGAGCTCTGAGTTATCCGTGACGGATCAGGAAAGTGATCTTGGTGTGTTGGTGGACAGCTCCATGAAGGTGTCTCCCCAATGTGTGGCAGCGGTGAAGAAGGCCAATTCCATGCTAGGGATTATCAAAAAGGGGATTGAAAATAAAACAGCCAACATTATAATGCCATTATACAAAACAATAGTAAGGCCGCACCTGGAGTACTGTGTACAATTCTGGTCACCACATCTCAAGAAAGACATAATGAAACTGGAAAAGGTGCAAAAGAGAGTGACTAAAATGATTACTGGGCTGGGCACCTTCCTTATGAGGAAAGGCTAAAACATTTGGGGCTCTTTAGTCTGGAAAAAAGGCGCCTGGGGGGGATATGATTGAGACGTACAAAATAATGCAGGGCATGAGTAAAGTGGAAAGAGGGAAGCTGTTTTCCCTCTCACAAAATACCAGAACTAGGGACATACACTCAAACTGAGGGCTGGGAGAGTAAGAACAGAAAAAAGAAAATATTTTTTCACCCAGCGCGTTGTTAGTCTGTGGAACTCCCTGCCACAGGATGTGGTGATGGCATCTGACCTGGATGCCTTCAAAAGGGGATTGGACAGATTCCTGGAGGAAAAGTCCCATCACAGGTTACAAACCATGATGGAGATGTGTAATCTCCAGGCTTAAAACCGGGGTACTTCAAGGGCCAGATGCAGGGGAGTTGTATCAGGAGACAGATATTTAGTCTCATGCGCTCCCAGATGCATCTGGTGGGGCCACTGTGAGATACAGGAAGCTGGACTAGATGGGCCTTTGGCCTGATTTATTTTATTATTTATTTATTTATTTATTGAATTTTTACCCCACCCATCTTCCGAGGCGGAACTCTGGGCGGCTTCCAAATAGCTGAGCAAGTCAGCGAGCAATACAATATAAAACAACAAATAGAACAACAGTACAATAGTAAATAAAACAGCGATAAAAGCAACATTTAAATCAGCTGGGGCATCTTGGCATCTTGACTTATGGTCGCAGCTCAGCAGCAATAATTGTTGGCAAGCGTATGGATGGCGGGGAAAAAAAGCATGGCTCTTCTTATGTTCTTATGTTCTTATGAGCTGCCAGATAATATCAGCTTCTGGCTAATGTTAGCCTGTGGTTTCTTTCTGTCAGTTGAAAGCTGTTGCAGAATTTCAAATTTCTGATAAAATTTCTTTTTCCTATGCAGTAGACATATAGAAATCTCTAGAGGAGATCTACAGATGAATACAGAGTGTACCCCTTTCTCATTAAGTGGTAGTTAGCATTTCAATAACTCCTTATGAGAAAATTATTTATTTATTTATTTGGTTTTTTGTTTGTTTGTTTGACTGCTAGACCATCCATGTGCCAACTAGGCTACTTTGGGTGGTTTACAATAACAATAAGATGGGTATAAACCTCACAAATAGCTTTGTGCTGGTATGTTGGTGTGACACCCGTGGTGTCACACACTCCTCCCCTTACCAACCACTACCCCATTCACCAATGAGTGCATGGTGCTCTTTCCCTCCTCTTCGTACAATCATCCAGTCACAACAACAACATTTGCTTTCCTCTTCTGCTTCCTCTGGCAACTACCCCTGTAAAGGCTGTGCTGCAAGAATCTCTCCCTACCTCCTTATCTGAGTGGGCAGATGCTGAAGGGAGTGGAAAAGGGAAGCACATACTCTGGCTGTGCCTGGATGATCACACAAAGAGGAAGGAGGAAGTAAGAGGTATTGGGGCAGGCAGTGAAGACAGCACCAGAGATAAAGGAGAAACGAAGGGGGAAATAGTGGCCGTTCACTGAATCAGTTTGCACTTTTAGCTCCAATATGATCACAATATAAGGATTTTTTGTCAGCGTTGAGGAGGTGGAGTATCTGGTAGAAGTGTTTTTTAAGGTACGAGACTATACACATATATAATTGATATCAGAACTACTGGGATATGAAGTTCGAAGTTTTAGAAGTTCCACTAATACGGAATTTTCTGCAACATTTGCAGATACATCCATCTCATCATGAAGAGGTGTCATATTAGATTGCCACACACTACTGAGATCTAACAATGTCCCCTGGGTATCTTCCAGTATATTTTTACTGTTATATGTATATTTTCACTGTTATATGTTTTTATGCCAATAAAGGTTCAGAAAGCTGTTGTGATTTTTTAAGGGCTGTTTGGCTGTGTTATGTAATTTTTTCCTTCCTGACATTTTGCCAGACTCTGTGGCTGGCCTCCTCGAGGGCAAGCAGCTCAGGGAACTAGGAGTTATCTCTGTGCTCTGGGCACTCCTATTTCCCTGAGCTCCTTTCCCTCCGAAGATGCTGGCCACAGAGTCTGGTGAAATGTCTGGAAGAAAAACAGCCCCCAAACTCATAATCATAATGGAATTTGAAAAGAGATAGGAATAAAAAAAGAAAAGAAAAAAAAAGAAATAGAAACCAGTCTTAAAGAATTGGAAATTGAGAAAGAAAAAAACAACAAAGTTAAGTGAGAAAGTAGATGGAATGAGGGAATTAGAATTGGCAGCTATGTCATCAATTTATTTATTTATTTATTTATTTATTTATTTATTTATTTATTTATT
>JAHTLZ010000274.1:15817456-15861448 GCA_023846285.1 Phrynocephalus versicolor | reverse complement strand
TATCTATCTATCTATCTATCTATCTATCTATCTATCTATCTATCTATCTATCTATCTATCTATCTATCTATCTATCTATCTATCTATCTATCTATCTAAAATGGCAGCCGGAACAGCAAGGAAAGACTCATACTCAAAATGAAGGGGTGAGGAGAGACAATCAGTTTATTAAAGAAAAAGAGAGAATAAGGTCTTCTCCGTGGTGCGCTTACGCTGGCAGGGCCCCCTTTGCTGCTCCCGGGTCGGAATATCATGAGACGGGAGTTCCCGATCTCGCGAGTCCTGGGGGCCTCGCGAGACTGGCTGGGGCCATTTAAAGCGCCGCCGCCATTGCCCCGGCCTCATTTTCGTCAAACACGCACCCACCCACCCACCCTCGAACTGGTTCAGTGCAAGCTCACTGGGCGCCGTTCGGGGCCGGATAGGAATGTTTGCCTTTAGGCCAGATTGGCATGGGGACTAGGGGATTTTTCACCTATCCCACACTTATACCTTGGGGGTGGTGGCAGGGCCAGGAAGCAGGTAAGGCAGGTAGTGTGGTATTATGTAAGCAGACAGCATATTTAACAACCAGCTATAAGCTCCTGAACCGGGCATTGTGGATCAGGAGGTTACAGCGTCCGGGTCATGGGTTATGATTAATTCCGAGAGACGGGGATTGGCCATGTGATGGCACCTAGAGGCCCAGCAGGGTAATATAGCTGATTTGGACTAAGGGGGCCCTTCTTCACAGAGTGGTGCCCTCTAGGCACTAATCACTCACCCTAACCTGCAATGCATTGGGGGGTTTCCAAGATGGCCCCCTGGACCCACGTCATATCCGCACTACGTCCTCCCCCTCCTCATGGTATTGCTGGTGATGCTTGATGATGCTTGATGACGTGTAATGGTTAGTAAACCTGGCCCGATGTTTAGCCCAAATGGTGATGTCTGGCGTATTTATTAGTATGTTAATAGTGTGGGAAAGAGGGACATTATATTTTTTAATGTTTAGAAAGACAGGTGAAAGGAAAATTCCCACAAAATGGGTTAGTAGAAAGACATAATGGAACATTTCTTAAAATTGTCGAAGCACAGAAAACCCATCATGACTGGTATGAAAAACTATAGGCTTTACTTATAGAAGTGTACCACAAGAAACCTTAGGTTTCAGTCCCCTTGAATTAGTGTTTGGGGCCACTTGTCTTTTTACATCAAAATTGGGGAAAGGAAGAAGACAGTGATCCAGAACCCACAGTGACATACATGCAAGACTTATTAAACACTTTAAAGTCAGCATTAAAAACTGCAGGGGAGAATTTGCAACAGGCACAAATAAAACAAAAGGCATAGCATGATAATAAAAAGAGCTAGGGAATGAATGTATAGTCCAGGATATTAAGTGTTAATATTGTGTTCTTTAAAAGCTAATAAATTACAAATGTCATGGATTGGTCCAGTAAAAATTATATCAAATATATGCAATGTGAACTATGTTATTATAAAAGATGATTAGAGTACTACAGTAGTTCACACGAACATGTTCAGGCCTTAGTTGAAAAGAGAAAATGTTGTGCTGTATGCAGTAAAAGAGGATGGAGTAGATAATCAAAATTTACTATGTTGGGAAGGGAATGACGTTCCCATATATAACCCAGAAGGAGGGAATTTGGGCAACTCATTAAACCAAGAAGTAACCAATCTGTTAACTAAATATAAGGATATATTTTCAAACAACCCAGGAGGAGCTGAAAGAGCTGAAGACAGAATAAACACAAGAGAAACCAAACTGATTTGGTTCCCTCATGTAGAGTTATAGTGAAATATACAGATAAAATAGTCAAAAAGATAAAGAATATGTTATAAGTTGGCATTATTGTGAAATCAGAGAGTCTATTGGGAGCTCTGGTGGTACTAATGGACAAACCAGATAATACAGATTTTGCAAAATTTAAAGAAAAAAATGAAATATAATGTTTAGATCATATAGTAAGAAGTGGACATCATGTAAAAAGTATCAGCAGTAAATAACTGAGGTGATGTTTACTGTAAATAAAGTTATGTAACACAATGCAAATGTAACTTAATGTAATAGAATAATGTATTGCAAAATGTTAATGTAACGTAAAGTAATGCTATGATAAAGAATGTACTCCTTAATAAAGATTGCTAAATATTATAGTAGCAGATGAATGAAATATGTATATAAAATGGTAGAATATAATAAATGTATTGCACATTATGGATTTATTTGGAGAGTTTAGTTCTTTGTTTATGGTTGTGAACTGTGTGAAAAATTTACAGCCTGGACAAAAAAAATACAGGAAAGGACATTGTGATGATTCTTTTGCATGTATAAAATCTACCCAGCAACACTGGTCCAAATTGTGAATTGACTGGTGGCTGAGAAAGGAACTAATCAGAAGTCACCAGAATAAAGATATGTACAGTAGGACTGCCGTATCCATGGGGGATCGGTTCCGGGACTCTCTGCGGATAGTGAAATCCATGGATAAGAGCAAATGGTGGCGACAGGGGTGGTGGGGTGCTGGGGTGAAAACTTTCACCCCCAAAAGACCTGAGATAGCAATGGGCTGCTGTGGCTTTCCCTCCCCCCCCCCACTTTTTCCGCTCATACAGCAGCAGCTATCAGGTTGCAATGCTTTGGTCCCTTTCTACTCACCCTTGGCCCTGGAGTGCAGGTTGGACGCAGTCTTCTGCACAGTGGGTATAACTGCCTCACCTGCAGACAATGCAAAGGACCCAGACAGGTCCTCTTAAGTCCCCATTCCACCTCTCCGGAGTGTGGCTGGCCAGTGGCAGTGGTCTTAATAGTGGGGTGTAAAATTCCAACCATACTTCAAGGGATGGTGCCTGAGACTGTACCCCACAGAGGGCTTTTAAAAATGATCCCGAGATCAACTCTCAGAGACATCTACCATCAGTATTTGGACTCTTATCTACATTTTTCTTGCACTGTCCATGAAATAGTGGTGCTTAGCTGGATGAAGTGGAAACTTCTTCATAGAAGCTTGCAATTTATTCAATTTTTATTGATCCGATAAAAAGTGTCACCTACTCCTACATTTGTGAAAAAAGGTGATCCTGCAAAACCCTCAGTGTTAATAATATGTGATTAAGAGCTATTTTTATTTTGGTCACACTTTCCCCAGGGCTGTATTAACTGTGCCTTAAGTGATGTCCACCCTCTCTATTGCCTACCAATGGCACTAGAGTGATGGGCATTATGGACGTAGAACGTGACCTACAGTGGATTAGTTATTGTGGAAACTGGTAAGGTAAATGGAAAAAGTAAATGAAACATTTTTGTTTTTCTTTCTCCAACTAATGTCTTAGAGGAAGTTATTGAGATTTCCAGTTAATGAGAAAAGGAATGGGCTACTTTGGAGAGCATTAAGTTGCTTTGTTCTATGAATCCATGCACTTGTGCTACAAAGTAGAGGAATTTAACAAAACAAAAAAGCAAGCAAACAAAAAACCAATTCAAACCTTTGCAACAGATATAACCCTGCAACAGATATAACCCTTAGATTCATACAAAGAGGATTCACTACCCTTTGAAATATTGTTGCTGCAAAAATGCAAAAGGTTTTCTTGTCTGGCAGCCAGAATGTGGAATTCCCTGCTCAGGGAGGTTTATCTCTTTCTCTATTAGTGTTCTACAGTTGATTGAACACTTTACATTTTAATTTGCTTCATGGTTAGAAAGGAGATTTTTAAAATTCCTATCATTCTCCGTTGATTTCTTTTAATCTGCTGTGGTGTATTTTTCATTACATTTCATTGTGTGTTTAATTTTTATTTGTATAAGTTGTTTTGAATGCATCTCCTTCAAATATGCAAATGTAATAGGTGCAACACCTTGGGTAAATAACAAGGATGTGTAGCCACATTCTTGCTTTAATTGGTAATACAGAAGAAGCTTTGATTGGATTTATTTGGGGGTTGATATGAATAAATGTGTTTGTAATTGCTGTTTTGTTCCTCCTTTAGTTTGGAAAAGGGCATAGCAGCTCATTTTGCTAACTATGGTGTATGTCATGTGCACATATTTCTTGCATATGGCATGGAACTAGTAATAAGTCTGCAGGCATGCTGTAGACTTAGCATAGGCTGAAGACAGGAGTGACCATCATAATTGATAAGCTGTGCAGGAAGTCATGGTAGAGAAAAGACAGAAACTGCCTTGGTTACACAGTGTGTCAGATGTTAAAAGTTACTGTGGTTGAAAGACTTGTTTTGGACTGTAGTGGTTGACTAGATGCTGCAGTGAAGAGCAAAAGTTTCAAAACAAGTCAGTGTCAATGCAGTTTTGTTTTTGTTGGATGTGTCACTTTGCAGCTCAGACTGTTCCCCCCTTTTTGGTGTATTGTGCTGAACATTTTGTAGAAACGCAAATTTACTATGGGAGTCCTTCTGCCTGTTATCCTGTGGTCCAATGGCATTAGAAGGATTTGATTTAACAAACAGTATGATCCAAATGTGTTGGTGGTACTTTCTTATTGTATAAAACCATGTACAATACATGAATATAATTACACCAAAAGTTTTTGAATTTCCTGGACTGCTATTTGTGTGCATAGTTTTTATATGATGTGGAAGAAAAGGTGTGTGATACATACCTCTAGGAACAGGTAACATTATGTGATCCATCTTATGGAATCCTGCAAGCTGATAGGATTCTGCCAATATTTGTGGAAGGATTAATGTTTGATTCCTGGAACAGGCTTAAGTTTTATTTCTGCTTTAGCAGAGCTTCATGAAGAATATTGAAAGCAAAAGGAAAGCACTTTTGTTGGATGTGGGAAAATATTCAGAAACAAGTACTGTATATAGAAAAATACCAGGATGGTTGTCACCAACAGAAGCATTTACACAACTAGCACTGATGAATGAAAATAAATTATTGAAATATGATGAGATATTGAAAAATGAAGAGGAACAAAAGTCGGAGAAAGAACTTGAAATCTAAAAAAGTGACATTAGATTGGTGGGAAAAATCACCGTTGACCTCAAGGTTTGTTAAAGATAAGAAAGAGGGTTTTCGTATACACAGGGCCGGCACATCCATTAAAGCGAACTAGGCAGTTGCCTAGGGTGCCAAAATGGAGAGAGGGCGCTGGCCAGCCTGCTGACCCCCCCACCGCTGGCCACCGCCGTCCATCCCCCCGCCCACCTGCTGCCCCGCTCCCCTGCCCGCTGCCGCCCTCGCCTGCCCCCTGCCCTGCCCCGCCCCTCCCCCCTCCCCTCACCTAGGGCGCAAAAAACCTAGCGCCAGCCCTGAGTATGCAGAAAACTGAGTTGGACAAACTACTCTTGGGAACTGAGGAAAAGTTGATCCAGAAAATATATAAATATAGTTTTAAGCTGAAAATGCAGGATAAATTTTGAAAGACTGCATGACACTATGGGCACAAAACCCAGGACACAATATTGAATTAGCACAGTGGAGTCAGTTATGAGAGAGTAACATAAAATTTACTAAGGCGATAAACGTAAAAGAAAAAATATATAAGATGTTTTACAGATAGTACATGACACCCCCAAAATTAGCAAAAGTATGTGGAACTATCTCAGATAAATGTTGGAAATGCAATAACAAAGAAGGGTCTTTTCATCTTATGTGGTGGACATGTGATGTATCAAAGAGATACTGGAAAATGGTATGCATGTGGGATCTTACAAAAAATGTTGTGTTATGCTATCCCATTTTGAACCAGAAATATTTTCATTGAATGTCATGACAGCCATTAAGGATGTTAAGATAAAGCATTTGTTACTGAATACTGTCACAATAGCAAGAATTGCAAACACAAAGGGATTGGAAAGTGGCTGAAATACCAACCAGACAAGAACTTTTGGGAAATTTTTTGAAGCAGCTGAAATGGATATTACATTGGAATTGATAAAGACACAGAGCTACAGAAGGCAAGAGACATCTGGAAACCACTATATAGATTTTACAAAATAGAACTAAATAGCTAAAAAGAACTCCAACAGTATTGGGAAACTAAAACATAGAAAAATATTGTAAATATTTGTAAAAAAAAGGAATATTGAAAGCAAAAATAAAGTGTGCTGCTTATTTACTGCTCCATTGTGCTTAAAGCTCTTTCTAGGACTGTGGTTCTCAACCTTCCTAATGCCACGGCCCTTTAATACAGTTCCTCTTGTTGTGGTGACCCCCTTGCAATGCTTGGAAGAGGCCACAAGCCCCTTTTGGCAGGCCACTGCCGCAGGTGCCATAGAGAACTGCCCTCTACAGGCACCCTCAGCCAATCGCAGCCTTCGGTGCCATTGACTGACATCCCCTCCAATCTATCAAGCTGTAACTCACTCTTCCCCGCTTCCTTCCCCTTCCAGACCCAAGCCATATGTGCCTTTTTCTTCACTGGCTCATGGCGCCCCCTGTGAAATGGTCATTCGACCCCCAAAGGGGTCCCGACCCCCATGTTGGGAACCACTGCTCTAGGGGCAGTCCCCCAAGCAAACTGGGTACTCAATGTACTGCCATCAAATGATGGAAGGCTGAGTCAGCCTTGAGCAAGCTATTTGAGCCAGGGATTGAACTCAGGTAGTGGGCAGAGCCTTTCCTACAGTACTGGATTTTAGCCACTGAACTGCAAGGCTCCTCCTTGTCTAAGGAAGTGGATTTGCCCATGAAAGCTCACATTCAAATACAGTGGAACCTTGACTTGCATACTGCTTGACTTGCATACTGCTTGACTTGCAGCAAGAAGGGGCCTGTTTGACTTGAGTCGCAGGCTTTGACTTATATCTCGGAGCCCCGGCGCAAGGCACCGGAATTGGGCGGCAGTCACAACCCAGCATCGCGGCTGCCGCCTCCCAAATGCTCCTGCCTTCTTCCCTTCCTCCGGCAGCGGCGGCTTCGGCGAGGCCAGCTCCGAGCACCTGGAGCTGGTCCTCGGCCTCGCTGAAGCCGCCATTGCCACCAGAGGAGAAGAAGGGCCGGGAGCTTGGGGCTGGCCTCGCTGATTAGACAGTTGGCTCAGTCTTGTAAAAAATCTGGCTTCAGAAGTCTGGTCCACAATGGAAGCATTTTAGTTGGGGAGCTGTAAAGTTGTGAGACTCTAATGGTAAGCATAGGGTTGTTCAGAACTTGGAACGTCAGGTTAAAAATCAGTAAAACTTAAATGTTAGACATTGTTGCTATGAACATTAAAAAGTGGAGGCGTATAACTTGTGGACTATAATTCCACTGCCTCCTGCTCTCTTTGAAGAGACATTTCATTTACATCCCTGGAAGGAATCTCCTATCCCAGTCAAATTTGTGTTAAATTGCTGTTTTCGGGGGTCTTTTTCATCATCTGGAACGGATTAATCCGCTTTCCCATTATTTTCTATGGGAAACGTTCATTTGACTTAAGTCATGTTTGACTTAAGTCTAGACCACTGGAACGGATTAATGACGCAAGTCAAGGTTCCACTGTATAGCAGTTAGTCTTTTAGGTGGCACATTTTTATCTTCATTCCCCCCACCCCTTTTGGCCTGATATGATAGCACAGATAATCATAGCTACTTCTTTCTGTGTTTGACAGCTAGTGTAGGGGCCAGGCCTTCCTCACTGAAGGGGAGTTCTACCCAGTGCTTACTAGGTAGAAGATATTAATGTGTTATTGGAGTATTGGATGCTTTTGGAATAGATTTGTCCCCTACCATTGTTGCTAGGAAGTTGGTTTTCTATCGCATATTCATTTTTTTTAGTTAATTAAGAATCTCACAAAGCTAAAATTGAGCTCTGTTTTAATGGGAGGGATAATATAATTATCTGTAAATGAGCTTTATTTGTTGCCCTGGTTGCTAAGCTTGTAAAAATTAACATGACATATTGTTATGTGCATGTGTTTAAGCAAGGTGCATAATTTGAATGTTTGTGCATGCATTATATTTTGTAATCTTTTTTATCTGAATGCCATGGCTATGCTAATAAATAGATGACATACACAATTTTTGTTGTTAATTCAATTTGATGACCAGTTGTCTTGACTAGTGAATATATTTTGATTTATTTGATTGTTAGCTATCTAGTGGGGGGTACATAATATGGTGCAAATATGATTTAAAACAAGCATAAAATTGCTTATTTGCTTTTCTTTAAGGACCTTTCCACATAGGAAGAGATGCTGTGTTATAATGTGATGATGTAAACTGTGATGCCAGATTGCTGTTAAGCAGCAAGCTACCTCTTGGAATCCTAGTCATATGCTAGTTGTGCAATTTACTAGACAAATGTAAGTGGCAAATAATTAACTACTGGAACTTTGCCACCATGGTTTATGGTATTATCCTTACACCAGCACAAATCCACATGCATGGTTTTTCTGCCTGCATAGAACACTTAATGAAACCTTCCAGAGCTGAAAAGCTATAAGAGAAAAAAATGCCTTCTGCCCATCTTAGTACAAAAGTTCAAATTGTGCTAATTAGAGATGGGCATGAAATATATATTTTTTTGTTTTTCATTTTTCATTTCATTCCCTAATGAAACGAAAAGCCCAGGGCTTTTTTTAAAAAAAGCCAAGCCCCGCGCACCAGCTGATTGGCACTGGGGCAGAAAAAAAATGGGTTTTTTTGTACCTGAGCCCTGATCAGCTGGTGCGTGGGGCTTGGAGGAGGGAAAAAAGTTTTAAAAACCCTTTTAAAAACTCCCCCCCCGCATGCCAGCTGATCGGTGCTGGGGTGGGGGAAAAAGGTTTTCCCCCCACCTGAGCCCCAATCAGCTGGCGTGCGAGGCTTGATCAGCGTTGGCTTTAGCGGGGAAAAAAAGTTTTAAAAGCCTGCCCTTTCCCCCCACTCAATGTCTGCTGGCTCAGGTCTTCAGGAATATATGGAGACTCTGGATCAACATCAGGGACATTCCCTTTGATGGTGAAAGGTTATTAATCTGCAAGACCCATAAGATCATGGAACATCTAGCAATGGGGAAAAAACTCGAGCCAAACATGTGGGAATCTCCACAAAACAATTCCATCAGAGTGAAACTCACTATAAAAAGCCATGGAAATAGTCATATTTTTTACCAGGAATAGATAAATGAGACAATAACAATATTACAACACTTCTGGCAGCAGTCCAAATACAATAAATACAGGTATATAAAAAAAGAAAATCTGTTAAAAATCTAATAATATACGAAGTGGCACCTTTCACTTCTACAGTACAAAGGTTGACAGCATCTTAAATATCTACTGTTGATTTTCCTTTCCTCCTGGTAACTCAAGCACATGTTGTCAATACTTGATGTACCTTCACTACCAATTCCTGGATTTTAACCATCACCTCCCATGCTTATGCAATAGAGTCTGACAAATATTCCCAATGGGCTTTGTCCACAATTCAGCACCTTCAGAAATACTTTTAGAAGAAGTACAAACATTGCTTCTGAAGGATATTGCAGATCTGGTAAAACAATCTATAATTTCAGTGGGATAATATTCAAGAAACGTCATGGTTATAGACTAATAATAATAATAATAATAATAATAATAATAATAATAATAATAATAATAATAATAATAATATATTGAACAACTCAGAAATTATGAGTTGGCAGAATGGAAGACATCACTGAGGGAAAAAATATTAACCCATATTCGCCAAAACAGAGAAATACAAAGGTTTAAACTTTTGCACCAATTACCAAGTAAAATTGTCAAAGATCTAGTGGCAGATGCAAAAGTAGTAATCAGATTCAGAATAATTCCAACCAAATATACTAAAGGAAATAAACTTGCTCATGCATAGCACAACTACCATAATAACCATGGAACTTGTTTACAAGCTGCATCATCATCATCACCACACCAGAAAACTCCTGGCACTCAAAAATGGAAGTTTGGCTAGAAAATAAATAAAAACAATTCCCATGAAGAAATTAACAATTTAAATCTCTTGAAAGATTCATTTATAAAAAAACACAACAGACTTTGCAAAATATAGGACATAGAAATAAAAAACATTGCTGAAATTATGGAAGAATTAAAGCAACAGGCAATGGTGCAGGCTATCCCTTGTTCTAACTCTGTACCCAGCTGCCAGATACAAGGTAACCAGCTTAGTCAGCCCTCCTCTCTGTCCCTGGTGTAGTTAAATGCCAGGTCTGCCTCTAATAAAGCCCACCTAATTTATAATATGATTCAGAACCATAAAGCAGAACTGGCTTGCATCACAGAACCCTGGGTGGGCGTGGAGGACGGTCCAGCACTCAATCTGATGTGCCCACCTGGGTACTCCATCCAACACCAAAGTAGATTAGAGGTGTGGGGTGAGGGCAGGGCATCCATTGTATACAAAAATGCCCTTGAGACTGTCAGTCTCTCTGAATTGGCTGTGCCTGATCTTGAGGTCCTCTACAGGGCGATTGGGGGAAGAGAAGGAATTGGGATAGTGCTGGCCTACCATGCTCCCTGTAGTGCCCTCTCTCCAGTGCTCTGGAGACAGAGGTGGCCAGCATTTTCCCTGGCCACCTCTGTCTCCAGGGCACTGTTGAGGTCTCCCAGGCTTTTAGTTCTGGGGGACTTCAACATCCACACAGAGGCTCAGGTCTCTCATCCAGCTCTTGAGTTCTTGGAAACCATGGCTTCCTTGGACATGTCCCAATTTGTCAACAATCCCACCCACTTGGCAGGACATACACTAGATTTGTTTTTTGTGAATGTGCAGAGGGAGAGTGGCCTGATGGTGACTGACCTTGAGTCAGTCACCTTGTCCCCTGATCAAAAGAAGGCTCAAAGTGGCACCTCCTCCCTGCCGTGATCCTGGACCCATTAAGATGGTCCACCCACGCAGGCTACTGGATCCAATTGATTTCTGGGATGCCATGAGTGGATTACCCACTGAACTGGTTGGTGCTCCTCTCAATGCTCTGGTGGATAGCTGATATACTGCTTCTGCTAGGGCAGTGGACATGATTGCACCCAAATGCCCCCTCCATCGCAGGTTCTGCTCAGCTGCTTGGTTCAGCCAAGATCTGTGGGCTTTAAAGTGAAATCAGAGGAAGCTAGAGAGCATCTGGAGGCAGGCCTGGATGGAAAATAATTTAACAGTCATCAAGATTTCATCTTCCATTTATCTAACTAAGATCAAGGGCACAAGAAGAGCTTACGTCGCTATCCAGATAAGCAAAGCCCAAAATCATCAGGCCGAATTGTTTCATATAGTGCACGATCTATCTGGGGTTGGTTACAGTGAAAGGTGTTTCCTGTGACCACTTTGTGGCAATTTTTAAAGCTAAAGTGGAGGCCACTCACTGGGACCTGAACCACCAATTACAAACAGTAGATCAAGCCAAGATACTCAGTGCATTACCTTGCCCAGCATTGCTTTCTAGCTTTCAACCAGTGAGGCCGACAGAAGTGGACAGAGCCCTTGCTTGCTATCGGGTCATCACCTCTTCCGTGGATCTTTGCCTGGCCTGGTTAATAAAAGCAGCCAGGCCAACTACTAATTAATGGGCCACAGCAATAATTAATGGATCTTTCCTTGAGGGCAGGGTTCCCCTGGCCCTCAAGGAGACACTCATTAAGCCCATTCGGAAAAAAACTAATATGGTGGCAGACTAAATTGATAACTACAGTACAGGCCTGATGCCAATATTTCCTTTATGAGCAAAGTCTTGGGAGGGTGGTGGCAGACCAGCTCCAGAGTCTTCTAGATGACACAAAGGCCCTTGATCCTTTTCAGTCGGGATTCAGGCTGTGCCGTAGTATGGAAACAGCATTGGTAGCCCTACATGATGACTTTTTGAGGGAATCTGACGGGTAAAATGTCCCTGTTGGTCCTCCTTGATCTCTCAGTGGCCTTTGATACCATCGACCACAGTATCCTCCTGGGGAGGCTCTACAAGCTTGGGATTGGAGGCACTGCTCTGCAGTGGTACTGTTGCTTTTTGGGGGACCATCCCCAGAGAGTTCCCCTGGGGAGGTGACCTCCACCCCTTGGTATCTCAATTATGGGGTGCCACAAGGATCAGTCATTTCTCCAATGCTCTTTAATATCTATAGGAGACTGTTGGGGGGGGGTTGTCAGGACATATGGGGTTTCTTTTTTTATATTTTATTTTTAATATATTATAAAAATTAAAAGACAAACAAACAAATAACAATACTATTGCATCCCCCCCCGGGACCATCCAGTTCTTCCATGAGTTCTTCTTTATTACTCCAACGTCTGTTGTTCTAATATTCTTCTTAAAGTCCTCTTCTCCAGAACTGTCTTGAAATATTCGTCGGTTCTTTCCCCTTCCCTTCTACTAATACAAAGTCTATAAATTTTCCCCAAATGTCATAAAAATGTCTTTTTCCATTTCTCCTCGTTTAACTTTTAAACTACAAGACAATTTATCATTTATGGCTGTATCCCAAAGTTTGTTATACCAATCTTCCATCTTGAGATCTAGTTTAGATTTTCAGTTTCTTGCTATAATTAATCTAGCGGCTGTCATAAGATTTGCAACATGTAACATCATAATCTTTACTAGTTGACAATGATAACAGTGCTATCTCTGGATTACAATCAATATCTACTTGAATCATCTCACTTAGCTCTAAAAAAACCATTTTCCAAAACTTTTGAACTATTTCACATTCCCACCAGAGATGCATATATGTACCTATCTTTTTCTCACATTTCCAGCACATCTTAGAATATTCAGCATTCATTCTATTCAACCTAATTGGCGTCAAGTACCATCTAGAAACCAATTTAAAATAATTTTATTTTATCCTGACCAATAATAATCTCAAGATTCTCATGTTCTAGATTTTCCCCCAGTCTTCTTTTTTTATCTCTACATTAAGGTCTTGTTTCCAGACCTCTCTCAGAGAATCTAACTCCTTCACTTCCAATGAGTCCCCTATTATTTTGTATATTTTACGTACTAGTCCTTTCTCTATATTATCCTGGTCAGATTCAAGTGATAATAAAAACTGTTCAAACTTTGTATATTCTCTAAGTTGACTGTTTCTTCTGACCCAGTCCTTTGTCCATTTTTCTAACTGGATATAGTTTATCCATATTAAATCACTAGATTGCAAAGTGTTTTTTATGTCCCGATTTGTTCTAATTTTGCTCAACCAATCTTTTAATCTAGCTATTTTCTTAGCTTTAAATAACCCTAAATACTGCTTCAAATTTGTAGGAAAGTTTTCCAAGTCTGTTACTAAACATAATGGGGAACCCTTCGGTGATAAAATTTTTCTATATTTTCTCCATGTAGTCATTAAACCATTCAGGAGGGGATTATCAATCTCTACCTTGTTTTTAAAATAACTAAACAAAAACTTATTTATATCCCCCTTTATGTCCAATGACTCCAGCTCCCACCATATTACTTTCTCTGGTTTGAATAAAATTTCCCCCAAACAACTAATTTGATTAGCTATATAATAATTTCTTAGATTGGGTATACCTAATCCTCCTTCTTTTTGAGATCTATACCACAAACTTTTTGTTTATTCTTGATTTTTTCCCACTGTTACAGTACCTATTTATCATGTCTTGGAGAATTTTAAGATCCTTTTCTAAAACCTGAACAGGTAACATTCTAAAGATAAAATTGATTTTAGGCAGTATCTTCATTTTTACCAATGTAATTCTACCAAACCAAGATAAGTTCAATTTAGTATAACTTTGTATTCTGTTTTTCATCTCTTCTTTTAATTTTAAAATATTTTTTCCTTAGTCTTGGTAAACTCCTTATAGAGTTCTAATTCTAAATATTTAATACTTTTACCGCATTTCAGCCCAAAGTTTTCAATTATCTTAAGATATTCTCTTCCATAATTAAACAATAAACTGTTTGATTTTTGCCAATTTACACATAATCCAGTTATTTCCCCAAATTCTTCTAGATGAATTTTTACTCTTTGAATTTTCTCTATTGGGTCTAAAATTGTCAGTAGGGCATCATCTGCAAATAAACTAATTTTAGTTCCCCCCCCTCTTTCCCAATACCTTTAATGGATTCGTCATCCCTTATTGCATTTGCCAAAAGTTCTATAACGATACAAAAGAGTACTGGAGAAAGAGGACATCCTTGTCTAATTCCCCGGCCTAGGGTAATTTGTTCGGTCATTCCATCATTAACTATTATTGAGGAAGTACCTTCTGAGTACAATTGATTTATTACTCCTAAAAAATGTTTCCCAAATCCCCATTTTTCTAGCAATATTTTTAATGTAGACCATTGAACACAATCAAAAGCTTTAAAAAGGTCTAAAGATAACATGCCTGCTTTAATAGTACTTTTTCCCATTTCATAAAGAACATTCAAATTTCTTATAATGTTCGCCATTTGTCTTCCATTGATAAAACCACATTGATCATCTTTAATATATTTAGCTACAAAATTATTCATTCTTTTAGCCAGAATTGCGGTAAAAATCTTAGCATCCTGATTTACTAGGGATATTGGTCTATATGATCCAATGTCCATTAAGTTTTTATTAGGTTTAGGTATTAAAATGGTTAAGGAGTGGGTCCAGGATCTTGGAACTTGTTCTCCTTCCATTATTTTGTTATATAGCTTTTTTAGTTTGGGTACTAATATTGTTTTGAAAAGTTTATAAAATTCAGGTCCCAGACCATCCACTCCAGGAGTTTTATTATTCTTTAGTTTATCTATTACCTCACCTATCTCTTGATCTGTAATGGGTTTCTCCATTTCCAGCATATCTTCCTCTTCCAGAGTCCTCTTCACATTTTTGGTAATATATTTTTCTATATCTTCCTTGCTCTTGTTTTTTGCTGTATATAGAGATTGATAGAACTCTTGTATAGCTTTTAATTTATCTTTCATTTGTGTACAGACCTTACCTGAAGAATCTTTTATATTCCCTATCGTATTTTTATCCCATCTTTTCTGGGCTAGTCTGACTAAAAGTTTTGAATTTTTATTACTATATTCAAAAAAATTTCTTTTTAAATACAGTAAATTTCTTTGTACTTGTAGTTCTAAATCCTCTAATTCTTTTTTTTTTTGCTTCAATCTGCCTCGATATCTTCTTATCATTGTTAGAAAAAAATTGGGATTCTAAATCTGCTATTAAATTTTCTAGATTTCTTTTGTTAAACTCTTCCATTTTTTTTATTCTAGAGTTTTCTCTTATAATAAAGCCTCTGGCTACAGCTTTTAAGGTGTCCCGTATAATTCCCATTTTTCCTCCAGCCTTTTCATTAATGTCCCAAGTTTCCAACCAGTCTGTTTTAACTCTTTCCACCACTTCTGGGTAATGAAATTTTTTTGCGTTCATTCTCCATCTTCTGGCTTCTCTATAGTTTTTATTTATTGCTATATCAATTGACTTTATGGCATGATCAGATGTTTTTATAATTTCAATATCAGTATTATTTACTTTAGGTATTAGAATTTGTGAAACAAATACAATGTCTATCGTAGAATAGTTCATGTGAACTGGTGAGTAGAAAGTAAATTTTCTTTCGTCTTCTTTAAGTTCTCTCCAGACATCTTTCAATCCTGTATTGTTTATAAATTTTGTTAATGTTGTGTATCTAACCCTCCAGTCTTCCTTCTTGTAAGCTGATTTGTCTTTAATTTTATCTAACACCATGTTGAAGTCTCCAGCCATTATTAAATACCCCTTTTTAACAGTTTCAATCTGATCCCAGAGGACATCATAAAAGCAACTTGGATTAGCATTTGGTGCATATACATTTACCAGAGTATATTGCTCTTTACCCATTATAACTTGAAGTATTATATATCTGCCTTCTGAATCTTTCACCACATTTTCAACAATGCATTCACAATTCCTTGAAATTAAGATGGCTACCCCCCTTGCTTTAGATGTGCCAAAACTTTTCTCATAAATATCAATATGTTTCAGTAGTGTTGTTGTTACTTGTTTCATCGATTTACGCCAGTCAGAGGTTTCTTTAGAAAGGTCTTGGTAGACTTGCACGATTTTATCTCCCCTCTTCAAAAAATCAGGATTTGTCTTTATAGAAGACATAAGACGTTTTTTGTTTACATAGGAGGCAAATCTGACTATTATTGGTCTTAGACTTCCTTCTCTTGAGTTGCCCAGATAATGAATCCTCTCTATGTCTTCTTCTGCAAGTTGTCGAGGTAAAAATGAGTTAAGCCATGTCAACATTTCCTGTTTTAATTCTCCCCTCTTTTGGACTTCAAAATTAATCAGTTTTACATTCTGTCTTCGAGAGTAGTCTTCCATATAAGTTAACTTCTTTTTGGCTGTCAGTAATTCTTGTTTTTGGGAATTGATTTCACCTTCATTTTTAGTAACACGTTGATCCAATCTCTTAATCTCTCCTGCCATATTTTCCAATTTCTGACCGTTGCTGTCCACAGCGGCTTGTGTTTGTTTGATCTCATGGGCTAATATTTGCTTTGTATCATCAACCTTCCGTGAGACCTCCTCAATCCTCTGCGTCACGTCTTTCAAACCCAGGCTCATTAGGCCCGCCAGTTCTGCTTTAACTTGTCGTATTTCCCTCATTAAATCTAGATCTGCAGGGGGAGTAGTTTCTACCCCCTTTCCACCAGACACCATATCTGACTCAGCTTTTTCCACGACTACAGGGTCAAGACGTTGCAATGATGCATGTTGGAATGATGCGTTGGAAGGTTTTCTCGCCCAGGTTTTTAGAAAAAAATGCTTTTTCTTTTTGGCAGGCATAAAAGTATGCAAAAAACACACAGAAGAAGTTTCCCACTGGAGCCTGCAAAATTCAGTCTCTCTCTTCGTGCAAGCTATTCAGACAGCCAAAACCGAAAGTAACTAAGTCTTAGTAAATCAAGCTTATCTAACTCTCGAGGAAAATATATTGCTTACCCTGTCGACCCCAGAGGGTTTAAGGGTACATTACTCACGGCTCCGAGGGCTTTAGACAGTAAATTTTAAAGCTTTTCTCATCTCGGTACGGAGCTCCGTGATCAAGCAGCCGACATGTTTCGTAGGCGAAACTTCCTCCGGACATATGGGGTTTCGTGCCATCAGTACGCTGATGATACCCAGCTCTATATCTCCTTTTTTCCATCTGCAGTAGATGCTATTTCATCCTTGAATCACTGCCTGGATGCAGCGACAGTGGTCCGTTCCGTTCATTACCAACTGTGGAGAATTGCCCAGCTGCAGCCCCTCCTTGACATCAGGGTGTTAACTGTGTTGGTTCATGTGCTTGTAATCTCAAGAATAAACTACTGCAGTGCTCTCTACATTGGGTTGCCCTTGAGGTTAATGCGGAGATTGCAGCTAGTGCAGAATACATTTGCCAGATTATTAATGAGGCTAAGAAGGCACCATCATATTACTGGCAGCTCTGCACTGGCTGCTGATATGATACTACATCAATTTCAAGGTTTTGCTGTTAATGTACAAGGCCCTAAGTATCTGACAGAACAGCTTCTCCCAATAAGAACTGACATGCTAGCCAGGCAGGACATTTGGGAGTTCTAACCCTGAGGAAGGCCTGGAAAGCTGAGACAAGGAGCAGGGCCTTCTTGGTGGTTGCTCCCCAGTTGTGGAATCACCTACCACCATAAATTTGCCTGGCAACCCTCGCTTCAACCCTACAAAAATAACTGAAAACATGGCTTTACAGAATGGCCTTCCCTGACTTCTTAAATGCCTAGCAAGACGCTATCCTTCTTTTCATCACTTATCTCTAATTTGTTTTGTGTTATTTGATCTATTGATTGGTCATTTCTACTTTTATTTTGGTTTGTTGTTGATTTATTTAGTTATATTATGCTTTTATTTTTGTTATTTAAATGTGTTGTTATTGCTATGTTGAGATTTTATGTTGTAAACCACCAAGAATAGCACTAGGGCTAGATGAGCAGTATAAAAGTCAATTAATTAATTAGGCAAAGAACAACACTCAGAAGGAAATGCCTTCACTATGAAATAGATGGGAGAACAGATACAATACAAAAAAAACAGAAAAACCATGGTGGCCCAGGCAGTCAAGTTTTGCGAGTCCCTGTGGATGGCAAATTCTTATACTTCTCAAGCATTGGACTTTACTCAAAGTTTGAACTACAGTGTCTAACCTGAGAAGCACTGGTTTGGCCACAAATGTGTAGCAGACACTGAAGAACGGCCATAAATATATTTAGATGTGAAGGGGAAGCTGTCTTTGAATCCTTGACATTAGGTACTTAGTACAATATTACAATCAAGCAAAGCAGTTGATTGAAATATCAGCTCTTATATTCCAGAACAGTGCCGGTGGGTGGAACTTTTCTCACTGATGGCTCCCTGTGCCTGTTGCTCTCTGCTGTTTCTTGTGTGTTCAGTTCTGTTACAGACCAGTTGACTCTCCTAATCCAGTAATAGTGTAACCAAAGAGACACTTTGGTTGATTTTTCCCTTGTATAATTAAACTGTAAGCCACACAGAGACTACTTGAAGTGGTATGGGGCGGTATATAAGCAGAACACTTTGCTTTTGCTTTGCTTTGTTTAATAAATTTTAAGAAATAAGATTGCTTGAGTATTGGGAGAAGGGAAGACAGATTTTTCAAAAGTAGTAGCACAGACTTGGATTGCAAAATAAGCAATATGTGAAGAAACAGATGAAATATTTAAAACATTACAAGTATGAAATATTGTAGCGTGGGGATAGTGATTCAGCAGTGATTTCAGCTCTGAGACAAAGCAGGCTGGAGATAGCTTCTAGAGAACAGCTCTTTAATCAGGGAGAGACAAGACTGGGGACTGGGGAGAGGAGGTTACATTTATAGGGGCCAGGACTGGCTAGGAAAAGATACATTTTGGAGGGAACAATTACAACCAATCACAAGGCTGCCTTTTGGCGGGAACCAATAGGATTGAAGATCCAAATGCAGCAACTAGAATCAACCAATAGGCCTGTTCCCTTTGGAACAGGAAGGCAGTTACTTCAACAAGCTATTACAGATCAATACACAACACCCCTCCCCCCTGGTGGGCACAGCACACGTAATCCTTTAGATATTGTGGGGCCCTGCGACTTCCAGTTGATCTCCTGACTACGGGTGTTGCAGGGGCTTCAGCAGGCAGTGTCTGTGGTGGAGCGTCTACTGTAATAGTTTCGTCTGACACGGAGGGGGTTTCAGACAACTCAGTGTCCCTGATATGTTCCTCGGCGCGATGAGGACTTGCAGGAGCAGATTCATTTGCTGACGCCACTGGTACCTGCATTCCTGGGGCATCTCCGCTCTGGTCTTGCAGCTGTGAATCATTAATGGGGGTAGTGTCACTCTCAGGCTGCAAGTCACCCATACCGGTACCAATTCTACTGGGCGCTCTGCGCCTCAGTTGGTCCACATGCCTACACCAGACCCTGCCATCTTCAATGTCACGTAATAAGAGACTGGCCCAGACGCTCTGGTGATCACCCCTGGCACCCACGGGGGACCTCTGGCATAATTTCTCACCCAGACCAAATCTTCAGGAGCAAAATACCTTGTAGAGTCGCTCTCTGCCTGTGGAGGTGCTCTAGCCTTGCGGTTTGGCATTTTGTCTGGGTGGACATAGTCCAGCACCGTCACCAGTCTTCTACCTAGAAGCAGCTCTGCTGGCGACTTGCCCGTAGTAGTACACGGCATCGCATGCTGCAAGAACAACATTCAGGCAATGCACGTTGACCAGTCACCCTCCATCAAGCGTGCAAGGGATCCTTTGGCTGTCTGCACCATGCGCTCAGCCTGCCCATTGGATGGGGGATGAAAGGGAGCTGAGGTGACCCCTCTTACGAAATTATCAGCCAGAAATGCCCTGAATTCTTGGGATACAAAGGCTGCTCCATTGTCTGAGACAATGGTCTCGGGCAACCCAAGGGTTGCGAACAGCTGTCTCAGCACCTTGATGACTGCAGCTGACGACATGCTGGGAACCATAGCCACCTCTAACCATTTAGAATACGTATCAACGATAACCAAAAAAACCTTTCCTTGGAATGGCCCAGCAAAATCTAAGTGCAGCCGGCTCCAGGGAGTCCGGGTCTGCTCCCACCAGTGGACTGGTGCTCTGGCCACTTCTGGGCGCACTTCCTGACATGCCTTGCACGTCCGTACCCATCATTCAACCTCTTGGTCCATCCCAGGCCACCATACATAGCACCGGGCCAGCGACTTCATCCTGACCATTCCCGGATGCCCCAAGTGCAGTGTATCCAGAACCCTTTGTCTCAGTGGTGCTGGGATGATCACCCTGTCTCCCCATAGGAGACAGCCCTTATGCAGGGATAGCTCATGTTGCCTTGTTGCGTACGGTCTAAATTTTTCCTCATGCGGGCCACCTGGCCATCCCCTCCCCACCCAAGTGAGCACACGAGAGAGAGTGGGATCTTTCCTTGTTCTCTCAGCTATTTCAGTGGCAGTTACAGGGCCCCTGGAAGTGTTTCCAGCATCATCACTCGTTCAGCTGGGGCAGGATCTGCATCGCACAAACCAGGAAGGGGCAAGCGACTTAGTGCATCAGCGTGGCACAACCTTTTCCCTGGAACATGGGTCAGGGTGTACTGGAACCCTGACCCCTGACCCCTGACCCTATATCAGGAATATAGACCATTGCAGCATTCTGGGGGAGAGAATCTGCGGCGTCTGTTTGTTCGGGTGGAACAATCCTAACAGAGGCTTGTGGTCAGTTTCAAGGAAGAACTGGCGACTGTATAAATAGTCATGAAACTTTTTGATCCCTGCCACTATTGCCAGGGCTTCCTTATCAATTTGTGCGTAGTTGCGCTCCGTTGGCGACAACGTACGAGAATAGAACGAGATGGGCTTTTCTGACCCATCTGCTTCCCTACGGCTCAGCACTTCTCCCAGCCCATACTGAGAAGCATCACATGCCAGAACAAGAGGTTTCGACTCGTCATAATGAGCAAGGACGCTCCTGCTAGTCAGCATGCCCCGCAAGGTGTCAAAAGCCTTCTGCTGTGCCTGAGCCCAACGCCACACACTCTTTTTCTTCAATAGTTTATGCAACGGTTCCGCTATTGAAGCTTTCTGAGGTAGGAATGAATGGTAAAAGTTAATAAGTCCCAGGAATGACTGTAACTCCGTCTTGTTCCGTGGGCGTGGTGCCTCAGTAATGGCTTTAATTTTAGAGTCAGTGGGGTGGATGCCCGTTGCATCAATTTTAAACCCCAAAAAATCCACAGATGGCACCCCAAAACTGCATTTTCCCTTAAATTTGAGTAACACAGCACGGATACGCCCCACTAGTTCCTGGGGGTCTTTCCAAGCAATCAGAACATCATCAAAAAATGGCAAGACCCCTGGCAGACCCCTTAACAGGCGCTCCATTAGCCCTTGAAAAATTCCTGGAGCCACACAAATTCCAAACTGTAACCTGTTCACTCTGAAAGCCCCTTTGTGCGTTACGATCGTTTGTGCTTCCGCAGATTGCGGAGTCACTGGCAGCTGTTGGTAAGCTTGAGCCAGATCAAGTTTGGCGAAAATGTTTCCCCCAGCCAATTTTGCCAACAGCTGTGAGACGACTGGAATGGGGTATAAATTTCCCCTGAGTGCCTTGTTGATAGTACATTTGTAGTTTGCACAAATCCTCACTTCCCCATTCGCCTTAAGGGGTGTGACGATAGGAGTCTCCCACTTAGAAGAGTCCACAGGTGAGAGAACTCTCTGTTTGACCAATTTGTCCAGTTCCGCCTCAATTTTGGGTTGCAGCGCAAAAGGCACTCACCTTGGCTTGAGTCGGATTGGAGCCACCCTGGGGTCCAGCTCAAAGTCAATTGGAGGCCCTTTATAACAACCCAGCTTTCCACTGAAGAGTTCAGCAAATTCTTGGCCTAATACCTCGCCCAACTCTGGGGCAGTTTGGACTGAGTTGAGCCCTGATATACTCAACCCCAAGGCAGGAAACCAGTCAGTACCCAAAAGACTGGGGCGACTCCCCTGTGCAATCACCAATTTAAGCACGGCCTGTTTCTCCCGGAATTGTACCCTCACAGCACACATTCCTAGAATGTGGATGCGGCCTGCCGTGTATGATTGCAAGGTTGCTGGGAATGGTTCCAGAGAGGGGAACTTACCCCCAGGAAAGAGCCCCCTTGCAGTCTGGTATGAGACAATGGTGAATCCAGATCCGGAATCCACCTCCATGTCGCACGGTCGACCTTCAATCTTCATTCTGATGGATGGTTTGCCCTGCGCCGGAAACTGCACGATCTCTCTGTTGATCTCTGCGAGATAATTGCAGTCGTCGAGGAGATGAGTCGTGGCGGATGATCTGCGGCGCGTTGATCTAGGTGATTCTGTTGTTGCAGCTGCCACTGACTGACAGACCCGGCCGATGTGTCCTGTCTTACCGCACGCCCTGCACGTAGCATCACGAAAACGGCAGCTTTTCCACTCATGGTGTCCGCCACAGCCTGTGCAAGTGCCTCAGCGATCTTTGGGCCGTGCATCCGCCTGACGCACCAACTCGACACCACGGACTGGGCTCTGGCTTGGACTAGCCTCTGGCTCATCCATGGCATGGGCAGCCTCTACCCGCAGCTTTGTGGTCTTGCCACTGGCAATGAGCTCTTCCTGCTCATAATTCTCTGTGGCAGAGGCCTCTTTCAAGGCAGAGGCAAGGGTGACATCTTCCTTTGCCACAATGCGCCTTCGGGCTTTTTTGCTGCAGAGCCCCCCAACAAATTGATTCAAGAGAGTGTCTTCAAGATTTGGGAAGCCACAGTGCTGAGCGAGCTCCCGGAGTCCTGCCAGGAATGCAGCCACAGATTCACCGGCTTGCTGCTGCCTTTTCTGGAACTCCATCCACCAGGCCATCTGGGTTTTGGTAGGTGCCAAGTGGCTTGTCAGCCGGGCGAAAATGTCTGTGAGTGCTGTCTCACTCAGCTTTGCTGGGGCGAGCAGTGCCTTGGCCAACATGAAGGTCTCCCGCCCACAGCAACTCAGGAATGTGGCCCTTCTTTTGCTGGCATCTGTGATTCCTTGAGCCACCGCGAAGAACTCGAAACGCTCAGCATAGTCCTCCCAAGTGTGAGGCTCGGACGTCTGGAAGGGCTCCAAGACCCGTGGACTTTCCATTCTCCAGGCGGGCAGGGTCGTCTTCTAGCCAGCAGGTGAGTCTTGTCTCTGCTGTGATCCGGACTCTGAGTCAGCATAATGGGCCTCTGCTACTCAGCATTCCGGATCCCATCCTCGTCGCCAGTATTGTAGCGTGGGGTTAGTGATTCAGCAGTGATTTCAGCTCTGAGACAAAGCAGGCTGGAGACAGCTTCTAGTGAACAGCTCTTTAATCAGGGAGAGACAAGACGGGGGACTGAGGAGAGGAGGTTACATTTATAGGGGCCAGGACTGGCTAGGAAAAGATACATTTTGGAGGGAACAATTACAACCAATCACAAGGCTGCCTTTTGGCGGGAACCAATAGGATTGAAGATCCAAATGCAGCAACTAGAATCAACCAATAGGCCTGTTCCCTTTGGAACAGGAAGGCAGTTACTTCAACAAGCTATTACAGATCAATACACAACATGAACGACACCAAGAAAGTATGGATTGGGACCAGACTATTTATAACATTTTAAGGAAAATGTTGGTATCTAAATTAAAGTAATGTGAGGATAGGTTTCAGTGATGATGACCTTTTCACTAGTTTTGATAGGATCATTTAGCACTCTCTTCCCAACACAGTGTCGATGGATCAAGGTTGTAACAATGCAGGGTTATACCTTATAGAACTGATTAATAACCTTGATTTGGTTCTCCTAAATGGGGGAATGAAGGGTAACAGGCCTGGAGAATTTACCTTCATATGAACTAAGGGTGCCTCAATGATACATTATGCTATAATCTCCCCGGACCTGGTAGGAGCAATAATGGATTTTAAAACTGATAATCATATTGATAGAGATCATTTACCAGTGGTGCTGGACTTAAGCTTCGGAGGGCCAGTAATATCTGTTGAGGAAGATCTGGTAATTCTCCCAGAGGCTGAAATTAGAGCCTCCCAAATAAAATGGTCAGTTAATTGGGAAGATATTATGGAAAAACTATTACATACAGAGTCCTATCTTCAGATGAGCCATCTAATTAGCATAGTACATTCAATCACAATTGTACTAGAGACTTATGGAAAATTACTAAATTTCCTGCATGATTATTTAAAGGGTAAGATTAGAAGGCTGATCGTCACAGAATCAATGATTTTTAGCTGTGGTGTTGGAGGAGACTCTTGAGTATCCCCTGGACTGCAAGGAGATCAAACCTATCTATCCTGAAAGAAATTAACCTTGAATGTTCACTGGAAGGACAGATTTTGAAGCGGAGGCTCCAATACTTTGGCCACCACCTGAGGAGAGAGGAGTCCTTGGAAATGTCCCTGATGTTGGGAAAGATTGAAGGCAAAAGGAAAAAGGGACGACAGAGAATGACATAGTTGGACAGTGTCATCAGTGCAACCAACATGGATTTGACCACTCTCCAGGAGGCAGTGGAAGACAGGAGGGCCCGGCGTGCTCTGGTCTATGGGGTCACAAAGAATCAGACATGACCGAATAAACACCAAAAAGTAACAGCACAGACCCTGCCTAGTACCCACTTGAAAGTGTGGTTTGATAGTGAATGCAGGGGAAAGAAACACGATCTATTGACAAAATATAGATCATATAAACAGCAGGCCCCGGGAAGAATTCCATCTGAATGGTTTATACTGAAAAAGGAATACAAGTCATTGAATAATAGGAAGAAAGCCCAAGCCCAGAAAGAATTGTGGCATCAATTAATAGCTGCTAGCCAACTAAAAAGCTCTAGATTATTTAGGACAAATGGGACTAGGGGTCTAGGGGGCTCGCTCTGTGCTAAATGAGAGTGGTATCTTGCCAAAGGTGTGGGAATTAAATTTTAGTGATATTTATTCACACAGTCTGGCTGCTGCTGTGAAAGACCAAGTAATGGCGGTTGGCGTAGAGGATTGTCCTCCTGTTTCCATGCGGGGAGTGGTGTGGGGTGGGTCATTTCAGTGATTCCTTATTTGAAACCAAGTAAAGCCCCTGGTGTTGATGATACAACAGCCGAATTGCTGCAGAACAATCTGGACTGGTAGCCCCCAGGTTTGGCATCATTATTTACATGGATTTATTGTAGAGCAGTTATATAGCCCGGCAATTAAGACATATGCCAGGTACTATATCTCAGTCTAGCAAACTAATTTAGCTGAAGATGGAAATGCAAGAATTTTATTTGAATCCTGTAGATACTTTTTCATTATATGAACATAGCTACTCATCATAGACCATAAAAATATAGTTAAAATATAGAAAACAACATTCTTGAAAAATATGTCAATTTGAGATGGATGGAGAAAAATATTTATCCGACCAGTTTACCCATTACATCTCATGACATAGTTGAAGAAATTCTCAGGGAACCTCAAAGGATTGATTGATAATTCATTTATAAATTTATAAGTTATTAGAATAAAGAATTGGTTAGAAAAAATAAAGAACAAAGAGCAAATAAGAGACAGATATGGGTAAAATATTTTGGTATAATATTATTCATATAAAGCAGTGGGCAAAGAACTGGGTAAATGCTATATAGTGGGTCAGAGGAAACCAGGCGACGCCCAAGTGAAATTCAGCTCTTTATTCATAGCAAAAGCACACGTTGCAAAGGGATAAAAAGCACTGCTAAAAAGGCCCCAAGGGCCAGTTTATATACACACCCCATGGCAGGCCCTTGGGTGGTTTAAACAGCCTGCTGGCCCCCAATTGGACAAGCCAGAATCCTACCCTTCAGTTATTCTCCAGCCTCCATCTCACCACATCTCACAACTGTCTCAGCTTGATCAGGCCCCGCCTGGCTGGGACCCGGCTAGAGCTTGGCTGGAGCTAAGGTAAGTTTGGAGCCCTCCTTTCTATTTATTAATATACTGCAAACTCAGGCAGTTCACGGGTTACACTAAGAACACAACAGTAAAGAAATGACAAATACAGGTTATCTTGGAGATGCCACTTTAGTGAAATTGAATCAGTTTAGACAGTAATCATTCTAAGGAGTGCTGCAGTGGGTGCCAAAAAGTAGGAACTTATTTTCATATCTGGTGTTATTGTGAGAATAGGTTGAGATTTTGGCAATTGATTTTAAGGAAATAGTGGAAATAAATGAGACATGCAAACTAAACTTAGCAGTATGTCGTAAAATAGAGCTGTTGTCAATATTTTTAATGGAGGAAGGTAACTGGACAACTAAATAATTAATTTAAATTTGTGAACAGCAGTAAGATTGATTATTGCTAGGTATGGGAAAGCTGATTATAACTTCCAGTTAAGTTAGTGGTTCTCAACCTTCCTAATGCTGCGACTCTTTAATAAAGTTCCTCATGTTGTAGTGATCCCCAACCATAAAATTATTTTTGTTGCTATGAAAATAATTATTTTTGGTGGTGGAGGCAAAGGAGGAAATGGTTGCACGGCCCGGCAGCGTCCACCCACCCACCTGGTACTTTAAGGTCAAGGTTTAAGCCCATATGGGGAAAGAAACCCCTTCCAGGTCTCTCACCCAGGTCTATCGGGAGCCTCCCGCAATCCTCCTCTAACCCTGGCATGGTGGGGGGAGATTGCATAAGCAGGCATGGTGTGTGGATCCAGCTCTTGCTCCATGGCACGTGTGAAGGGCAAGCATCAGAGGAGGCAAGGGCCCCTCTGGAGGGGATGCGGTGGAGAGGAAGTAGGAGGACTGGGCTTCTTGAGTGGTGCACAAGCAGAAAACAGCAGCCATTTCCCCAGCTTCCCTGTGGCCTGGTCCCCCTGTTTGAGTGTAGAGCCGCCGCCACCAGGCACCCCACTGCCTCTTGCTTCTCCCATCTGCCTCCAGCTCACTCCCCAAAGCTGTGCGTGGACAGGCAGGCAGGCAGGCAGGCAGGATGGGGCAAGCGGGATCGAGACTCAAGCAGCGCCGGTGCCAATGGGCTGCTGGGAGGTAATGGGGCACTTACTGCCCCCCCCCCAGCATCTGCTCCATGCTCAGGGCGGGTTGCCTTCTGGCCAACCTGACACATGTGCCAGGAGGGAGAGGCTGATGCAGTAGGAGGAGGAGGAGGAGGAGGAGGAGGAGGGTGGCACTGCTGCCACTGGGGAGGGGCCGGGGGTGGGGAGGAGGAAGGGGAGGAGGAGAGGCAAGGAAGCGACCCGGTGGGAGCTCTGGAAAATGCACAGCAAGGCAAGGGTTCCTCTGCCTGCTCCGGGCGAGGGCTGCAGCTGGCCGCAGTGGTTCCTGGGTGGCTGCTGAAGAGATGGCCACCTCCATGTCAGGATGGTCAGGTGGCGGGAGAAGCGTGAAAACCGATTGTCTTAGGCTACACCTATGAAAGGGTCATTTGACCCCCAAAGGGGTTGCGACCCACAGGTTGAGAACCACTGAGTTAAGTGATTAATATAGGGATTTTTTGATGCAGTTGTCAATGATAAACTTGCTTGTAATGTAAATCTTAAAAGTGTAGCAAGAGGCAGAGATAAATATATAGATATATTGGGAGAATTTATAGATTTTGTATTAATAAAGGTGAAAGGGCAAACCACATTGCAAGAGTCAATACAATTCTGGGAGGTAGGGGAGTACTTATAGGCTCTTACTCTTGAATGGTTCCATTTGGTGGTGGAATGTGCATTAAGATATTTGTTTCTTGAATCATATATCTTTTTCTGTTTTCCTCCCCCCTTTTTCTTTTACTACAAATAATTGTTTTAAAATAATAATGTTTTAAAAAAATAACCATTATAGTGGCCCAGACAGTCATTGTTTGCAACATAGTATTTACAAGTTCCGTACATAAGCAGAGCATTCCAGTAACCTTGGAAGATGATCCTGCATTCCCTATTCTGTCTCGAAGAAAGTGGTTTATCTCGATCACTTCTAAACCTGTGCCTGGCAGCCACTGTTGCACATCAACTGAAAGATCATCCATCAAGCAGCTTCTTTTCTCATCTAGCACTAAAAAGAATTATGAAGGTTAAACGAATGATTTCTACCTATGGTTTCAACACAGTTAATGTAGTCACCATTTGAACCAATGGCAACATCAGACTCATATAGTTTTTAGTGTTTTCCTGCTGTTTTGCCTGAATGCAGTGCTGCCTGTTTGCAGCTAAGACACTGCTCTTAGTCGTAAAGTGAATCCAGTTGAAGAATTGAATTAAAACATGGTAGATGGCAGTTTTTAGGAAGCTGAGGTTACATGGTTGTATATTTGTAATTAATGTATATCAAATACAAATTCCCTTTGCCCTACTTCTTTTTCTGGTCAGATTTTTCAAATAGTGCAAGATGCGTAAATAGAGACAACTGTGAGATGCACTGTAGGCAAAAATGCCAGTATCACACTGTTCTACATCTTCATTGTGAGGGGGGTTGGAGAGAAGATCATCTGCCTCTAGTCAAACTTCAGGAACAACAGATTGGGAGATCTGATGCCTTTTCTCCTAAGATGAGTATTTCTTGATCTCGGAAGCTGAATCAGCTAAAGCAGCAGCTGGCAGGGGAAAAAATAGCAAGGATGCATCAACACATTTGTTTTGGTGTTTTTTTTTTAAAGAAGGCAGACAAACCCTGCCATATGAGGTCACTTTTCTGTTCCCTAGAAAACTGGAAAGTAGCAACAAGGGCTCTTACAAGGAGTATAATACACATTTAGTTTTGTATACATAGTGTGGTTCATTGTTGTAATTATGGTAGAAGACAGACTATTTTGTATAGGGGGAAACAGGAATGGATAATTAACAAACAGCTATTTTGCATTACTTGGTAACATATTTGGAGAATACTGGACTTTCTCAATGGTGGCAGCAGGATACACAGACAATTTTCTCACTCCTACTTACTTTTTCTGGAAAACATAACTTCATGGGGAATATTGTACATGTTTTATGTTGTGACTGAACAGGGATGTCTGATGAAAATGGGTTTCCAAGTTGCTGGGGATTTTGAATACAACCATACAAATATAAACAAAAGGCAATAACTTTTTATTAATTAGAATGATACAATTTAAGCATACTATTTTTGGCTAAAAAAAGAAGCCGCCACTATATACAGTGGAAGCCCGACTTACGAAATTAATGCATTCCGAGAGAACGCTCGTAAGTTGATAATCTCATAAGTCGGGGAACAGTTTCCCATAGGAATGCATTGAAAAACAATTAACCCATTCCTATGGGAAACCGCTTTAAAATTCATGCGTGCAGCTTCTCCCCCTTGGGAGGGGTCAGGAGAAGCTGCCAGCGTGATTTCTCCCCCAGCCAGCGCCAATCAGCTGCTTGGCACTGGCTTCGGGCCAGCGCTCCCAGGGCCACCTCCATTGAAATGCATTGGTGCGCAATTTGAAATCCCTTCCAGACTTGCCTCCCTGACTGGAAGGGATTTTAAAAGTGGTGCACCGCTCCCCCCTGGGGGCTCCGGAGAAGTGGGGCACCACTTTTAAAGTCTGCCTCTGTGACTGGAAGGGATTTAAAAAGTGGTACACCACTCACCCCCCCCCCACACACACAAAGGGGCTCCAGAGAAGCAGCACACCACTTTTAAAGTCCCTTCTAGTCACTGAGGCAAACGCTACCTCGGTGACTGGAAGGTATTTAAAAAGTGGTGCACTGCTTCTCCAGAGCCACTGCGGAGGGGGGAGGGGAGTGGCGCACCACTTTTGAATTGCCTTCCAGTCACAGAAGCAGGATTTGCCTTGGTAACTGGAAGGCAATTCAAACCCTCACCCCCACCCACTGCTCGCAAGATAGGGAATCCCAATCTTGCTCATTAGCAGCTGGTGGGGGGGAGAGTGCTGAAGAGTGCTCATAAGTCAGGATTTTTGTATGTCGGCCCCCTCGTAAGCCGGGGTACCACTGTATTTAGTTCTCTTGCAGTCTTTGTCTATATAGCTGTACTTTAGTGATCTGAATTCTTTAGCTAACATACTAACTTGGTGTTTTGAAGCTATGTTGAGGCGTACAAATTCCAATAACCCATTCTCGGCACAAGGAAAACAGAATGTAGCCTCCAAATATTGTTGGACTATAAGTGGAAGCCAGTATTTCCAGTTGTGCAGAATGCTTGGCTTTGCAGCAAACAACATCTGGATAGTAGGGATGGGCACCTTACGAAAAAAAGCACACTGTTAATCATTTTGTAAGCTTATGAAACCTTACAAAATGAAATGAAACAGCAAACAGCGTGTTGTCAAGAAATGAAACAAAACACCATTTTTTGTTTCGGAAATAAAGTGGCTTGTCCTAGCCTCTTGATCCAGCCATCTTGAGAACAGGAGGCTTATTTAAAACTTATTGATTTGTTTTCTTTTGTTCCCATGCCATAGCTGTTGAGATAGCTTATCTTCGATCTTGGTCTGCCTGAAACGAGCCAGGAGCTGAGCTGTTCCCTTGGCTGTCTCTGCAAGTTGATTTAAACTGATTGTTTTCTTTTCCTTTTTAAGTAGGACTGTGGAGGTTGATTTTTCAAATATTTTCTTTCTTTCCCTCACTGTGTGGCAGATCAGCTCAGTTTATCTCTCTGATCTCTCCGTACAACAGCTAGTTATTAGGTTTCTCGCTTGTTTACAGAGGGTCTTTGCTTGAAAGCATATTGATTGGGAGGTTTGTGGGTCTTTGATTTAGGGCGGTAGCGTCCCTGTTAAATAAAAAAGCAAAGCTTTATAAAGTGTCTTGTTTCATGATGAAAATTCTTTTTAAAATTCTGTTATTAACAAAACAAAATGAAATGAAGACGGAAACAAAACAAAACACTATATTTCCGTTTCGTACCCATCTCTACTTGACAGACACACTTTATCCACCACAGCTTCACCATATGAATACAGAAAGAACACTATTTAAGAGCAAAGTAATCTTTAAAAACCTAAAACAAACAAAACAAACCTCTTACATTGCAAGCCGCAATATTCTGTTGCTTATAACGATGACAGTTAAACTGATACAGTATTTGAAAATGTAGCATCCATAATGCACTTGGTGATTTTCCATTTGCCAAATTGCAAACCAATGTGATAAAACTATGCATGAGTACTGCAAATTGAGAAATGCAATAAATGAGACATTTTTGCTTTTTATTTCAATTTTGTCCAAGTGTGTCATATATTTCCATTAAATTTTTGAAAGGACTGAGAGTGAACTAGATGAGAAGGGAGCTTTGAAATTAAAACATAATAAAACTTTTATTCCTGCAGTGAAATATTGGTCAGATTTGCTCCATTTGCGCCATCAACATGCAAATGAAGCCTGCTGTTTATTTCCTGTTGACCAGTCAGGAAATAAAAGCAAACTACTTTGCAGCTTCTGAAACTTACTGCTTTTTTGAGATACCTCAACTTCTAGTTGTGAACCTGCCATCTTGGCCCCCAGGTTCCTAATCCCTGACTTTAAGAAGGACAAACAATTATGATGTTCCCTCTGGCATAAATCTGGCACATTTTAAGAAACAGAATGTCTCTTTTTGAACTTCATTTTTGACCCTTGGAGTGCAGTACCTTGTATTGCAATACAGTAAGTTGTTCAGCTATTGAATAGTTGCTTCTTCTTCGTAGCCTCTGTGAAATCCCACTAATGGGATCTCCTCTGCGCCTGCGCAGCCTCCCGGACCTTCTCGAGCTTTCGCTCAGCTCCTAGGGACCTCCTCCTGCCCCACTGGGCATGCTCAGGGCTTCCCGCGCTGGAGTCCTCAGTTCCTTTTTGCCGCCGCCAGCAACGGACGCCTCTTGCTCAGCTCCTAGAGAAACAAACACGTGGACTCTTATTTTTCTAGTTAAGTACTTCCTACCTTGTTCTTCGTCCTTCTTTATTATTTTGTAGTTCCCCGACCTCCCCTACCCCCCCTCCCTTTATTTTCCCCTCTGTTTTCGGGCCGTTTATGGCCCCCGGAGCGCTTTTCAGACGCTGCGACAAGTGCCCTAACAAGATTTCAACTTCAGACGGGCACTCTTCTTGCCTTTATTGTCTGGGGGAGTCCCACCAACCCGCTACTTGCCCCCATTGCCAGAGACTATCTAAACCGGCCCTAAAACAACGACAAGGCCGCCTTCGGGTTTTCTTGTGGGAACAATCCCTTCGCCCCATGGAGGCTCAACAAACCCGCGGGGGTTCCCCCCAGGCCTCGCTTGCATCTAAATCTTCGCAAGCTTCCACAGCGGCGGGAGCTATGGCTCAATCGTCTAAGAAGAAAAAGAAAAAAGCCGCGTCTTCACAAGACCGCCGCTCCCCCTCTGTGGTGGGCGCCCAGTCATCGGGCCAAGGAGCGGCGGCTGGGAATGATTCCCTTCGCGAGACCTCCCGTGATCACGGAGGTTCTAAGCGACAGCGGGCGACATCCCGCTCCCCTATTTCTTCCCACTCTGGGAGCTGGGTTACAACTTCGCCCTCTCGGGAGACGATGGTGGAGGCTGGCCAGCGAAGCCCTCGCCATTCCGCCGGCTCACAGGTAGCGTCTCGAGGGCATGCTTCGCGAGCGGCCGCGGCGGATCAACGCGCCCTTTCCCCCGCCTTGCGGGTGGAGACAGAGTTCACTACACACTCGGCGAGAGAACATCGCAAGCGCGTTCGCCTCTCACGCCAACGAGAGCAGGAGGCTGTGACAGCGCGCGCGGCTCGCTCCCGCGACAGCGGCCGACGTAAGGGCGGACGCTCTTACTACATTTATGATTCCACCTCCACTAGTACTGACAGCGATGCCGAGCGCGGGGTGCGGGTTACCCGCCGCCCGCGGAAGCGCTCCCAGCGGGCAGACGACACACGTGGGCGAGCCGTTCACCGCTCGAAGCCCGGGAAACGCCGCCGCTATGTCAGAGTGGTCTCTTATTCCTCTGACACCAGCCCGGACAGACGCCGCGATCGACGACGTCTTTCATCCTCCACCTCTCGCTCTCCAACCCCGAAACGCCATCGTGAAGCGGTACACGATGCCGGCTCCCAGCGGTCCACTGCATATACTGCTGAGCTCACCCGCTCCCGGGGCCGCCCAACTGCCAGGGCGTCTAGAGAGTCATGCAGCCGATCCCCCACTTTGGGACGTCGTGAGCGCTCTCCACCTCACCACAGCCGCCATGATAACGAGCGCCCCCAACGCAGCCCAGAGCGACGCCATCGTTCGCTCACTCCTGCCTCCATGGACAGGTCCCTGGTGTCAGACTTTGATACTGACTCTCGCTCTGCTCAGTCTCCTCGCTCTATGGGACAACAACACAATACCCAGGACTCTGAAATGGGGGATAATCTCTCCGGAACACCTGAAGAGGATTTTTCCACCTATTCCAAAATCATCAACAGAGTAGCGCAGGTTATGGAGCTGCAGGTGGAATTCCCTGACCCCAAGGGCTCATGTAAATTTTTTGGACACTTACGGAAACACCGTACCCCTCAGCTCCGTTTGGGCTTCATACCATCCTTGTTGGAGTCTGCTAAGGCCTCGCTCACTAAGCCAGCATCCACTCCCCTCATGCCTAGGCGTACTGACAATCTTTACCGCACTCATGGGGAGGAGGTGGACTTCCTGGCTAGACATCCATTGCCAAATTCCTTGATTGTCAACGCCACCCAAAATCGAGCGAAAAACACCTCAACTTCTACCCCTAGCAACAAAGAGGGTAGAAAGTTGGACTTAATAGGCAAAAAGCAGTACTCTCTGGCCTCCTTTTCGCTGCGCACCACGAACCATCTTTGCGCCATGGAGGCCTACTCACGCCATCTGCTGCTGGATATGTTGCCTCTGCTGGACCAAGCACCTGATGACATCAAGACTCAGCTCTCCTCTCTCCATGCGGAGCTCCTCACCCTCCTAGACTATCAGACGATTGCCGCGTGCCACATTGCCGACTCTTCAGCCAGGCAACTTGCCAATGCCATCTTTCTGGGACGCCATGCCTGGCTCCGCACTGTTACCATCACGGAGGATGCACACAATAGGATCGAGGGTGCACCCTTCGACGGGGAGGGCCTCTTTGCAGCCACGACTGATGAGTCCCTGGACAATATTCTTAAAATGCGCAGAACAGCGCGCTCCTATGCCTACCAGGGCTCTGCGGCTCAGCCTCCGCCTCGCCCATCATACCAGTGGCGCCGCCCCTATCAACCCTCCGGACAACGATCGCATCAGAGGCCGAAGCAGCAATACCCCGCATCGCCCTACTACCGCTCTAACCAGCAGCAGCGCGCCAGGGCTTCCCAGTCCTCTCGCCGTTACGACAGGAAGCCTAAACATACTTCCTGACCGGTCCACCTCCATCTCCCGCGATACGGGCATCCGCCTGCAACCTTTCTCCCACTTCTGGGCAGCAATAACATCGGACGCTTGGGTCCTGTCCGTCATCACCATGGGCTACGCCATAGAATTCGAATCGTGGCCTCCACTGGGTCGTGTCGTAACAACACCACCATCTGACGCCCTCTGCGAGGAGGTACACACTCTCCTGTCAAAAGACGCCATCGAGCCAGTGCCACGAGACGACACCTATGGCTTTTACTCACGCTATTTTGCCATACCAATAAAAGACGACTCCCTCCGACCCATCCTAGACCTCAGGGTTCTCAACCGTTTCATCAAACACAAGAAGTTCCGAATGACAACCCTGGAGTCTATCATCCCGCTGCTCCAGGAGGGAGACTGGTTTGCAGTGCTCGATCTCCAGGATGCCTACTTTCACCTTACTATACGGCGTTCTCACAGAAAGTTCCTCCGCTTCAAAATAGGGGAAGATACTTACCAGTTCAAGGCGCTTCCCTTTGGCCTCGCCTCTGCCCCGCGAGTCTTCACCAAATGCCTGGCTCCGGTGGCCGCGTTTCTCCGCCTCAGGGGCGTCAATATTTTCCCTTATTTGGACGATTGGTTGGTCGTCGCTCCTACGAGACAAGAAGCCGAGAAAAACATCCGTTATACTATCTACACACTTACCTCTCTTGGTTTCACCGTGAACACAAAAAAGTCCATTCTCTCCCCCACACGGGTGGTACATTACATAGGAGCGATTCTCGATTCTGTAAGGGCCAAGGCGTTTCTGCCGGACGACAGAAAACGCAAAATCCTGTCCGCCCTCAAGCCCTTCAGGCCGCACCGGCTGGTGCCGGCCTTTGCCGCTCTACACTTGCTGGGTCTCATGTCCTCGACAACATCCATTCTGCCGTATGCTCGCTACCAGCTCCGTCCTCTCCAAGCCTGGCTTTTGAGCAGATTTCGTCTGTCACGAGACCACCAGTCAGTGCGACTCCGAGTCACACCTACTCTTTATTCCGCCCTATGCTGGTGGGCAGACGTCGAACACCTCAATGTGGGTCGCCCCTTCAAACAAGAACACCCGAGCTCTCAGATCACCACGGACGCCAGCACCACCGGATGGGGTGCTCATTGCGGGTCTCTTCGGACACACGGCACGTGGTCCGCCACGCTTCGGCCCCGTCACATCAACTACCTGGAACTAATGGCCGTTTTCAACGCCCTGAAGTCCTTTGCCCCGATGATCACAGGCCAGCGTGTTCTCATAGTGACAGACAACACCACAGCCCTGCACTATATAAACAAACAAGGGGGTACTCGCTCCCGTCAGCTTCTCCACCTAACAATGGAAATCATGCATTGGTGCTACTGCAGACAGATTCTCCTCACCGCTGTTCACATCGCGTCGGAGGACAACCTCGTCGCAGATCACCTCAGCCGGAAGCACTCGAACGACCACGAGTGGTGTCTGTCACAGAAGATCTTCGACTCCCTCTGTCGCCGGTGGGGTCGCCCTCGTGTGGACCTCTTTGCTTCTCGGCACAACACCAAGTGCCGGGTCTACTGTTCCAGAGCGGGAACGGGCGAGAACTCTTTGGGAGATGCCCTCTCCACCCAGTGGACGGGCATGATAGCATATGCCTTTCCGCCTCTCCCCCTGTTGCACAGGGTAGTCGTCCGGTTGCGCCAGGAACCCACGCGAACCATCCTCGTTGCTCCATGGTGGCCGAGACAACACTGGTTCCTTACTCTGAAGAGGATGGCATCGGACTACGTTCACCTCTCTCAAGTCCCAGACCTCCTCTACAAGGACGACGGACGTCTCCTTTACCCCAATCTGCCGTCACTCCACCTGACGGCTTGGCTGGTGGACTCTCTGTAGAGGACGTGCTTTCCCACTCTAGAAAGCAGTCCACACAAACTTTGTACGGATACAAGTGGAATTCCTTCGTTTCCTTTGCCCGGCAACACCATTCGGACCCATGCCCGGCACATGTTGATACTGTTCTACGTTTTCTTCTCATGTTGTTTAATAGAGGTCTCTCACCCTCCACTCTCAGAGTTTACCTAGCTGCGATTGTGGCTCACCAACCTCTTGAATCCACAGCGGGCAAATTGTTCAGGCACCCGAGAGTGCAACGGTTTCTTAAGGGCGCCCTACATCTGCGCCCTAGAAGAACTCCTATTCCCCCTCAGTGGTCGCTCACCCTCGTTCTCAAGAGACTCACCGCCCCACCATTTGAGCCACTAGCTACTGTACCGTTGTACATGTTGTCTTTAAAAGTTGTTTTCCTTGTGGCAATCACCTCGGCCAGGCGGTCGTCGGAGTTGGCAGCCCTCCGGGCGGACCCACCGTTTCTCCAGTTTTTTCCGAACAAGGTTGTTCTTTATCCTGATGTTTCCTTTCTTCCTAAGGTTGTCTCTCATTTTCATCTCAGCCAGCCCCTGGTCTTGCCTACGTATTTCCCTTCGCCCTCATCGGATGTCGAACGCATGTTACACACCTTGGACGTCCGAAGAGCCCTCCTGTTTTATACCTCTAGAACCTGCTCGTTCCGGCTCTCACCGAGGCTCTTCCTCCACACCTCTGGTAATGCCAGGGGCAGCCCTGTCTCTCCACAGACTGTTTCCAGATGGCTTGTGGAAACTATTCAACTCACCTACCGGCTGGCTCATGTCCCTCTGCCTGGTCAGATCCGGGGCCATTCCACCAGGGCGGTTTCATCCTCTTCTGCCTTCTTCAGGGGCATCCCGCTCCATGACATCTGCCGTGCGGCTACCTGGTCCGCTCCATCTATCTTCGCTCAGCATTATAGGTTGGATGTCCGAGCCCGGTCTGATTCCGCCTTCGGCAGGGCTGTCCTTTCCTACTCTCTCCAGTGACGGCCCACCGCCTGTGAGTAAGCTTGTTAATCTCCCATTAGTGGGATTTCACAGAGGCTACGAAGAAGAAGAACGGGTTACCTACCTGTAAGGGTAGTTCTTCGAGTAACGCCTCTGTGAATTCCCACTTCCCGCCCGTCCTCCCCTCTGTCCGTCACTTTTGTCTCTTCTTTCTCGTTGCAGCGGCGGGCACCTGGGAACTGAGGACTCCAGCGCGGGAAGCCCTGAGCATGCCCAGTGGGGCAGGAGGAGGTCCCTAGGAGCTGAGTGAAAGCTCGAGAAGGTCCGGGAGGCTGCGCAGGCGCAGAGGAGATCCCATTAGTGGGAATTCACAGAGGCGTTACTCGAAGAACTACCCTTACAGGTAGGTAACCCGTTCTTCCTGCCTAAGGTAACTCAGCTGGTCTTATAAGAATGGATGCGTCTGCCTGCACGTTATATAATTGTGGATGGCAGATTTTTATGCTTCTCAGGCCCTGGAAGTGTACTCGAAGTTTGAACTATGGAAAACATCCCTTTACCCCCAAGTGTGGTAGCGAACATCGAAAAAGGGCCATAGCTATTGTTCTGTTGTTGTTGTTGGTGGTGGTGGTGAGCTTCCTTTGAATATTTGAAATTAGTTGCCTATTTATTACAATCCAGGCAAAGCAGATTTTAAACCAGTTGTTATTTCCAGAACAGTGAGGATGGGTGGAGCTTTTCTGGTGATGCTGCCTCTGCCTGTTGCTCCCCTTTCTTTCTTGTGTGTTCACTCTGTCACAGACCAGCTGACTCTCATAATCCAATAATAGTACAGCCAAACAGATATCTTGATTGATCTATTCCTTATTTCACAGATTAACAAAAATAAGATTACTTGGGCATTGGGAGGAAGGAAGGAAGATTTTTAAAAGGAGCTAGCATATAATCTGATTGCATTATAAACATTGTGTTATACTTTCCCCAGAGGTCTTCTATGTGGCAAGGGTTCCTTGGTAAGTCCTGCCTTGCCTGACTGGAAATGTGTGCCCAGTAGTAAGTGTGGAACCAACCACAGGCTCATGGCTGCTTTCACATCCCTTCTTATCCAAAGTCTGTGGTGATTCTGTAGGTCAGTTGACTGGGCCAAAGGAGGCTCTCAGGAATGATAGCTGATTAGCTGCTGAACCACTTAATAGTTCTCCTCATCAGTTACCCATTTGATACTATTATGTAGTTTGAGATGAAATGTAATGTCTCTCTGGCATTACTGTTGAAGTATATATCAGTATCCATAGCAATAAAGTTGTTCTGTCATACCAACATGCAACATTCTTCATCTCAGAGCCTGTGGAGTTCCTGTTGTGTAGCCTAAATAGCACCTCTCTTGATATAATTGCCGAAAGAAATATAACCAAGGCAACACTTTCTTTGGTGGGGCAATTCCCTCATGAAGTGCTACAGGCTTGCCTGAAGCGTATCTTTGCTTCTACCAATCACATAAAAATTGAAGATGATGCAATGAGAGGTAGATGCAGAGATGAGCACACATTTTCTCTGCTTATTCCCCCCCATCATTGTTTCTGAAATTTTGTGTATTAATTTTTAGTTTGGAATTTTTGCTTTTCGAATGCATTAAAATACAAAAAGGTTTTGGTATCTTGACGAAATCTGCTCGGATTCTTTGAATAGGTCTCAATTTAGTTCCAATAACATGATATAAATTTGATCTGGAAAATGTACTTTAACAGCAAGAAAACACTAAATACAAAAAAGAATATATTTCTCTCCCCAAATAAAAGTTCACATGTCCCCGCTCATCCAGAGAGGAAAAAAAGTCTGTAACATAATTTGCGACTAAATCCTCACAGGCGGGGAACAGGAAGCAATAGAAAGGCCTTTGGAAAGTAGGCCAGCAATAGTCTCTCTGTCTCATAAATCATGGGCTGAGGTTGGGAGTGGCCTCCTCACAACAACAATATGAATTTATGGCTGAGACGGAATCTGAATCAAAAATTTCTCAGATAATAGCTCAAACTCTGTAGCCATACTTTTGTATCCACGTGTAAGCAGATCCAGCACTAGCACATGTTAGTGATGTGCTGCCTGGATTAAAGGGGCTCTCATAATAGTGCCTCTCAGTGTCATAATATGTGTTAATCCCCTACCCAACTAAATCTGCAAGTATTCTAATCATATATTAGAAAAACAGTCTGCCTTTCAGGAAATATGCATGAAAGCAATACAATAGATTTGTGATAAGGACAAGAGAAAAATGGTGTTCCAGGGTACTTAATTTGTTGCATGCTACATAGTAAAAAAGTTACTGAGGATTTAATGCTTCACGCCTTAGAGGCAAAGTAAAGGTATTGATAAGCAAATGCATTATTTTAATCTCAAAACAGTAGGCTTTTTATTGTGTACACATTTTTATTCCTAATTTATTTCCCTCAACAAGAAAATGAAAGCTAACCTAAATTAGTTTCTGAAAGTTTGATCTCAGCATATACAATTCTAGTCAAAGCAATTTAACCTGCAATTAAAAGTTTTGGGCATCCAGTACAGTGGAACCTTGACCTACGTCATTAATCCATTCAAACATGCCTTAAGTCAAATGAACTTTTCCCATAGAAAGTAATGGGAAAGTGGATTAATCCATTCCAGATGATGAAAAAGACCCCCCAAAACAGCAATTTAACACAAATTTGACTGGGATAGGAGATTCCTTCCAGGGATGTAAATGAAATGTCTCTTCAAAGAGAGGAGGAGGCAGTGGAATTATAGTCCACAAGTTATACGCCTCCACCATTTAATGTTCATAGCAACAATGTCTATCATTTAAGTTTTACTGATTTTTAACCTGACGTTCCAAGTTCTGAACAACCTCCATCGACTGGAGGAGGGCTAATGTTGTCCCCATCTTCAAAAAGGGGAAAAAAGAGGACCCAAATAATTACCACCCAGTTAGCTTGACTTCAATTCCCGGAAAGATCCTAGAACAGATTATTAAGAAATCAGTCTGCAATTATCTAACAAACAATGCTGTCATTACAAAAAGTCAACACGGGTTTCTTAAAAACAAGTCATGCCAGACTAATTTGATCTCTTTCTTTGATAGAATTACAGGCATGGTAGACGAGGGGAATGCTGTGGATATTGCTTATCTGGACTTTAGCAAGGCCTTCGATAAGGTTCCCCATGGTATTCTTGCTAAGAAGTTAGTAGGAAGTGGGATAGATAGTGCTACTGTTAGGTGGATTTGTAACTGGTTGACTGATCGCACCCAAAGGGTGATCATAAATAACCTCTCATCAGCTTGGAGAGACGTGACCAGTGGGGTGCCCCAGGGTTCTGTTCTGGGTCCAGTGCTGTTCAATATCTTTATTAATGACTTGGAGGAAGGAATAGAGAGTATGCTAATTAAATTTGCAGACGATACCAAATTGGGAGGGGTTGCTAATTCCCTAGAGGATCGGATGAAAATCTAAAAGGACCTTGACAGATTAGAAGACTGGGCCAAAGCTAATGGAATGGATTTCAACAGAGGGAAATGTAGGGTGCTACATCTAGGTAGAAAGAATGAATTGCACAGATATAAGATGGGGGACACTTGGCTAGAGAATAGTACCTGTGAAAGGGATTTGGGGGTCTTGGTGGACCACAAATTGAACATGAGCCAGCAGTGTGATGCGGCGGCCAAGAAAGCCAATGCGATTCTTGGTTGCATCAACAGAACCATAGTGTCTAGATCAAGGGAGGTGATAGTGCCACTCTATTCTGCTCTGGTCAGACCCCACCTGGAGTACTGTGTCCAGTTCTGTGCGCCTCAGTTTAAAAAGGATGTTGACAACCTCGAGCGGGTGCAGAGGAGGGCGACTAGGATGGTTGAAGGCCTGGAAGAGATGTCTTATGAAGAACAGCTTAGGGAACTGGGAATGTTTAGCCTATCAAAAAGAAGACTGAGAGGGGATATGATAGCTATGTTTAAGTATCTGAAAGGATGTCATATTGAAGAGGGAACAGGTTTGTTCTCCATGGCTTCAGAGACTAGGACTCAGGGCAATGGTTTCAAACTACAGGAAAAGAGATTCCATTTGAACATTCGGAAGAACTTCATGACAGTTAGAGCTGTTCGGCAGTGGAATATGCTGCCACGGAGGGTGGTAGAGTCTCCTTCTTTGACGGTATTTAAGCAGAGGCTGGATGGCCATCTGTCGGAAATATTGTGAAGGGGTTCCTGCTTGGCAGGGGGTTGGACTCGATGGCCCATGAGGTCTCTTCCAACTCTATAATTCTATGATTCTATGATTCTATGCTTACCATTAGAGTCCCACAACTGTACAGCTCCCCAACTAAAATGCTTTCACTGTGGACCAGAATTCTGCAGCCAGATTTTTTTACAAGACTGAGCCGACTGTCTAACCAGCAAGGCCAGCCCCGAGCTCCCGGCCCTTCTGCTCCTCCGGTGGCAGTGGCGGCTTTGGCAAAGCCGAGGACCAGCTCCAGGTGCTCGGAGCTGGCCTCGCCGAAGCCGCCACTGCTGGAGGAGAGGAAGAAGGCAGGAGCAGGTTGCAGCCGGCAGCCGCGATGCTGGGTCATGGCTGCTGCCCGATTCCGGTGCCTTGCGCTGGGGCTCCAAGCTGTAAGTCAAAGCCTGCGACTCAAGTCAAACAGGCCCCTTCTTGATGCAAGTCAAATATGATGCAAGTCAAGCAGTATGTAAGTCAAGGTTCCACTGTATTCTTAAAATGCCATTATCTGCAATGAAGCTATCTTTCTACCGTCCGAGCAAGAGTGCTTGAATCACATGGAAACTGCTTTTATGTGATATCTTGCCTACATCATAACCATCATGTTGTAATCTATCTAATCAGGAGAGATTCCTGCCATTGTTGGTCACTTCTCAAATGCAATAATGCTCATATGAACCTTCTCTGCATACAGAGCCATGAAGGCATTATAATAGTGGCATTAAATGTATTATTACACAGAAGTGATTTTCAGCTGGCTGTCCAGGAAATAAGCAATGGATACTTATTTCTGAATGTCCATAGCTGGACAACAGAAGAGTCTTTGTTCCAGAACACATTGAAAAGCAACCTCTAGTACTTTACTTTTGGATTAGACTTTACCATGTAAAGAGCTGTTTAGGAAAAGTTTAAGGAAAGTAGTATAGGATAGGTATATTGACCTTGAGGCTTGTTTCACTTCTTCAGCAGTGTCTTCTTCAGAACATATATTCGTATCTAAAATTAAAAGAACATATATTTGTATCTTAAACATACACATGTAGAATTAGGTTTCACTGAAAACTTTACTTCTTTTATGATATAAATATTAGCTCTAGCCAGAAGTCTAGTTTCCACAAACAGAAGTGGTAAAACTATTCATGGAGTAGTGAAAGTAGTGTTACTTGGATTCAAACCTCATTAGCTGAGCCCTATATCATTGCTTTTTTCCCCTTGCTGTTTTTTTCTCTTCAAGTCAGAGCTTGTTCCTCACTGAGTCCCCATAAATCTCTTAGCTCAGGGGTGTCCAAACTTTTCGCAAGGAGGGCCAGATTTGGTGATGTGAAAATGTGTGGGGGCCGAACATTCAGCTGCATTTGGTCCCCGGGCTGGTCTTTGGACAAGTCTTTATAACATGTGAGGAGGCGGGGAGGACGATGTAGCAATGGAGCTGGGGGCAAGTAGGCTGGGCAGGTGGCTGGGTGGTGGTGGACAGAGGCAGGGAGGGCAGGCAAACCATAAAACTGCAAGCTGATGTCTCCATCTGGTATGGGGAGGGGCCAGCTGGCAGGGATGTGTGACAGGCTGATCCTGTGGGGAGAAGAGGCCGCAGGCCACATGAAATTTGAAAACAGGCTGTATTTGGCCCCCAGGCCTGACTTTGGACATGCCTGTCTTAGCTCATTGGTTCCTGCCTTGAAGGTTGGGACCTCTGAGCAGGCTGCAAAGTGTTTTCTGGGGATCGTTTTGGTTATATTCAGTTGCAATTATTATTATATTTATTATGTTAAATATAGTATATACAGTGCTATTTTAATTTAATATTCTTGGCCCACAGATTGATAAATTTAATCTGAACTGCAGGTAAACTAGAATTATTATTTATTTCTATGTCTTTTTGAACATATTTTTCCTTTTATTGCATGAGGATCACTCCTGAAATCTGAAAGAGCTGCTCTCACTCTTTTCTCTCTGCTCCTCTGCATCCGCCATTGGAGGACTGATCTCAGCCCTTGGATCCTGAGCATTCGCTCAGCTGACAGACTGATAGACATGGTTGTTTTCAGCCACAGACTGCAACAGACTCAGGACACAGAAAGAGCTCAAAAGGAGAGAGGTGTGGCTCTCTTCAAATTCCGGGGCCAAGAAGGAACCATTTGTTATTACGTTAGGCTGATAGTCACCCCAGCCCAGAAAAGGTCTGTAACAGCCAAACCTTCTGAAGGCAACATGACAGGTTGCAAAAACTCCAAAAGGTTAATTTACCAAAATCCAGTCTCAGTCACCTACCTTGTTTCATTCATTGAGTGCACAGGTTATCTTTGTAACAAAACCATTGGGCAGGAGAGGGACAGAAAGGGTTGCCTTTTATTTTGGCTTTGGCTTTTTCATACCACTTCAATTATTGATGTGTTTATTTATATTTTGTACTTTGAATACTGGATTGCCCAGTGGCTTAGGTCTCTGGCTGTGGAGCCAGAGGCTGGGAATTCAATCCCCTACTGTGCCTCTTTGAAAGGGGCTGGAATGAATGATTCATAGGGTCCCTTCCAACTTTGCAGCTCAAGGGTTGCTGTTACTGTTGCTGTTGCTGTTTCCTGAAGAGGTGATATATCAATCAATCAATCAATCAATCAATGAAAGAAAGAAAGAAAGAAAGAAAGAAAGAAAGAAAGAAAGAAAGAAAGAAAGAAAGAAAGAAAG
>JAHTLZ010000274.1:15801990-15812823 GCA_023846285.1 Phrynocephalus versicolor | reverse complement strand
TATCTATCTATCTATCTATCTATCTATCTATCTATCTATCTATCTATTAGATTTTATATACCGCAATATCTAGCAATAAGGCCACTCTCCATATCTTAATAAAAATTGGCTGACACCAATTAAATTTCAGTCCATTCTTGATTAAAACTGATGTCACAGGTTTCATCTTTCCCCCCACTCAGTTGATTCATGACACAAATCCTGGTAGAGCCGAATTGATTGCCCTTATATGTAAGCAGCTCTGATTTGGAGTTGATGACTTTAAAAAAAAGTCTTTTTTCACATAATTGAATTTTTTTCATTATTATTACTCTAGGATGTGGGGTTTTTTGGGTTACCCTCAAAGTGAATCCTCTCTATATCCTCTGCCACCACATGTGATATCATTATATTGTTAATATAGGTCATCACCTCTTGTTGTAGCTCAAAATCCATAATTTTAATATGAGAACATCTGGGCTTATCCTCCAGGTAGATGATTTTCTTGTGCATTTCCTCCAGCCTTTGGTATTGTGAGTCAATTTTCCTTCATTTAATTTAAATTTATTTATTATTATCTGGTCAGCTCTTTGATTAGCCTTTGAGATGGCAGGTCCTTAGTGAGGGTTCTCCCACATTCATAAAGATCCCATATCATTTCTTCTATGGTAAGTGAATTGTGCAGTGGAGCCTTTTCTCCCCTCCCCTCTCCTGTTTCCCGAAGGGGGAGTGAGCTTGTCTCCACCCATCTCAGATGCTCCAAACTTCTTTCAGATGGTTTTGTTTCTCTGACCCAACTCGGTTCCTTTGGAGCAGGTTTTTGACTCTTATTTCTACTTCTGTACATATTAAGCAGGCTTTGTAATGACCTCTGGAAAACCCCAAGAAAAATAAACCTACCTCAAAGTTCCCTTTAAATCATTGTTGATGAGCAACAGCAGCTGGTGCTGAAAATGAAAGTGCACACCACAGTGAAACAGCGAGACTATTAACATTCCAGAACTTCCAGGATTTCTACTTTAACATCTCTATGAAGCTTTGAGAGGGGTTACTTGCAGATTTCAGAAGAAAAAAAATAGCATTTTAATGCTGTTTACATTTTCAGCTGAGCAGAGAGGGAATTCTTAGCTGCTCATCCTGGGCAGGCTGGAAGTGACCACAGATTATTCACTTTTTAAATAAAAGTAAAGGACCGTACTTCCCCAGGAAACATCAAAGAAAATAAATCAACTCAGACAGGAAGAAATGAATTAGTACTGCTAAAACAAATTGGGATGTTTGCACTGGTATACAGTATATCATAGAAGTGAGTACACCCCCTCACTTTTCATAAACATTTTAGTATATCTTTTCATGTGACAACACTGAAGAAATGACACTTGGCTACAATGGAAAGCAGTGAGTATACAGCTTGTGAGTATGTGCGTGTTGTGTTGTTACAGTCATGACCGACTCTTCGTGACTCCATGTCCATGGAGTTTTCTTGTCAGGAACACTGGAGTGGTTTGCCAGTTCCTACTCCAGACGCCTACAGCACCCGGTATTCCCTGGTGGTCTCCCATCCAAGTACTAACCAGGGCCATTTCTTCCACCAGATGGGGTGGGGGAAAGGAGTAATTTTTAAACTTTTTTTGCCATCTCCAGCCCTGCTCTACAGCAGTTGGGACTCAGCAAGGAATAATAATAATAAATAAAATAAAATACAGTGGAACCTTGACTTACATGCCACTTGACTTACAACATCTTTGACTTGCAGCAAGAAGGGGCCTGTTTGACTTGCATCGTGGGCTCTGACTTACAGCTCGGAGCCCTGGTGCAAGTTCCTGGAATCGGGCGGCAGCCATGACCCAACATTGCGGCTGCCGCCTCCAAACTGCTCCTGTCTTCTTCCTATCCTCCGGCAGCGGTGGCTTCGACGAGGCCAGCTCCGAGCACCTGGAGCTGGTCCTCGGCCTCGCCAAAGCTGCCGTTGCCGCTGGAGGAGAAAAAGGGCTGGGAGCTCAGGGCTGGCCTCGCTGGTTAGACAGTCAGCTCAGTCTTGTAAAAAATCTGGCTGCAGAATTCTGGTCCACAATGGAAGCATTTTAGTTGGGGAGCTGTAAAGTTGTGGGACTCTAATGGTAAGCATAGGGTTGTTCAGAACTTGGAACGTCAGGTTAAAAATCAGTAAAACTTAAATGTTAGACATTGTTGCTATGATCATTAAAAAGTGGAGGCATATAACTTGTGGACTATAATTCCACTGCCTCCTGCTCTCTTTGAAGAGACATTTCATTTACATCCCTGGAAGGAATCTCCTATCCCCGTCAAATTGCTGTTTTTAGGCGTCTTTTTCATCGTCTGGAACGGATTAATCCACTTTCCCATTACTTTCTATGGGAAAAGTTTGTTTGACTTAAGGCATGTTTGACTTATGTCTAGACCTCCAGAACGGATTAATGACATAAGTCAAAGTTCTACTGTAAAATAAAATTAAAAATAAAAAAGTTTAAAAATCGCTCCTTTCCTCCCACCTCGGGTGGAGGAAAGGAGCGATTTTTGTTTTTGGCAGAGCCCCAAGCCAGCTACAGCTGATTGGAACTTGTGGCTCTGCAAAAACAAACAAAAAAACCCCACTCCTTTTCTAACCTGCTGCGGCCAAGGCTGGTGGTTGGTGTGGGCAGGTATGACCGCATCACCCCCATCCTGGCTCACTGGCATTGGCTACCCGTTCCCTGTCGGATAGGGTTCAAGGTACTGGTTTTGGTTTACAAAACCCTCCATGGCTTGGGACCTGTCTATCTGGCAGAGCGGATCTCCCAGAGGTCAGCTTCACTAGTTTCCGCATCTTTGGGAAATTTCCTTTTTGAAAATTTAAGGTCTCTGTGTTAGATTTTATCAGTGATTTGCAGTCTATGATTAAGTTAAATGTAATTGTGTTGTGGTCACTGTTCTCTATAGGATCAGTCACATTACATTTTTCACCAGATGTTGTGTTTTACTCAGGATCAAGTCAAGGATTCTTGTACCTCTAGTTGCGTCTTCAACCATCTGTTCCAGCGAACAATCATTTAGCATACCTAGGAACTTTATCCTTTTGTCGTCCTGCTCCTGCTCCTCCCTTTGCTTCTTTCTCTTCTTCTTCCCAAGACCTTGAAGAAATGTGGTACCCAAAATTTAAGTTACAAAAAATCTTAAATCAGCTTAGATTTAGTTAGAATCAATTTTGATTTTGAATCTTATGCAAACAGCTATGTTCATGCATTGTGCTGCTTTTGAGTTTGAATACTTTTGAGTTTTCGTTTAAAAATAGTAAAAAAAACCTCCAAAACTTTACAAAATGTAAAATAATGTTATTTTATAAAGAAATACAGAATAAAACTCTTCAAAGTGTGTTTGAATCAATGACATAAGTTTTTCAAGAAGGCTTGACTTGCATATCAAGATCATGCAGATAGAATTTTATGTCTCTGCAGTAGAACCCAAAATTTACAATCAATAAATTAGACATTCTTCGTCATTTTTGGAATGTTACGGTGCTTCAGTGATCCAGGAAAAAGAGAAGAGGTTACTTTCTAAATTCAATTTAAACCTATACTTCATTTAGAAATCTTAATGCATGCTAAATTTCAATTAAAATGAGAACACATTGTACCATAACCTGCTTTTAATATAAAGTTCTACTGCCTGTAAAGTGGGGTCGAATGGTCATTCCAAACAATGGTGTCTGCTGAGAAGTCTGTAGAGTTTGTAGGCCTTAACACAGCAACTGGGAATTTACTTTCTCCTGTGCAACTGGGGCAGAAGTACTCTTATGTTTTTCTGAAAATAGTGTTTCTCAGTAGGAATCTGCCATTTAGATATTTTGGACTTGAACTCCAAAACTTCTCCAAGAATCCCCCAGGGAGAATTCTAAGAGTTCTAGGCAACAGATAAACACTTACAGAAACTTTCATTTCATTCATCTGGATTAGGATTAGGGCCTTGTTTTGAAAATGGTATGCCTATGCCCATTTTATTTACTGTAATAAAAGGAAATTGCTGTGTTGCTTCCTAGATGTTGTAGTTTTTCAAGAGGCACCCTCTGTAGAGGCTTAAGGTCAGCAAGCCTATAACTCCCAGGAAGCACTGTGGCAGCTTCCTTTGTTATGCATTTACAACAGGAAGTAGGCTTGATTTATTTTCATCCATGACAGCCGAGTCTATTAATTCAGATTTTCAAAAAACTGTGTTTTAGGAATATGGAATATTGTGTTTTTGTATCCATGATTGAAAGTAGAGATGGACACAAACCGAAAAAATGGCAATTCGTTTTGGTTTGGTTCATTTTAGGGTTTGTTTTGTTTTGTTTTGAACTATTTTTTTGAAAAATTCATTGTGTTGATTCGTTGAGTCGTTATTTGGTGTTCCCCACTTTGCACAATTTAATCCATTTGACAGCACACAGGTGGGAAAAAACATTAAAAAAATAAAAAACACCTCACTAACTGGATGGGCTGCATCCTCATCCTCATCCTCATCCACATCCACATCATCATCATAATCTTCAATCATCCTTATTGGGTAGCGGCAGCGGCAGCAGTAGCAGCGGTGGAGCGATCCTGGCCCCTGTGGCAGGGGCTTTTAGAGGCACTGGGTTGGGGCCAGTGCCTCTTTTTTCCCCTAAGCTCCAACTGCACAGCCCCTGAGGCCAGGTCGGCACTGGTTTTATTTTTTATATTTTTTCTTTATTTTAGGGTGCCAACCTGGCCAACCCTGGGGCCAGGTCAGCGCTCCTTTTTATGTTTTTATTTTATTTTATTTTATTTTATTTTGCTGCTGACCAAGTGGCCCATGCTACAGCTGTCGCGTGGGCCAGCTGGCTTTTTTTTTTCTGGTCGCCCCTCCCTGCAGCCAGAAGGACTGGACCTTCAGGACCAGCACCAGGTAGGAGACATCTCCAGTGCTGCCATTAATTAAATGAACTGAACCGAACCATTTTTTTCAGTTCAGTTTGGTTCGCTGTATATCCACTCTGGGGTTTGTTATTCATTTTGTTAGGTAACGAAACAAATAACAAATAACGAAATGAACTAAAAGTTCATCCTCATCCGCGCCCGTTCATTTCGTGCCCATATCTCATAAAACGAGCCAGGAAATGGCACAGTATGGTTGTCCAACATTGTAGCTACATTGCCAGCAGGAGAACGATACCAAACTTTGCATAACAAAAGGGCAGCTGGGATGTTGAAAACATGTATGGCAGCAGTCAGGATGGTCTACACAGGATACCCTCTTTTGTACACTACCATTTACAAAGGGATGCCATCCAAGGAAAAACCATACAAGCTGACACTTTTTTTCCATCAGTAAATCACTTCTCAACCAAACACAAAAAATTGTTAGGGCTGTTACCCAATAAGTGTGAAATCAAAGCATTTAAAAATCAACTCATTTGAAATATGGTGTTGCAGAGGTGAAAGACAGCCAAGAAAAGCAGAAAAAATGAGTATTCAATCAAGTAAAGCCCGAACTTTCAATTAAGCAAAAGTGATTAAACTGAGCTAATCATACCATGTATATATAATGAAAGTGCAGTAGTGACCAGAATAGACTGCATTGCTGGGAAAAGTAGGGCATGGCAATAGGAAAAGAGGAAGCCCTGAGCTGAATGGGCAGAGTCAACATAGGAAGCCACAGTTGTTAGTCTGCAAAATCCGATTAGAATGTATTGGAAAGTACAATATTGTTGCAAATTAGGGGGCAGTAGGCAATAGGTAGCAGAGGAACTAGAGATCAAATTGCCAACATGCGCTGGATTATGGAGAAAGCTAGAGAGTTCCAGAAAAACATCTACTTCTGCTTCATTTGACTATGCCAAAGCCTTTGACTGTGTGGACCACAACAAACTATGGCAAGTTCTTAAAGGAATGGATTGTCATAGCTGGCACAGTGAGATGTTCAGTTCTCCTTTCCCACTTGTCATCCTTGCAGCAAAGTTTCCAGTTTGGGGAAACTTACTTAGTTTTACATAATCTATATTACTCAAACCTGTTACCATACCATCCAAAATTTTAAAATGACAAAAAAGAGCCACTTCTGAAATTTTGTTTGAAGGAGATTTTTGTTAGAAGTCTTGTATGAACCACGTGTTCCTCTTCCTAATCCTCAATTAGCAGACAAAATGCACCACACTGAACTAAATTGGTTAAGAATATGTCCGCCAAGTAATTTTATTTTATCTCCTACATATATACTCCAGCTGCTAGATCTTTGTCTCCCATTGGGTAGGATTTAATACTTCTAATATCATGCGTTCCAGAGATGGGTTTAATTATATCTACAACTACAACATATGTAATGTTTGCCCATTCTCTTGTCTGACGTTCGGGGACAGAACCTAGGAAAGGAAACTGATGAAACTAGTGTTCACAGAAATTGGTTGCAAATCCTTTTTCTTCTGTGCCTGCTGTAACCATATATAGAGTGTGTAGATAGGTAAAACAGCAGCAATAAGAGAGATTGTGGGGAAGGAACAGGAAGTGAGGAACCAGAGTGAGGAGTGAGAGTGTGGTGGGCAGGGCTAGCAGTAGGGAAAGGGCTGGTCATTGTTTTGTAGTGCTACTTTCATGAATTAGTTGTTTGCTTTATGTTGACAGTAGCCCTCCTGATTTCACTAGAAATATAGCTTGAAACACCTGCAGCTATCAGACAGACATCCTTAAAACTTATTCATGGTTTATTTATTTATTTATTTATTTATTTGTCATACCCCACCCATCTTCCCAATGGGAGCTCTGGGCGGCTTACAATAAAATGGTAATACAAAAAAACAGGTAACAAGCAAAACAAAACACAAGGGAAAGGAGCAAGATGGTGGGCCATTAAAAAAAACCTAACTATGGTTGGTTTCATATTCCCATAAAATTGGTATATATTCAAAAGAGGGGTAGTAAACCTTTTGGGTGGAGATGTGGGAACAGGAATATACTGGTATTTTTTATGGTCCATCTTCTTAGAGCTTCTTTTTGGTGCTATTACTAGAGCCAGACTTTATTTGGACCCAGCTTCATACCTGCTATTTAATTTTGCAGGGAAGAATTTAAATGTATTTTCCAAACTGTTGATCTTTTACTTATTGGTGTCAGCATGTCTTCTCATTGCACTGAGTTGAAAGGAAGCATCCATAACCACCATGCAGATTTGGTTACAAAAGTTTCTATGTACTGCTATTCTTATGTCTGATGAACTTGTCCATGAAAGCTCACATTAATATATATAAAGGTCAGTCTTTAAGGTGCTACCACATTTTTCTCTTAAGAGAAAAATATGCTGTGCTTAAGCTTATACACTATCTTCATTCACATCCTGAGTTTCTGCATATGTATGATGGACTGCCATGCTATATTTAAACAATCCTTCCTGTGCAATTACGGGGAAATATTAATTTTTGGTGCATTTTTTTTAAAAAAAACTTGGGTTATTTATTCGTCCTTTGGAAAACATACAGAATATAAATACGGTCACTATGAGAGTTCAGGTATTTGGATTTTTTAAAATGGTCTCTGCTGAATTCACTTGTTCCTTATTAGAGTTAATATTATAGAGATGTGATGTCTCCTTAATGTTTTGCTCTTAGAGGAGTAACATTGACCAGTAGAAGTACTTGAGTCTGGCACATAAGCCACCCATGAAAAAGCAGCAAGAAAATGTGGTTCTCCCTCTGCCAAAAAGAAAAGAAAAAAAAGAAAAAAACTTATGGTTTCACAGAGATGCAAAGGAAGTATACAGGGATGGAAGGTGCTGACATTTATTTATTTACGCTGACTAGTAGATCCACCTGTAGATTGCAGTGCTTGTTCTGTTTTGTTGCCTTGGGGAAAAGCACCTGTTGCTGTACCTTAGTTACAGTCCCACAACAGGAAATAATCAGCCAGAAAATGGGAAAAACAATGCCTTGCTGGTCACATTATTAGAAAAGCATCCAAAGGATGAAATGAAATGCTAACTCCAAAGAATCCTATTTAATAGATTCTACTCCTAGGATATAGCTAACACAGTCCTTATGCATGAATACCTGTGATTCCAAAAGCTGCTAATGACAAGAAATTCTAGAGAAATTACTTCCATTCTACCTGTTTCATCTGAGAATACTGTCTGATGTCTCTGAATAGTAGACAGTGTGACCCCAGACCCATTCTGTTGTTTACTTACACATCACAGGTACTTGGCAGAATAGAGCCCTTAGAAAGCGCTAGGCAGGTGTGCAAGTAGAATCAAGTTAGAACCAGTTGGAAAGGAGGAGGTGAGCACAACATGAATGACAAGTGGGAGGAGCGGGGAAATATGTTTTAGGAAGCCACCTCATAATACAGTTTTCATTCAGGCATAGTTAGTGTGCTGTTTTATCTCTGCCTAAAGCTGCTTGCTTCATGTTCCAGAAAACCTCCTGATACAGCAGTCCTATTGGAATCACTTTCTTAGCCCTCAGAATGTAGGATTTAGCTGATCTGAATTCCTCTCAACTTTCTGGATCTCACCTAGGACCTTTATTAGACTGATCTCTCATGGGATCTCTACCCAAATTCTTTCATTTCTCTGCTTTGTTCCAAATGAATTACAATACTTTATAGCTTCAAGATAGTCTTAACAAGTCTTCTGCCATCCCAGATCAGAAATATTGTCCTTTCACATTAGTTCCACCTCATCTGCTGCCCCCTCCTCTCTCTCTCTCTCTCTCTCTCTCTCTGTGTGTGATGGTGATTTAATGGCAATAGTGTTTATTCAGAAATTAAAGACTCTCACTCCATAGTCCCCAACAGTTTCCCCATGATATAAATAGAGATCCAAGGGACCCCCATAACCTTAAGGAAGGAATAGGAGATTTTTCATTTGTGAAAAAAATCATTGTGGTTGATTATGGTGTACACTGCATATCAGGATTCCATCCATTAATTATTATCTTTTCTGAACGGTTCTTATATGAATGTGATTTACCTGGCCTACTCTGTGGTCAGATACTGCCATGGTTCAAAGATCCTTCACAGCTGCATCTTGGAACATGTCTATGTTCATACATGTTCCTTGACAGTGAACGGAGTAACAGCAGGTAGTTCCCGAGTGCTTTTCATGGCTCTCTTCTCACTATTAGCAGAAAATATAAGGAGACAGTTCTAAATTCCCAGGGCTCCAATTTCAGAGCTGTGGCTTTTGACTCTCTCTCTAAAAGCATCAGAATTAAGCCTGGCAGATGCAATGTTTAATTAATAAAATGAATCAATTAAACCTTTGATCAACTAAAATGATGTCCCCAAATTATAATTTAGCATTTTTATGATTTCTAATAGGAAAAAAACCCACCAGGCAGCAGGTTGTATAACAAAAGATCTTCTTTAGTCTGTTGTAGTAAATAGGCAAACTTTTTTTTAAAGTCACATCCCTTGAGATTTCTGAACTGTGAACTATAAACATATAAATGATTGAAAATGAGGTGTGCAGTAATTTAGGAATTTAGAACATTGTTAATGAGGCTGAGAGTGCTGCATTGTAACCATTCAGGAACAAAGGAATGCCTAATAATGTGTCTGTTTTGATGAACCATAGAATAGAAAGAAATAGAAGCATCTGGGTCACCACCTGCAGAAATGGGTAGAAACTTCATTGCACTCCAAAGGCTGATCTTTCTAAAGATGTTTAATGCCATAATATGAACTTCTTAGTTTAGCAGTATGTTAATTATTATCATTATTTGAACATGTTTCCTGCTACCTTCTTTGCAAACTATATGTGTAAGAGATTGTTGCATCTCCATTACACTGTTTGAATTTGTGCAAGATGTTTACAGTCCACTCTTATTTGTCTACAAAAAGCATTTAGGGAAGTATATCAAGAAACTGTGTTTAAAATTAGAAGCTGTGCAGTGTAATTAAGAGCTCTGAAGTAAATGCAAGACTAACAGCACAATCCTGCACATACATGCTTAAAAGCAAATCCCATTAAGTTCAGCCTCTTTAGATTAAAATCCTGTATGCACTAATTTGAGAATGAGAATGTAATCAGTTGAGCATTTGTTCTGCTGTTTGTCCTGTGCTCTTCACTAATCGTTTCAATATTTTCTTCAGTGACCAGACAGCATTACTCCTAAATCTGTGTAAATCTGATCTTTCAGTGTGACTTTTCATTCCTTCTGGTATTGTTGCAGTGTTGACTCTTGGATATTTTTGGTCTGAATTGTACTTTATTAACTATTTGTTTCAGTTCTGCAACATTGCGGGAAATGTCTTGAGAAGATAGATCAGGATAAGAGATTGGTAAAATAATTAAAAACAAAACAAAACAGTAATATGAACAATTACCAACAAATTTGCTGCTTCATAGGATATTTGTCTCTTCTTATTTGTCGGTTCCAGCGGCCCCAAAAAGTACAAAGTACCCCATTTAATTCATCCCTTCATTGGCCTTCCGTCTCTACCAATGGCTCCATGGATCAGCTGTTCCTGGGAGCCCTAGGGAGAGTGAAGTAGGGAAATCCCTTCCTGGAGCAAAGGCAAAGTGTTATCTATCCGATTGCATTTGCCAGGGCTCCAGGAAGGGATTTCTTCACTGTCCAGTTTTCTTTGTACTGTATCTTTTCTTTTTACAGCTAGTGGCTGTCTTTAAAAAAAAATCCTCCCTCCCCAACCAAAGCCCTAGTTGTTCTGCTTATCGTGTTCACCTTCCCTAGGAGGTTGCTGAAGAAGCCTCTCTGTCCAGAGGCCTGCTGGGAAACATTGGGCAGTCAGGGGCTAATGTTGACATACTCTACTTTGTTGTTGATCAGTTTTATGCTTTATTTGACTGAGGCATGCTTTAATCTATCCGATAGAATTTGCCAGGGCTCCAGGAAGGGATTTCTTC